>OY720463.1:42558850-42888850 GCA_963082715.1 Harpalus rubripes
ATAACAATAACAATAACAATAACAATAACAATAACAATAACAATAACAATAACAATAACAATAACAATAACAATAACAATAACAATAACAATAACAATAACAATAACAATAACAATAACAATAACAATAACAATAACAATAACAATAACAATAACAATAACAATAACAATAACAATAACAATAACAATAACAATAACAATAACAATAACAATAACAATAACAATAACAATAACAATAACAATAACAATAACAATAACAATAACAATAACAATAACAATAACAATAACAATAACAATAACAATAACAATAACAATAACAATAACAATAACAATAACAATAACAATAACAATAACAATAACAATAACAATAACAATAACAATAACAATAACAATAACAATAACAATAACAATAACAATAACAATAACAATAACAATAACAATAACAATAACAATAACAATAACAATAACAATAACAATAACAATAACAATAACAATAACAATAACAATAACAATAACAATAACAATAACAATAACAATAACAATAACAATAACAATAACAATAACAATAACAATAACAATAACAATAACAATAACAATAACAATAACAATAACAATAACAATAACAATAACAATAACAATAACAATAACAATAACAATAACAATAACAATAACAATAACAATAACAATAACAATAACAATAACAATAACAATAACAATAACAATAACAATAACAATAACAATAACAATAACAATAACAATAACAATAACAATAACAATAACAATAACAATAACAATAACAATAACAATAACAATAACAATAACAATAACAATAACAATAACAATAACAATAACAATAACAATAACAATAACAATAACAATAACAATAACAATAACAACAATAACAACAATAACAACAATAACAACAATAACAACAATAACAACAATAACAACAATAACAACAATAACAACAATAACAACAATAACAACAATAACAACAATAACAACAATAACAACAATAACAACAATAACAACAATAACAACAATAACAACAATAACAACAATAACAACAATAACAACAATAACAACAATAACAACAATAACAACAATAACAACAATAACAACAATAACAACAATAACAACAATAACAACAATAACAACAATAACAACAATAACAACAATAACAACAACAACAACAACAACAATAACAATAACAATAACAATAACAATAACAATAACAATAACAATAACAATAACAATAACAATAACAATAACAATAACAACAATAACAACAATAACAACAACAACAATAACAACAATAACAATAACAATAACAATAACAATAACAACAATAACAACAACAACAACAATAACAACAATAACAATAACAATAACAATAACAATAACAATAACAATAACAATAACAACAATAACAACAATAACAACAATAACAACAATAACAACAATAACAACAATAACAACAATAACAACAATAACAACAATAACAACAATAACAACAATAACAACAATAACAACAATAACAACAATAACAACAATAACAACAATAACAACAATAACAACAATAACAACAATAACAACAATAACAACAATAACAACAATAACAACAATAACAACAATAACAACAATAACAACAATAACAACAATAACAACAATAACAACAATAACAACAATAACAACAATAACAACAATAACAACAATAACAACAATAACAACAATAACAACAATAACAACAATAACAACAATAACAACAATAACAACAATAACAACAATAACAACAATAACAACAATAACAACAATAACAACAATAACAATAATAACAATAATGACAATAATAACAATAATAACAATAATAACAATAATAACAATAATAACAATAATAACAATAATAACAATAATAACAATAATAACAATAATAACAATAATAACAATAATAACAATAATAACAATAATAACAATAATAACAATAATAACAATAATAACAATAATAACAATAATAACAATAATAACAATAATAACAATAATAGCAATAATAGCAATAATAGCAATAATAACAATAATAACAATAATAACAATAATAACAATAATAACAATAATAACAATAATAACAATAATAACAATAATAACAATAATAACAATAATAACAATAATAACAATAATAACAATAATAACAATAATAACAATAATAACAATAATAACAATAATAACAATAATAACAATAATAACAATAATAACAATAATAACAATAATAACAATAATAACAATAATAACAATAATAACAATAATAACAATAATAACAATTATAACAATAATAACAATAATAACAATAATAACAATAATAACGATAATAACGATAATAACGATAATAACGATAATAACGATAATAACGATAATAACGATAATAACGATAATAACGATAATAACGATAATAACGATAATAACGATAATAACGATAATAACGATAATAACGATAATCACGATAATCACGATAATCACGATAATCACGATAATCACGATAATCACGATAATCACGATAATAACAATAATAACAATAATAACAATAATAACAATAATAACAATAATAACAATAATAACAAAAATAACAAAAATAACAAAAATAACAAAAATAACAATAATAACAATAATAACAATAATAACAATAATAACAATAATAACAATAATAACAATAATAACAATAATAACAATAATAACAATAATAACAATAATAACAATAATAACAATAATAACAATAATAACAATAATAACAATAATAACAATAATAACAATAATAACAATAATAACAATAATAACAATAATAACAATAATAACAATAATAACAATAATAACAATAATAACAATAATAACAATAATAACAATAATAACAATAATAACAATAATAACAATAATAACAATAATAACAATAATAACAATAATAACAATAATAACAATAATAACAACAATAACAACAATAACAACAATAACAACAATAACAGCAATAACAGCAATAACAGCAATAACAGCAATAACAGCAATAACAGCAATAACAACAATAACAGCAATAACAGCAATAACAGCAATAACAGCAATAACAGCAATAACAGCAATAACAGCAATAACAACAATAACAACAATAACAACAATAACAACAATAACAACAATAACAACAATAACAACAATAACAACAATAACATTAATAACATTAATAACAATAATAACAATAATAACAATAATAACAATAATAACAATAATAACAATAATAACAATAATAACAATAATAACAATAATAACAATAATAACAATAATAACAATAATAACAATAATAACAATAATAACAATAATAACAATAATAACAATAATAACAATAATAACAATAATAACAATAATAACAATAATAACGATAATAACGATAATAACGATAATAACAATAATAACAATAATAACAATAATAACGATAATAACAATAATAACGATAATAACGATAATAACGATAATAACAATAATAACGATAATAACGATAATAACAATAATAACAATAATAACAATAATAACAATAATAACAATAATAACAATAATAACAATAATAACAATAATAACAATAATAACAATAATAACAATAATAACAATAATAACAATAATAACAATAATAACAATAATAACAATAATTACAATAATTACAATAATAACAATAATAACAATAATAACAATAATAACAATAATAACAATAATAACAATAATAACAATAATAACAATAATAACAATAATAACAATAATAACAATAATAACAATAATAACAATAATAACAATAATAACAATAATAACAATAATAACAATAATAACAATAATAACAAAAATAACAATAATAACAATAATAACAATAATAACAATAATAACAATAATAACAATAATAACAATAATAACAATAATAACAATAATAACAATAATAACAATAATAACAATAATAACAATAATAACAATAATAACAATAATAACAATAATAACAATAATAACAATAATAACAATAATAACAATAATAACAATAATAACAATAATAACAATAATAACAATAATAACAATAATAACAATAATAACAATAATAACAATAATAACAATAATAACAATAATAACAATAATAACAATAATAACAATAATAACAATAATAACAATAATAACAATAATAACAATAATAATAATAATAACAATAATAACAATAATAACAATAACAACAATAACAACAATAACAACAATAACAACAATAACAACAATAACAACAATAACAATAATAACAATAATAACAACAATAACAACAATAACAACAATAACAACAATAACAACAATAACAACAATAACAACAATAACAACAATAACAACAATAACAACAATAACAACAATAACAACAATAACAACAATAACAACAATAACAACAATAACAACAATAACAACAATAACAATAATAACAACAATAACAACAATAACAACAATAACAATAATAACAATAATAACAATAATAACAATAATAACAATAATAACAATAATAACAATAATAACAATAATAACAATAATAACAATAATAACAATAATAACAATAATAACAATAATAACAATAATAACAATAATATCAATAATATCAATAATATCAATAATATCAATAATATCAATAATAACAATAATAACAATAATAACAATAATAACAATAATAACAATAATAACAATAATAACAATAATAACAATAATAACAATAATAACAATAATAACAATAATAACAATAATAACAATAATAACAATAATAACAATAATAACAATAATAACAATAATAACAATAATAACAATAATAACAATAATAACAATAATAACAATAATAACAATAATAACAATAATAACAATAATAACAATAATAACGATAATAACGATAATCACAATAATCACAATAATCACAATAATCACAATAATAACAATAATAACAATAATAACAATAATAACAATAATAACAATAATAACAATAATAACAATAATAACAATAATAACAATAATAACAATAATAACAATAATAACAATAATAACAATAATAACAATAATAACAATAATAACAATAATAACAATAATAACAATAATAACAATAATAACAATAATAACAATAATAACAATAATAACAATAATAACAATAATAACAATAATAACAATAATAACAATAATAACAATAATAACAATAATAACAATAATAACAATAATAACAATAATAACAATAATAACAATAATAACAATAATAACAATAATAACAATAATAACAATAATAACAATAATAACAATAATAACAATAATAACAATAATAACAATAATAACAATAATAACAATAATAACAATAATAACAATAATAACAATAATAACAATAATAACAATAATAACAATAATAACAATAATAACAATAATAACAATAATAACAATAATAACAATAATAACAATAATAACAATAATAACAATAATAACAATAATAACAATAATAACAATAATAACAATAATAACAATAATAACAATAATAACAATAATAACAAAAATAACAATAATAACAATAATAACAATAATAACAATAATAACAATAATAACAATAATAACAATAATAACAATAATAACAATAATAACAATAATAACATTAATAACAATAATAACAATAATAACAACAATAACATTAATAACAATAATAACAATAATAACAATAATAACAATAATAACAATAATAACAATAATAACAATAATAACAATAATAACAATAATAACAATAATAACAATAATAACAATAATAACAATAATAACAATAATAACAATAATAACAATAATAACAATAATAATAACAATAATAACAATAATAACAATAATAATAATAATAATAACAATAATAACAATAATAACAATAATAATAACAATAATAATAATAATAACAATAATAACAATAATAACAATAATAACAATAATAATAACAATAATAACAATAATAATAACAATAATAACAATAATAATAATAATAATAACAATAATAACAATAATAATAACAATAATAATAATAATAACAATAATAACAATAATAATAATAATAATAACAATAATAATAATAATAACAATAATAACAATAATAATAATAATAACAATAATAATAATAATAATAACAATAATAACAATAATAATAATAATAACAATAATAATAATAATAATAACAATAATAACAATAATAATAATAATAACAATAATAATAATAATAATAATAACAATAATAACAATAATAATAATAATAATAATAATAACAATAATAACAATAATAATAATAATAATAATAACAATAATAACAATAATAACAATAATAACAATAATAACAATAATAACAATAATAACAATAATAACAATAATAACAATAATAACAATAATAACAATAATAACAATAATAACAATAATAATAATAACAATAATAACAATAATAACAATAATAACAATAATAACAATAATAACAATAATAACAATAATAACAATAATAACAATAATAACAATAATAACAATAATAACAATAATAACAATAATAACAATAATAACAATAATAACAATAATAACGATAATAACGATAATCACAATAATCACAATAATAACAATAATAACAATAATAACAATAATAACAATAATAACAATAATAACAATAATAACAATAATAACAATAATAACAATAATAACAATAATAACAATAATAACAATAATAACAATAATAACAATAATAACAATAATAACAATAATAACAATAATAACAATAATAACAATAATAACAATAATAACAATAATAACAATAATAACAATAATAACAATAATAACAATACTAACAATAATAACAATAATAACAATAATAACAATAATAACAATAATAACAATTATAACAATAATAACAATAATAACAATAATAACAATAATAACAATAATAACAATAATAACAATAATAACAATAATAACAATAATAACAATAATAACAATAATAACAATAATAACAATAATAACAATAATAACAATAATAACAATAATAACAATAATAACAATAATAACAATAATAACAATAATAACAATAATAACAATAATAACAATAATAACAATAATAACAATAATAACAATAATAACAATAATAACAATAATAACAATAATAACAATAATAACAATAATAACAATAATAACAATAATAACAATAATAACAATAATAACAATAATAACAATAATAACAATAATAACAATAATAACAATAATAACAATAATAACAATAATAACAATAATAACAATAATAACAATAATAACAATAATAACAATAATAACAATAATAACAATAATAACAATAATAACAATAATAACAATAATAACAATAATAACAATAATAATAACAATAATAATAATAATAACAATAATAACAATAATAACAATAATAACAATAATAATAACAATAATAACAATAATAATAACAATAATAACAATAATAATAATAATAATAATAATAACAATAATAACAATAATAATAACAATAATAATAATAATAATAACAATAATAACAATAATAATAATAATAATAACAATAATAATAATAATAACAATAATAACAATAATAATAATAATAACAATAATAATAATAATAATAATAATAACAATAATAACAATAATAATAATAATAATAATAACAATAATAATAATAATAACAATAATAACAATAATAATAATAATAACAATAATAATAATAATAATAATAACAATAATAACAATAATAATAATAATAATAATAATAATAATAACAATAATAACAATAATAATAATAATAATAATAATAATAACAATAATAACAATAATAACAATAATAACAATAATAACAATAATAACAATAATAACAATAATAACAATAATAACAATAGTAACAATAATAACAATAATAACAATAAAAACAATAATAACAATAATAACAATAATAACAATAATAACAATAATAACAATAATAACAATAATAACAATAATAACAATAATAACAATAATAACAATAATAACAATAATAACAATAATAACAATAATAACAATAATAACAATAATAACAATAATAACAATAATAACAATAAAAACAATAATAACAATAATAACAATAATAACAATAATAACAATAATAACAATAATAACAATAATAACAATAATAACAATAATAACAATAATAACAATAATAACAATAATAACAATAATAACAATAATAACAATAATAACAATAATAACAATAATAACAATAATAACAATAATAACAATAATAACAATAATAACAATAATAACAATAATAACAATAATAACAATAATAACAATAATAACAATAATAACAATAATAACAATAATAACAATAATAACAATAATAACAATAATAACAATAATAACAATAATAACAATAATAACAATAATAACAATAATAACAATAATAACAATAATACCAATAATAACAATAATAACAATAATAATAACAATAATAACAATAATAACAATAATAACAATAATAATAACAATAATAACAATAATAATAATAATAATAACAATAATAATAACAATAATAACAATAATAATAATAATAATAACAATAATAACAATAATAATAACAATAATAACAATAATAATAATAATAATAATAACAATAATAACAATAATAATAACAATAATAATAATAACAATAATAACAATAATAATAATAATAACAATAATAATAATAATAATAACAATAATAACAATAATAATAATAATAACAATAATAATAATAATAATAATAACAATAATAACAATAATAATAATAATAATAATAATAATAATAATAATAATAACAATAATAACAATAATAATAATAATAACAATAATAATAATAATAATAATAATAATAATAACAATAATAACAATAACAATAATAATAATAATAATAATAACAATAATAACAATAATAACAATAATAATAATAATAATAATAATAATAACAATAATAACAATAATAACAATAATAACAATAATAATAATAATAACAATAATAACAATAATAACAATAATAACAATAATAACAATAATAACAATAATAACAATAATAACAATAATAACAATAATAACAATAATAACAATAATAACAATAATAACAATAATAACAATAATAACAATAATAACAATAATAACAATAATAACAATAATAACAATAATAACAATAATAACAATAATAACAATAATAACAATAATAACAATAATAACAATAATAACAATAATAACAATAATAACAATAATAACAATAATAACAATAATAACAATAATAACAATAATAACAATAATAACCATAATAACAATAATAACAATAATAACAATAATAACAATAATAACAATAATAACAATAATAACAATAATAACAATAATAACAATAATAACAATAATAACAATAATAACAATAATAACAATAATAACAATAATAACAATAATAACAATAATAACAATAATAACAATAATAACAATAATAACAATAATAACAATAATAACAATAATAACAATAATAACAATAATAACAATAATAACAATAATAACAATAATAACAATAATAACAATAATAACAATAATAACAATAATAACAATAATAACAATAATAACAATAATAACAATAATAACAATAATAACAATAATAACAATAATAACAATAATAACAATAATAACAATAATAACAATAATAACAATAATAACAATAATAACAATAATAACAATAATAACAATAATAACAATAATAACAATAATAACAATAATAACAATAATAACAATAATAACAATAATAACAATAATAACAATAATAACAATAATAACAATAATAACAATAATAACAATAATAACAATAATAACAATAATAACAATAATAACAATAATAACAATAATAACAATAATAACAATAATAACAATAATAACAATAATAATAACAATAATAACAATAATAACAATAATAATAATAATAATAACAATAATAACAATAATAACAATAATAATAACAATAATAATAATAATAACAATAATAACAATAATAACAATAATAACAATAATAATAACAATAATAACAATAATAATAACAATAATAACAATAATAATAATAATAATAACAATAATAACAATAATAATAACAATAATAATAATAATAACAATAATAACAATAATAATAATAATAATAACAATAATAATAATAATAACAATAATAACAATAATAATAATAATAACAATAATAATAATAATAATAACAATAATAACAATAATAATAATAATAACAATAATAATAATAATAATAACAATAATAACAATAATAATAATAATAACAATAATAATAATAATAATAATAACAATAATAACAATAATAATAATAATAATAATAATAACAATAATAACAATAATAATAATAATAATAATAACAATAATAACAATAATAACAATAATAACAATAATAACAATAATAACAATAATAACAATAATAACAATAATAACAATAATAACAATAATAACAATAATAACAATAATAACAATAATAATAATAACAATAATAACAATAATAACAATAATAACAATAATAACAATAATAACAATAATAACAATAATAACAATAATAACAATAATAACAATAATAACAATAATAACAATAATAACAATAATAACAATAATAACAATAATAACAATAATAACGATAATAACGATAATCACAATAATCACAATAATAACAATAATAACAATAATAACAATAATAACAATAATAACAATAATAACAATAATAACAATAATAACAATAATAACAATAATAACAATAATAACAATAATAACAATAATAACAATAATAACAATAATAACAATAATAACAATAATAACAATAATAACAATAATAACAATAATAACAATAATAACAATAATAACAATAATAACAATAATAACAATAATAACAATACTAACAATAATAACAATAATAACAATAATAACAATAATAACAATAATAACAATTATAACAATAATAACAATAATAACAATAATAACAATAATAACAATAATAACAATAATAACAATAATAACAATAATAACAATAATAACAATAATAACAATAATAACAATAATAACAATAATAACAATAATAACAATAATAACAATAATAACAATAATAACAATAATAACAATAATAACAATAATAACAATAATAACAATAATAACAATAATAACAATAATAACAATAATAACAATAATAACAATAATAACAATAATAACAATAATAACAATAATAACAATAATAACAATAATAACAATAATAACAATAATAACAATAATAACAATAATAACAATAATAACAATAATAACAATAATAACAATAATAACAATAATAACAATAATAACAATAATAACAATAATAACAATAATAACAATAATAACAATAATAACAATAATAACAATAATAACAATAATAACAATAATAACAATAATAACAATAATAATAACAATAATAATAATAATAACAATAATAACAATAATAACAATAATAACAATAATAATAACAATAATAACAATAATAATAACAATAATAACAATAATAATAATAATAATAATAATAATAACAATAATAACAATAATAATAACAATAATAATAATAATAATAACAATAATAACAATAATAATAATAATAATAACAATAATAATAATAATAACAATAATAACAATAATAATAATAATAACAATAATAATAATAATAATAATAATAACAATAATAACAATAATAATAATAATAATAATAACAATAATAATAATAATAACAATAATAACAATAATAATAATAATAACAATAATAATAATAATAATAATAACAATAATAACAATAATAATAATAATAATAATAATAATAACAATAATAACAATAATAATAATAATAATAATAATAATAACAATAATAACAATAATAACAATAATAACAATAATAACAATAATAACAATAATAACAATAATAACAATAATAACAATAGTAACAATAATAACAATAATAACAATAAAAACAATAATAACAATAATAACAATAATAACAATAATAACAATAATAACAATAATAACAATAATAACAATAATAACAATAATAACAATAATAACAATAATAACAATAATAACAATAATAACAATAATAACAATAATAACAATAATAACAATAATAACAATAAAAACAATAATAACAATAATAACAATAATAACAATAATAACAATAATAACAATAATAACAATAATAACAATAATAACAATAATAACAATAATAACAATAATAACAATAATAACAATAATAACAATAATAACAATAATAACAATAATAACAATAATAACAATAATAACAATAATAACAATAATAACAATAATAACAATAATAACAATAATAACAATAATAACAATAATAACAATAATAACAATAATAACAATAATAACAATAATAACAATAATAACAATAATAACAATAATAACAATAATAACAATAATAACAATAATAACAATAATAACAATAATAACAATAATAACAATAATAACAATAATACCAATAATAACAATAATAACAATAATAATAACAATAATAACAATAATAACAATAATAACAATAATAATAACAATAATAACAATAATAATAATAATAATAACAATAATAATAACAATAATAACAATAATAATAATAATAATAACAATAATAACAATAATAATAACAATAATAACAATAATAATAATAATAATAATAACAATAATAACAATAATAATAACAATAATAATAATAACAATAATAACAATAATAATAATAATAACAATAATAATAATAATAATAACAATAATAACAATAATAATAATAATAACAATAATAATAATAATAATAATAACAATAATAACAATAATAATAATAATAATAATAATAATAATAATAATAATAATAATAACAATAATAACAATAATAATAATAATAACAATAATAATAATAATAATAATAATAATAATAACAATAATAACAATAACAATAATAATAATAATAATAATAACAATAATAACAATAATAACAATAATAATAATAATAATAATAATAATAACAATAATAACAATAATAACAATAATAACAATAATAATAATAATAACAATAATAACAATAATAACAATAATAACAATAATAACAATAATAACAATAATAACAATAATAACAATAATAACAATAATAACAATAATAACAATAATAACAATAATAACAATAATAACAATAATAACAATAATAACAATAATAACAATAATAACAATAATAACAATAATAACAATAATAACAATAATAACAATAATAACAATAATAACAATAATAACAATAATAACAATAATAACAATAATAACAATAATAACAATAATAACAATAATAACAATAATAACAATAATAACAATAATAACAATAATAACAATAATAACAATAATAACAATAATAACAATAATAACAATAATAACAATAATAACAATAATAACAATAATAACAATAATAACAATAATAACAATAATAACAATAATAACAATAATAACAATAATAACAATAATAACAATAATAACAATAATAACAATAATAACAATAATAACAATAATAACAATAATAACAATAATAACAATAATAACAATAATAACAATAATAACAATAATAACAATAATAACAATAATAACAATAATAACAATAATAACAATAATAACAATAATAACAATAATAACAATAATAACAATAATAACAATAATAACAATAATAACAATAATAACAATAATAACAATAATAACAATAATAACAATAATAACAATAATAACAATAATAACAATAATAACAATAATAACAATAATAACAATAATAACAATAATAACAATAATAACAATAATAACAATAATAACAATAATAACAATAATAACAATAATAACAATAATAACAATAATAACAATAATAACAATAATAACAATAATAACAATAATAACAATAATAACAATAATAACAATAATAACAATAATAACAATAATAACAATAATAACAATAATAACAATAATAACAATAATAACAATAATAACAATAATAACAATAATAACAATAATAACAATAATAACAATAATAACAATAATAACAACAATAACAACAATAACAATAATAACAACAATAACAACAATAACAACAATAACAACAATAACAACAATAACAACAATAACAACAATAACAACAATAACAACAATAACAACAATAACAACAATAACAACAATAACAACAATAACAACAATAACAACAATAACAACAATAACAACAATAACAACAATAACAACAATAACAACAATAACAACAATAACAACAATAACAATAATAACAACAATAACAACAATAACAATAATAACAATAATAACAATAATAACAATAATAACAATAATAACAATAATAACAATAATAACAATAATAACAATAATAACAATAATAACAATAATAACAATAATAACAATAATAACAATAATAACAATAATAACAATAATAACAATAATAACAATAATAACAATAATAACAATAATAACAATAATAACAATAATAACAATAATAACAATAATAACAATAATAACAATAATAACAATAATAACAATAATATCAATAATAACAATAATAACAATAATAACAATAATAACAATAATAACAATAATAACAATAATAACAATAATAACAATAATAACAATAATAACAATAATAACGATAATAACAATAATAACGATAATAACAATAATAACAATAATAACGATAATAACGATAATCACAATAATAACAATAATAACAATAATAACAATAATAACAATAATAACAATAATAACAATAATAACAATAATAACAATAATAACAATAATAACAATAATAACAATAATAACAATAATAACAATAATAACAATAATAACAATAATAACAATAATAACAATAATAACAATAATAACAATAATAACAATAATAACAATAATAACAATAATAACAATAATAACAATAATAACAATAATAACAATAATAACAATAATAACAATAATAACAATAATAACAATAATAACAATAATAACAATAATAACAATAATAACAATAATAACAATAATAACAATAATAACAATAATAACAATAATAACAATAATAACAATAATAACAAAAATAACAAAAATAACAATAATAACAATAATAACAATAATAACAAAAATAACAAAAATAACAATAATAACAATAATAACAATAATAACAATAATAACAATAATAACAATAATAACAATAATAACAATAATAACAATAATAACAATAATAACAATAATAACAATAATAACAATAATAACAATAATAACAATAATAACAATAATAACAATAATAACAATAATAACAATAATAACAATAATAACAATAATAACAATAATAACAATAATAACAATAATAACAATAATAACAATAATAACAATAATAACAATAATAACAATAATAACAATAATAACAATAATAACAATAATAACAATAATAACAATAATAACAATAATAACAATAATAACAATAATAACAATAATAACAATAATAACAATAATAACAATAATAACAATAATAACAATAATAACAATAATAACAATAATAACAATAATAACAATAATAACAATAATAACAATAATAACAATAATAACAATAATAACAATAATAACAATAATAACAATAATAACAATAATAACAATAATAACAATAATAACAATAATAACAATAATAACAATAATAACAATAATAACAATAATAACAATAATAACAATAATAACAATAATAACAATAATAACAATAATAACAATAATAACAATAATAATAACAATAATAACAATAATAACAATAATAACAATAATAACAATAATAACAATAATAACAATAATAATAACAATAATAACAATAATAATAATAATAATAATAATAACAATAATAACAATAATAACAATAATAACAATAATAACAATAATAACAATAATAACAATAATAACAATAATAACAATAATAACAATAATAACAATAATAACAATAATAACAATAATAACAATAATAACAATAATAACAATAATAACAATAATAACAATAATAACAATAATAACAATAATAACAATAATAACAATAATAACAATAATAATAATAATAATAATAATAACAATAATAACAATAATAATAATAATAACAATAATAACAATAATAACAATAATAATAACAATAATAATAACAATAATAACAATAATAATAATAATAACAATAATAATAACAATAATAATAATAATAATAATAATAATAACAATAATAATAATAATAATAATAATAATAATAATAATAATAATAATAATAATAATAATACTAATAATAATAATAATAATAATAATAATAATACTAATAATAATAATAATAATAATAATAATAATACTAATAATAATAATAATAATAATAATAATAATAATAATAATAATACTAATAATAATAATAATAATAATAAATCTTTTATTTGTATATAGAAAACATAACAAAATAATAATTTTCTGTATGAAATTTGCATAAAATATATGCAACTGCCGGAAGGTAATGTACAAGAAATAGAATATTTAATTTAGCAAGGAACTTTCCGTATGAAATTTGAACAAAATACATAGAACTGACGCAACTGACGAAAGGTAATGTGCTGGCCACATCAGATTATTTTTAAACGCAGTGAATTGTGCATAGGATCCTATATATGATATACCTATTACAAATTTAATTCCAGTAAAAAAGGAGCATCCATGCACCAAATTTTCTAAAATATCGTGCCTGGATGCTTTTTTTAAACGCAGTGAATCGCGCATAGGATCCTATATTTAATTTATCTATTACGAATTTTAATCCAGTAAAAAAGAAGTATCCATGCACCAAATTTTCTAAAATATCGTGCATGGATGCTTTTTTTCAAACGCAGTGAAACGTGCATAGGATCCTATATTTCATATACCTATTAAGAATTTTAATCCAGTAAAAAAAGCATCCATGCACCAAATTTCTAAAATATCGTGCATGGATGCTTTTTTTAAAGGCAGTGAATCGTGCATACGATCCTATATTTCATATACCTATTAAGAATTTTAATCCAGTAAAAAAGAAGCATCCATGCACCAAATTTTTTAAAAAATCGTGCTCGAACGATTTTTTTAAACGCAGTGAATCCTGAATAGGATCCTATATTTGCTATACCTACTAAGAATTTTAATCCAGTAAAAAAGAAGCATCCATGCACCAAATTTTCTAAAAACTCGTGCATGAATGTTTTTTTAAACGCAGTGAATCGTGCATAGGATCCTATATTTGATATATGTATTAAGAATTTTAATTCAGTAAAAGAGAAGCATCCATGCACCAAATTTTTTAAAAAATCGTGCTTGAATGATTTTTTTAAACATAGTGAATCGTGCATAGGATCCTATATTTAATATACCTATTAGGAATTTTAATCCAGTAAAAAAAAAGCATCCATGCACCAAGTTTTCTAAAATATTATGCATGGATGCTTTTTTTTAAACGCAGTGAATCGTACATGGGATCCTATATTTGATATACCTATTAAGAATTTAATTCCAGTAAAAAAGAAGCATCCATGCACCAAATTTTCTAAAAAATCGTGCATGAATGATTTTTTTAAACGCATTGAATCGTGAATAGGATCCTATATTTAAAATATTTATTAAGAATTTTAATCCAGTGAAAAAGAAGCATCCATGAACCAAATTTTCTAAAAAATCATGCATGAATGATTTTTTTAAACGCAGTGAATCGTGCTTAGGATCCTATATTTGATATACCTATTAGGAATTTTAATCCAGTAAAAAAGAAGCATCCATGCACCAAATTTTCTAAAATATCGTGCATGGATGCATTTACCAAATGTTCTAATATCGTGCATGGATGCTTTTTTTAAACGCAGTGAATCGTGCATAGGATCCTATATTTGATATACCTATTAAGAATTTTAATTCAGTAAAAAAAAGTATCCATGCACCAAATTTTCTAAAAAATCGTGCATGAATGATTTTTTTAAACGCAGTGAATCGTGAATAGGATCCTATATTTGATATACCTATTAAGAATTTTGATCCAGTAAAAAAGAAGCATCCATGCACCAAATTTTCTAAAAAATCGTGCATGAATGATTTTTTTAAACGCAGTGAATCGTGCATAGGATCCTATATTTGATATACCTATTAAGAATTTTAATCCAGTAAAAAAAAGCATCCATGCACCAAATTTTCTAAAAATCGAGCATGAATGATTTTTTTAAACGCAGTGAATCGTGCGTAGGATCCTATATTTGATATACCTATTAAGAATTTTAATCCAGTAAAAAAGAAGCATCCATGCACCAAATTTTTAAAAAAATCGTGCATGAATGATTTTTTTAAACACAGTGAATCGTGCATAGGATCCTATATTTGATATACCTATTAAGAATTTTAATCTAGTAAAAAAGAAGCATCCATACACCAAATTTTCTAAAAAATCGTGCATGAATGATTTTTTTAAACGCAGTGAATCGTGAATAGGATCCTATATTTAATATGCCTATTAAGAATTTTAATCCAGTAAAAAAGAAGCATCTACGCACCAAATTTTCTAAAAAAATCGTGCATGAATGATTTTTTTAAACGCAGTGAATCGTGCATAGGATCCTGTATTTGATATACCTATTAAGAATTTGATTCCAGTAACAAAGAAGCATCCATGCACCAAATTTTCTAAAAAATCGTGCAAAATAAATAATGATACCGAAGAAGTTTGTTTTTAAAAAGATTTTATTCGATGTGAATCGATACAAGTCAAGACTACAATTGACTGTGGATGGTTTATGAGTAACTCTTATACTACATGATGATTAACAACTAAACACGTGCTGTTTACTTGTAATATGAATAATATGATAAGATATAAATATTGTAGACAGCACCTACGTGTAATAATATATGTCTGAACAAAGGAATTCACATAATAAAAAATGTATATATAACTCCTCCACCCTTAGAAGTGAACTTCCTCTGGAAGTTTCTTAATTTCTTTTGTTTCTTCTACAATATGCTTATTTAATATTTTATTCTTATATATAACATAACATATAAATATAATAATGATTATTGCAATTAAAATATATATTATTACATAATGTACTGAGGGATTATTATTGTTCATTCCCTCTATTGTAGGTAATACATGTTTTGTCACAGTAAGGGTTTTAATGTCTTTCAATTGAATAGACTAGTTATTATTATTGTTTATTCCCTCTATTGTAGGTAATACATGTTTTGTCACAGTAAGGGTTTTAATGTCTTTTAATTGAATAGTCTTATTTAACACTGGAGTCTTTTCGAAAGTGGAAAAATCAAAGTTTTCAAATAATATTTCTTGTCCATTTATTTGTTTATCAAATTTTCTATTATCTATTACACAATCTTTTTCATTGTTGAATTTATAAATGCCTTTAATGTTTAATAATGTTTTATAGTTTGGACATTCTATAGTTATCTGTTTGTTTGTCGGACTAATTATAATTACGATATGAGAGTTTTCAATTTGGAATATATGATATTCATTTGTAATTTTATTTGCAATACAATTTTTCAAATTTATAACGTTTTCGAATAGACTCATAATACAATTATTTATTTATTTAATTCATGCTTTTCCCAGCTTTGAATTTTTACATACTTTATACATATTAAAAATATATTTGGTTGATTTGTATAACAATTACTATTTATCACAATTATACTTGATTTTACTTCATTTCTTCTCTTTTCCTTTTGAGTGCTTTGGCCCACGACTCCCCCGCCCCGGACTCATCAAGGAAATGGTATGGGCTGTGGTTCTGTCTAGTAAGATACCTGCAATTATATAACAGATGTACCAAGGTTTCTTCATGTTCTTTGCATAATCTACATAGGCGATCTTTTTGCTTCATCCAGTATTTGTTTTCGTTTGCTTCATTGCCGCAACGTATCCTGGCTATTAGTTTTATATCTTTTCCTTTTTTATTGATTAAATATTTCGGTATGTCTATTGTCGTGATATTTTTATACATTTGATTGTACTTTGATTTATTTATCTTCTCGTTCTGTTCTTGCTTCTGTATGTCTTGATCTCTACCGTATAGTTCTAAGTTTATGTTCTTGTTCTCTTCTCTTCTTCTCTCCACTTCAGTAGTTGAAAAACCGTTTCTTTCATAATATTTTTTTCTTTGAATTTCCCACTTGTTTAAGGATCTGTTTGTTTCTGTTTTCTTTTTAATTTGTAGCCAACATTGGTGTACAATTCTTCTTTGGTCACAGCTTCTAATTTTCTCTTCATACTTCAGTGCTCTTAAGCCAGATTCTGTGCGTATTTTGTCCCTTTTTGTCTCTTCCAAAACAATGTATTGTGGTGTGTGTCTGTCAAGTCCTAATGTCCACTTCAGATATTTCTGCTGTATTTGTTCTAGTTTTGCGTTTTCTTCCCATCCCCACACTTCGGCTCCATACATAATTATGCTTTTTATGATGTAGTCGAACATCATAATTCTAATTTTGTAATTGTTCTTGAATTTTCGCTCAGCTATACTCTAGACTTGTTTTAGCGCATAATTGGCTTTTTTGAGTACTTGATCTACGTGTTTTTCTAAGTTATTACTTTGGTTAAATGTGTATCCTAGATATTTGAATTGTTTTACTCTTTCTATATTTTGTCCTCTCCACATCCAGTGCTTTTCTTTTTCCCTGCCTCCTCCTTTTTTGAACTTCATAATTTTAGATTTCTCTACATGTAGTATCATTTTCTTCTTTTGTAGGTATATATCCATTCTTTTAATCATCGACTCCATTTCTTTTTCAGTATATGCCAATAGTACTAAATCATCGGCATATGACAATGTCCAAAATTTGGAGTTCCCAATGATTACTCCTCCTGTTTGTCCTTTTTGGAAATGTTGTTCAATGTCCGATAGGTAGATAGCGAATAGTGTTGGACTTAGAGGGCATCCTTGCCTTAGTCCTTTTGTTGTCCAGAATTTTTTTGTGTAAGTTTGCCCTATTCTCACTACATTTGAAGTCATCTTATATATTTCTTTTATTTGATCTATAAGGTGTTCATCTATACGTTTATTTTTCATTGTCTTGATTAAGGTTTCTCTGTCGACGTTGTCAAATGCGGCTTGGAAGTCTATGAAGAGTGCGTATAGCTTTCCTTTTTCTTTTGATAGTTGTTGCTCTATCAAATAATTTAGTATATATATATTGTCCACCGTACTTCTTTGCTTTCGGAAGCCAGCTTGTGTTTCTGGTAGGATGTTTTTGATTTCTAAGTCTTCTTGCAGTCTCTGGTTTAGAACCATTGCATAAATTTTATATAATGTATTTAAAAGGGTAATTCCTCTATAGTTACTGGGTGTGTCTGTGGTTCCCTTCTTGTAAACTGGTACTATTATTCCTTTAGTCCATTCTTTCGGAAATTTATTTCCCTTCCATATTTTATTTAAAATTTCTGTTATTGTTTTCAGGATTTTCTCTTCTCCATGTATCCATGCTTCATTAGGTATACTGTCTTCTCCTGCCGCTTTGTTCATCTTTAATTTTCTTATTTGTACTCTTACTTCTTCTTCTGTGATGTAGTCTTGTTCGTAGTTTATATGAATCTCGTTATTATGTAGTTTAGGTTCTTCGTCAACTCCTTGCAATAAGTTCTTAAAATACCGCTGTCATTGTTCGTTGGTAATGTTTTCGTCTAGCATGGGTTTTTTCCTTCTTTCCTTATTTATGTACTTCCATGCCTGCGTTTCTGAGTTGATGTTGTAAAGATCTTGCATGGTTTTTCGTTGATTTGTAGTCTGTTTTTCTTTACACATGGTTCTGTATTCGGTTCTTTTATGTTTGTATATATCGTATGATGTGTGTCCTTTTCTGACGTGTCTTAGACATTTTCTTAACTCTTTTTGTTTCACTCTGCACTCTTTGTCCCACCATGAATTTTTGTGTATTGTATCATGTGTTTTAATTATTGTTATTGTCATTGCGTTGTATATTTCCTTCGTTAATTCTTCTAATTCGACTTCTATTCCCTCCTCTTCGCGTTGGTCTAGATATCTCACAATTTTGTCTGTATAACGTCTTATCGACTCTTCATTCCATACTACAACTTTTCTTTCATGTTTCCTGTTTTACAGTTCTTTCTGATGCCTTAGTGTAATATTTAATAATTGGTGGTCTGATTCGCTTTGATCAACTACTTCAAACTTTAATATATTCTCGGATGCTTCATGATTTGTTATGCCATAATCGATGACAGATCTTCCATCCCGTGTATTTATGAACGTAAACTCTCCAGTCTCGTCTCCGGCATGGTTTCCGTTTAATATGCTCCAGCCTCTATCTTCGCACCAGTTTATGAGGGTTGATTCTTCTCCGTTTAGTACTTTATCTTTTGAGTTGCGTTTATCGACTGCTCCTGTCCTTACATTGCAGAGGCCGCCTTTCTCTGCTATTCTAGCGTTAAAATCTCCCGCTAGAATTAGGTTGTGTTCTTCAGTGTCTGTGACATTTTCATTTATTTCTTTGAGTATAGCATGCAACCTATTATTGTTGTATATTGTTACAATTCTCCAGGTTTCGTTATCCAACTTTATTTTTCTACTGGACTATATTATAGAGCTTTGTGTCACAATAAGCATCGGAATCTACTTTTTATTAGCACACCATTCATTCTCTCAATGCAACCCTGGGAAGTATTAATTAGGTATTTAACAGGTATATTACATTACCCTTCAGATATACCGCCAATCCTGTTAATAATTGGAGGGTCTCTAACATTTCGAAGAGTACCTACGAAAAAATTCCTTATAGAAAGAATTTAAAATTATAAAAAAAAAAGTTTATAAAAATTAGAATTTTTTGTGTTTAATGTTAAATACGTACCATACATAAAGTAACAAAATAAAAATGGCGAAAGGTTGCTGGCCACAACAATTTTTTTTTAATGAAAGAATACTAGAGAATTTTATAAAAATCATTTATTTACTTTGTAGTACTACCAAATATTTCGTATACAAACCTAATTTAAACAATAAAATACATGTTAGTAGTCATTTTTAATAATTAACAGTTATTAATAATTTTCAGTACAATACAAGTATAGTTAAGCCAAAATGAAATATCACATTTCAAACCTTTATTCTAATTATTGTCCTTGGAGGCTTCAAGGTTTTGATATTGATTTTTTTTAAGCGTATTATAATGTGCATATTATGCTACTGTACACACGTTATATAAGATATTCATTGTTCTTCTTAGTTCACCGCTGGCGGCAGCAGTCGCCACATCAACACAGGCCATATTGAAAATTGTTATTTGACAGTTGCATCGTTTGTGTTTTGTAGTGTACATAGCCAGCTTCGACTGAAATTCGAGCTGAAATTGCAAATTCTACAAATAAAAAAATTCCAAAAAAATGTCAAAAAAATATTTGTAACACTTGAAGAAAAAATAGTATATGGCATTCGGAGTAGAACGCCCTTTTTGTGTTTTACCCAGCTTGCCTAGCCTCGGCTAGCGCTTCGGCCGCAATAGCTGGGTTCAACACAAAAAGACCGCTTTCTACTTCTAATAACATAATATATTGTAACGTGGAACGCCCGCCGTGGCCGCCGCTGTAAGCGAGTGTCTATTTATAGCGGTGACGTAATCGCGCTAGTAGCCGGCCGATGTAAACAGACTGGTCGCGACGTGTTTAATTACTTCCGGTCGCCTGAACCTTTTGTGTTCATTGTTATTATGCGTTCGAATATTCTAGAGCTGTTCTAGAAAATAATGGCAGCTGTATATAAGGGACGTAGCTATGCTCGAGACACACAGTTAGTGACATACAGTCATAGAGACACATGGAGTGTTAGAGAGTAAAGTGTTAGTGAAAAGCACAGCAGTATCGTAGTGAGCGTATGCAGTTGGTGTCGAGTAGGTACTCGGGAAGTTACTGGTATATTGGGATAGCTGTGGATGTAAATACTCGGTAGTGTTGACGAGTGTTGGGAAGCTATAGTGTAACGGCGAGTCGAGAAGTTACTGGTATACTGGAATAGCTGTTAAAGAGAATACTCGGTAGTGTTGAAGAGTATTGGGAAGCTAGGTATACGGGGACAGTAACGACAAGTGGAAGTAAATACTCGGCAGTGGTGTTGAAGAATTGTGGCATACGGAGAGTCGGTGATACTGAGGCTGTGGAAGTTAGACAGACAGTTACATAAATAGACAGATAGTGTTGTGTAAGAGTGACTTTTGTCCGAGCAGTTGAATTTACAGACGCTGTTAAGTCAGTTGAGTATATAGACGCTGTGGAGGTCGGTAGGCAGACAGTTGAACGTGATATAAGTATATAGTGATATAAATATCGCGTAAACAGTCTACAAGAGTCTGCTACAGACCGGCAGTCTAAGATTGGAACGCGTAGTGAAATAAATATTTTGTAATATCGTGGAAATAAATAGTAGTGTTAATTGGTTAAATAAATAGTGTTAGTGTTATCTAGTTAATTATAGTTTTAGTCTTAATTAGTTTTTAATAATTGTTTAATATTAATAACAGTAATATTTAATTATAGTTTAATAAACACTTAATTTTAATTAATAATAATTGTCTAATATTTACAATTCACCCAAATAAGTAAAAACGTTACAATATTGTTAGCTTCTTACTCGGACAAAAAAAACCTTTCAGCAACAAGTTAGTAATCATGGGATGCAATTCTTAATTACAAATATTTTTTGTATTCACAATTTTGATCTATGGAAACAACAATCACAATATTATAATATAAACATTATATTCGCTATGTTACATACTTCAATTCTGCATCCGGTAAATCCTTTCTTGTTACAATCACATTTTTTTGATCTTTTACTGTTTTTAAAAATTTAAGTTTGTAGTGTTTCATTTTGGCTTAATCTGTACAATACAAATACATCAAGTTGAATTACATAGTTTTATGGTTATAACGCTTGATATGTCTTTTGAGAGAAGAATTTCGTGCAAACGACTTCCCACACACAGAACAACGGTAATCCTTACTACCACTATGAGTCTTCATATGTGTTGATAGACGATGACTTAGTGTAAACAGTTTATTGCATATTGTACACTTGTATTCTTTTATTCCACTGTGTATTTTCATATGTTTAGATAGAGCACTACTTTGTGTAAATTGTTTATTGCATATTGTACATTTATGATTTTTTATTCCATTGTGTATATCCATATGGGTTTTTAAATGAGCACTTTTTCTAAATTGTTTATTGCAAATTGTACATTTATGGTTTTTTATTCCATTGTGTATATCCATGTGTTTTTTAAAATAAGCAATTTGTTTATATTGTTTATTGCAAATTGTACATTTATAATCTTTCACTTCACTATGAATGGTCATATGATCTTTTAAATTAGAGCTTTTTGTAAATGATTTATTACACGTGAGGCACTGATATTTCTCATATTCTTCATCATTATCAGTTACACGTTCTTCTTTCTTTATACTTTGCAATAGACTTTCATACAAAGTACAATCTTGGGTTATTTCTTCCAGCGGTTCTTCTTTAATAAAAATTTCTTCAAACTTTTGCTGATAATTTGTTATTATCGCTGTATGTTGGTCTTTTGCATCAGCGTTAACCGGGTGTAGTTGAGTATCCATGAATGCCTCTTGATTAATTACTAAATGACTGCAGATTTGTTCCACACCATAAATTGTTTTCAAAGAAATGAAAAGTTCCACAAAAACTTTATTTATGTATTGCACTATTTCAAGTGGCCTATACAAATATTCTGATGTCTTTCTATATATCATTTACACTACTCGTAAACAGTTGACGATAGTGCGATGGAAGAAATGTAGAAATATCAGTGGAACACGTGAAGATTCATAAAACGTTTAGGTGAAGCGCACATCTGTAAATTATGACATAATACCTATTAGCAAAAGAAAATTATTCAAAACCCAATTACCTACCAAATTTCAAAGTTAGCTACTCGTATTTTGTAACAACTGTAGAACAACCTTTAAGTTAAAGTTCTGAATAATATAAAATAACATTTCGGATGCATATATTTAAAATGTTCCAAAAATTACATTACAATTTTACTTTCATTGTTTTAACATTTTGTAAGGTTAGAAAATATTAGTATTAAAATTTGTATCATAGATGGCAGTGATAGTCACTGGTAAAATAAAGCTTGATATACACAATTTTTACATTAACTATATAGATTAAAAATGCAAAAGTAGAAGACAACTATGCAACAATAAATCATCAATATTTTGAAGATTATATTAAACAAGAGAAAAACACAACATTCATACATTTATATTAACTTGGTTGAATCACGATTAATATATCCGTAGCCTACGTTATTAATACAAGGCCGGGAAACAACTCAATTTTTGTTTAAAAATCTGGCTTTAGTGCAGACGCCAAGAAACATTCCGTTTGAAAAGACCGGTGGATTCATCCTGATTGATGATTTAAGTTTATTTTATTTATTTATTTATTTATTGTTAACACACTCAACAGGATCGAAGATCCCAATTACTGAGGGGTGACAAAATTTACGGAGTGGTAAAATGTTAAAAAAAATATGCGATTTCGGGAAAAAGTTATTAAGAAATATTGTTGCTCTCGACGAGTTATATTACTGGTTAAATTTAATGCACTTATTTCATTTACACCCTGTATATGGATTTCATATGAGTGACGAGCTGCTAAAACAAAAACCCCCTTATGTCCGAAGTATTTCAATTATATCTTTTTATTTCTTTTTTAATATTCATGATTAAGCATCTACTTTTACTATTTTTTACTAATTTCTTTTACTTTGATTGAGCTGTAATCGCCTTTTAGATGACTCTTCTATAAAACTGGATTTACATATTCGCAGAGAATAAACCAGGAACAAGTTTAGCCATAATGGGGACTTATAAATTTGACGTCACCCGCGGCGGATCGGCGGCGGACCTCCGTCCACACAATTTAGAAAAGGACAACAAATTTTTAGAAAAGGCGAGGTGATATACCATGGCCGAGTCAATCACATGCTCTCCCCTTCAGTACTTCGCCTCGTTGATCCAACAAGTTGTTTGTTATTTAGTCAGCAAAGTTTGGTTATGTTATTTTGTGTAGTGCCTGTTATTAATTATCTCTTGTACTAAAGTGTAGTGATCCTTGAATTTGAAATATCACTAAAAAACCAAGTTCACAATTAAATAATGTGTTTAACACAAAATGATGTACCGGGGGCACGATTTGTGTTTAAAAACATTGAAAACCATTCAGTCTTATAGTTGAAAAGATGGTTAGAATGCCAGGGTTTGAAAAAAAGTGGAAATAAACATGAATTAATTGCAAGGTATGTACTGATTAGATCATATACTTAAATAATTATATAAAAATATGTTCAGTCTGACATGTTTACGTTTCCTTTCAAAGCAGTTACCAGTGTTTTGATCACGTGCTGGATCACATGATAAATGTCAAACTGTAGTGCTAAATCTTGCTCACTACATAACTACTTATTAATTACTTTTTTACTCACTAGATGGCGTCCAAAAAGTTTGAATTGTATAAGTCCCCATTTTTTGTTTACTTCATGAAATTATGGGTAAAAATTCTGTAAAGCAAATTTTAAACAACAGTGCCATCTATGGTGCAAATTGTAATATTAACATACTATAACTTTTACAGGTATTAAAATAAATAACTCGCTAATATTTGATACATTTCAAAGTGCATTATACGTTACAAGTTTTATGCAAATATATCTGGAATTTATAGTTATTTGTCATTTGCTAATATTGCGTTGTTATACTTGCAGTACTCGTATACCTCAGGATTCTAATTCTAATGGTTGCTATGCGCTGTAGCTAAGCGCAGTTTACACAAAAACAATTCAAATATTTTGTCAATTATGATTTCATTCGTTGTAAGTGCTGTGCGTTATTTGTTGTTTTTTCGTTTAATAAGTTTTACCTGGCTATTTCCCTGTATTTATTTTCATGCGGTTTTGTGTAAATGGCATTTACTTTAAAACATCGAAAATGTTTTGGTGTATGACAGACTCCTAAACCAAAATCACGCCACAATGAACTGTCAAAATTCTTTCGTTACTTTTACTTGAAAGAGTATAGGTGATAGGTGCTTCGGTAATAATACATGTAAATGATTCATCGTATTCGTATTTCGCCATAAACTGCTTCAAATAATTTATCTTTAGGGAGACAAACTATATGCCCACATTGGCCACTTGAAGTAGTACAACAACTAATCAACTCTTACAGAATTGCAAGTAGTTTTTATAGAAATCTTCTTTACTTGGAATTCATCCATGTTGTAAGTATATTTTTAGTTAAAAAACCTGATGTGTTCTAATAATATTCAACAAGAACATTTACCTATTAAATATACTGCTAACGCAGTATAAAAATAAAAGTTTAGTAAAAATATCTTAGAATTTGAAAATCAAGTTTGCATTCAATATCACCGTTTCCATTTCTTTTAAAAATATTATTTGACCATTTATCGCCATAACAATTATTGTTTTCATTTTTTAACAAATGTTTTTACGAATCAGTAATTGTTGAATATTGTTCTAAATAGACCTTTTGAATTTAAAGAGATAGAAGATATGCGCAATGGAGATCTGCGCGTAGTAAGAACAACTGAGATCTATTGGCGACTAAAACTACCGATGACGGCACTAGTGTTGTAGCATACACGTGCTTTGAAAATGGTATTGTGCTATAAGATCGCATACAAAAAGATTGTATAACCAATATTCGTTTTGGAGTATACTAACAAATTCATCAAACTTTATATAAATAGTGTTAGTAATAATTTTGTGTTCGTTCTTATATTATAATGACATTCTAAGAAAATTATCGTAGACTTATTTCTAAGGAAATGTTTACTTATTTGGAGGCAAAAAAATCTTCTCAAAGTTTTATTGAAGGGGGTAAATTGTTGAATCGTGGGTTGTTATTTTTATGTGGCGTTAATGAACATAGTGCTACAGACTAAAAAAATTTTGGGCTATGTTTAAACAAGTACTCTAACGTCACAACCTCATGAGATTAGAAGAACTTTAAATTTACAATTGATTATTTACAAAATGCTCTTGTGTAGCTGGCCATAGTGGCCAGTGCAAACACATTACAGCTATCTTAATATATGTAATAGTACAAGATAGTAAAATAGTATCTACCATATATTATTTATGGATGTTAAATAAATATGTATTTACTTTACTTGGTTAAGAAAATGAAAATGGAACTATTGTCAAATATTTTTCAAATTGTTTTAATTACAAGTGTAAGAAATAAATTGCATGCTACACATAAAGTGAAAAGTGTATTATTTTACTCATGAATTGGTCAGGAAATAATACAATACTTTTCATTTTTGTTATTCTCTTATGATTCGTCACTTGTTTTCCAGTTCGTATTTTTCTAATCCAGCCCTCTCTTGTCCATTTGACCCAAATTTAATTTGGATGTCACTCTTCCTTTCACCAATTTTTGGGACAGATAATTTCTTACTAGCCCCAGAATGACAGCCATAAACGCAGCAATTGACGTTAATATTTTTTCGTTCTTTGCTCATATTGCAAAGTAATTTATATGTACTTAAAAACAAAAAAGACCAACAAGAAACCGGCAAGGAATCCAATGCACTATATATATTTACTGTATAATTGAATAACAGAATACCATTTTCAAGAATTGCAAATATCGTCCGCTTGAGGATTCACGTTAATTTTAGTCGCCAATGGCGTTTGTTTCTAAAAATTTAGACAAAATTTGCGAAAAAATTTTGACAATTTTAAAAAACTTCTCGAAAGAAGTTACAAGTTGGAGCTAAAATGTGTAACACTGCAAATTTCTATCGAGAATACAGGTATTTTCATGACTTCAATATTTTTGACTTTGACTGGCAGTTGTAGCCGCCATTTTACTTAGCGATAGAGATAGCCGTTAAATTGAAAAGGTCTATTGTTTGTAAGATTCATCTTTTGGTAGTAAATCATACAATAAGCGTCGGGTTCTGTGTATTGAACGAAAATGATATTTGATATTATTTATGAAACTTCTCTTAGTATAAAATTACGGTTAAATTCTTTGCTTTTAGTTTCTAGTTAAATTATACCATTTAAGCCATTCGGTTTGTAGAGAATAGGGCATAGTTTTGAACTCTCTAATTGGCTGAAATTGGAGAGAAGAGACAAGTTTCCCCAATGTAATTTCATCTACTTAAAACTAGCGTTGATATGAGCGCTGTCTGCCGAATGGCTTAATTTGAACAAAGTATAAATCCTGTCAGGAATTTATAAAATTTCCAAGGTTAAAAGCATGATCTGGTTTGCAAAAAGAACTTGTTCTGACGAAATTAGTATCGCATTTTCATGTTTATAATTGTTTCAAGAAGTAGTCTTAAGGTGGGTCCAGATCAAGCGCGCCGAACCGAACTGAACCGCGCAATATGTTCGCGAACGTTACAAATCGCTCCAGTGTGGACGGCGTACCCTGCACGGACGTGCATTATTGCGCATAAGCGCGTACTTCAAAGAGATGCGCATGTTCGCTCTTGCGCAGTTTGGACAATATATAAGTTTCGAAGATGAATTAGTGTAACTCTGTAACAACCGGAACCTCGTAGAACACTAACGAACAACAAAGTGATACTGACAGTGTGGATGCATGCATACCGCGCGGTAATGAATTTAGGTGTGTGAACGTTCGCGAACGTATTGCGCGGTTCAGTTCGGTACGGCGCGCTTGGTCTGGACTCACCTTTAAAAGAACATTTTGTTTGTAGATTCCGTGTTGTCCACTTTTTATTATTAGTTGGTTTTAATTTCATGAAAAATTATCGTCGCCATTACAAACAAAATAGAAGTGTAAGTATTACAAGAATGAAAATTGATGTTTCAGAAAATCATCAAGTTGAGAAGAATTCTTGTGTGCATCTAATCCATTTATGGAACGAATTTCCACTCGTTAGAACATCAAGACAATGGACAATCAACTGCATCCGGTTAGCGTTGATGCGATAGACGAACATACAGCGACAATAACAAATAATCAGTTATTTAGAGATATTGAAATTAAAGAAGAACCGCTGGAAACAACTTCTCAAGACTGTGAATTTTATAAAAGTGTATTGCAATGTGCAAAGAAGGAAGAATGTACAAGTGATAACGATGAACAGAGTGACAAAGAATATGTGAATCCAATCGTTAGAAATAATAATATTCAGGAAACTGAAAATACTAATTCAAACAGTTTTTATTGTGCAGTATGTAATAAAAGTTTTAAGCGAAAGGAGCAGTTGAGAAGGCATGTGAAAATACATAGTGGAATTAAGGAATACCAAGGTGACAAATGTAAAAAAATATTTGCACGAAAGAATTATCTAAAAGTACATATGGAAGGACATGCTGGAATAAAGAAATTCCTTTGCCCTACATGTAATAAATCATTTAGACAAAATAGTATTTTAAAAGTCCATATGAAAATTCATAGTGGAGTGAAAGACTATAAGTGTACAATATCAAAGCATTTACAAAAAATAGCACTCTATCCATACATATGAAAATTCATAGTAACACTAACAGTAAGCAATACCAATGCTCGGTGTGCGAAAAATCGTTTACACACAATTCTAACCTCAAACAGCATTTGAGGATTCATAATGGAATAAAAGATTTTCAATGTACTTTATGTCATAAACTATTTACACAAAATAGTCAGCTATCCAATCATATGAAAACTCATAGTGATAGTAAGGAATATCATTGTTCTTTGTGTGAAAAAACGTTTAACTATAAACATAATCTCAAGCGTCATATGAAGATGCATAGGCGCGACAATAATTTCACTTAATGTTTTTTCTACAGTCTACAGGGTATTCATTTTAAATGGACCACCATTGCTATCTCGAGAACTATAAGAGCTACAAACACGATTAAATGGGCAAACAATTTCTATTTCACAAGAAAAATTTATAATAATAATAACTTTATTTAGCATAAGCTATACAATCACAATAAAAAGAAAGAATTTTGTAGATATACAATAAATATACAATATACAATAAATAAACAATGTACAATATTATATTAATTACATATAATCTATTTACTTAAATAATACTCTTTTAATTTAACCTTAATTTTTTTTAATTCTAAGTTTTTGAACATTACAGGTGGTAACTCATTATAAATTTTTATTCCTTTAAAGAACAATGTATTTTGCCCTTGTATTGTATTTCTTTGTGATATATAATAATTAGCATTATTTCGAGTTTTATATTTATGAATATGTTCAATTTTAATTAATTTATTTTGAAAGTACTCCGGTTGTAGCCCTGATTTTATTTTATGTATCAATAATATTATCTGCATTTCAACTAAATCTATAATATTGCACCAATTTTATTTTAAGAGCATAGTTTGTACACTTGTATACCTATTGCAGTTTAAAATTAAAAGAAAAGAAATTATTTTTTTGAACTAGTGGTTCTCAAAATACCTAACTTTTTATTTTAAATGAGAACATATATTTTTTATTTGCTCATTCGCTAGAGAATTTAATTCTGAATTAAGTGATATAATATTTGTTTTTATATTTTTCGTTCATAATGAAGTTATTACGATACGCAATTTTTTGTTTTAGACGGTTGGTACTAGATGACGTTTATTTAACCCAATTTTACCTAATTTATTTTTAGTTAATTGACAATTCATTTTAATAATATAATGTCGAAATTATTATTATATTTTTTTTATTTAGGGAAGATTATTTACATGAAAATGTACAAATGGTTACAAATATAATCACAAATTGAGTAAGTAAATGTTATTGTAGAAGGCGCAAAATATAAAAAATAGTATAAAGAACTCATTTTATAAGACTTTCTTTCGTACTTGTCAATTAGAAAACTCGCTAACGCTCGTTTTCTAAATTTTGACGCGTGCGAAAAAAACATGTCTTATAAAACACGTTCTTTAATATGCTATATTCCATTAGGTAACGATTTTTTGATTTGATTAAAATATGGCTATAATAAGAGGGTCATGAATGGAAAAAACGAATACGTGTTAATTTATTTTTGCATAAAATTAGAATGCCATGAAAGAAATATTTTATTTTCGTTGACATTTATGATTAATTACAAGAACAAAACATTCACTTCTTTGATCAGGGCACTCTAATTCTATGTAATAAAAATAACATGTAGTCATTTTTTCCATTCGTGGCACTCTTATTATAGCCATATTTTAATCAAATTAGTATAAAACTTTGCATGTATTTTTCTCAAAATAATCGTTATGAAAGAGTGTAAAAGTATTATTCGCTGAATTCAGAATTAAATTCTCTAACGAATGAGCTAATAAAAAATATATGTTCTCATTTAAAAAAAGTTAGGTCCCGCATTTTGACAACCACTGGTCGAAAAAAATAATTTTTCTTTTCTTTTAATTTGTCTTGTGAAATAGAAATTGTTTGCCCATTTAACCATCTTTGTAGGTCCTATAGTTCTCGAGATAGTAATGATGGCCTATCTAAAATGAACACCTGTACATATAAAGTAGCCAGAGAGCACACGCTTTTGTCAATGTTGAGAAATGTAACTTGTCTATATTTTTAATGGAAACGTTTACTCAGAAACTAATGGCACTATAGTTACGCATTTACCACTTTCACAAGTCAATATGACATAACTGCTCTGTCGGTATATTACTTAACTAAACAAAATGCCGCACTGTTGTAAAAATAAAATAAGGCATTCAATTACAAAAACGAAAATATAAAATGCTTAAATTAGATTAAAGCAATAGCTTAAGAAGAATGCGAAATAACGATAAATTAAAATTAAATATAAAATAAATTGTGTGAACAGTTGTGTTGCTACCTACAAAAGTTTGGACATTTACTTTTTCACTGCACTAGTTTAATGTACTTGAAATAAATAAATTATACAAAAATACTTATAATATTCATTACAAAATTGGCAAAAAAAACGAAAGCCGAAACAATATCTTGAAGTCATATTTGAATATGTTCCTATCTTCACTGCAAAACTATTAAGTAGTATACATTTATTATTTTTTGTTATGATGGAGGACCCCATTGTGGTGACTGTAGAAAAAATCTTGTGTGTTTCGAGCGCAAATGGACATTGTCGATTTCGAGAGAGAGCCGCGCTCCTGCGTCGCACGGCAACAACCTATCAATCGACAATATCCCATTTTGCGCTTAATACGCAAATAGCTATTGTATTGTATTGTATTGTACGAGTATAAATTAAGCAATATTTGGGTTTAGTTATGTAAATATTTATTAAATGACGTTTCGACAGCGAAGTGCTGCCTTCATTAGATGAAATACAATAAACTGCGAGCAGACACGTGACTTGAGCAACCTTAAAGTGCGTAAAATTATTATCCGCTCTCTGAAATGAGACAATGTAAAATTAATTCTTGAACACAAATAAGTCATTCTATTGGTTCGGCTCCAAAATTAGTCTCTTTTGACCAATAGAATGACTTTTCTCTATTCAAGAATTAGATCCACATTCTCTTATTTCAGCAAACGGAGTATAGTTGATTTGTGCGCGTTTTCTTTTTGATATGAACAATGCTTTGATTTATTTTAATTTTTTACTATTAACGAGTTATGATTATTATTATTATTATTATTATTATTATTATTATTATTATTATTATTATTATTCATTTCATTTGTATTACTGTCTGAAAATTGTAAAATAATAAATTGTAGCAGCTTAAATTTAAAATAAATAAAAATATTGTTCTTGTCGAAGTCAAAAGGGCACACAAATCATCTGATTGAGTCACGTGTTAGCTCGCAGCCTATAACAATGACAGTAAATGTAGTGAAGACATGTTTACAATATTATGGTCGTATTTACGTAGAATAAATAACACTTTGGATTTATACACGGATCACCTCAACCATAGATAGGACAGTCAATGTATTTTTCGAAATACGAAATAGTGACATCTACAGATTGCTTCCATGAACTAACGCACACTGTGATGGCTTGGTAACCTGTGACATAAGTGACATGTCATTGTATACATAAATTGAAATTTTGAAAATAAAACAGATAATAAGAGTATTGAATATAGATACATACATATATTTTAAATAATTACAAAACAATAACTATAAATTCGTTTCTATATAAATTTAAAATAACTTGTCACATAGACATACATTTCTGTTTTAATATTTGTGTATATGTAATATAAAAGGGTATTGGTAATGATAGGACATTTCATCATTAAATATAAAAGTAAACGTCTATCTGCTTCTTTGCACTGCACTTTATATCAAACAGCACAACGAATGTTCATCAGCTTATTGAATTTCAATTCTATTCGCAATCGAAATTAACGAAAGAGGCGCTGATTTTAGAACCAAGATGGCCGCCATACGATGGGTTTGACATATAACAATTCACATTATTCGCTGAGTTTCGTTAACTGTGTATACAAATCGAGTTTTAAAAACTTATTTATATGAAGGCGGAAGTTTAAATATTTAATTATTAATTACTAGAGTTTTCACTCAGCTATTACTTATTCAATATGGCGCTTGTACGATTGCTTTCCGTAGTACCGATGTGCGCCACTGGAGGGGAAATTTTATGTACGATTGCGAATATTACGTCAAAAAATAAATCACTACTGGCACTATAAGTAAAACCATAAACTGTTACAAATTGAATTACCAAATAATTAAAGATGTTAAAGCGTACGTTCAATGACATGTATGATAACTTATGTGACTTTACCAAGACTTTACAATACAAATCGTGATACAAATATTGTAAAATGTTTTGAATCAAAGGTGATTTAATCCTTACTTACTTAATCCTAAAGCCTTTCTACCTTCCGCGGTGTAAGGATGTGCGTGTTGTATTATCGTCTTGTTGTCTCTGGTTTTTTTCTTCCAGAAGTTCCTCCATGCGTTTCGGTCTTCCATGAATTCTTTGCACTCTTTTTATAAGCCTTCCTCTCTTCCTTTTTTCCAGCAGTTTTGCCTTGTGTACAGGAAGTCTCATTTTCGATGTTTTTATAAGGTATCTCGGATAATATTAATGATAGAGCAAAACCATTTGCACATTTCAGGTTCAACTTTTCCAGAAATGATTGATAGTCACCACAGGAATTTTCGATCTTCTTTTGTTTCTTAGCTACAGGCAAAAACTCGTTTTTCGCTCATTTTGAAAATATATCATATCTTATTTATTATGATAGTTAGAGAAAAATGTTTTTACAAAAATTTTACCGTTTTTTAAATAAAATAAAATGGCGTAATTAGATTTTTTGAAAACTTAATAATTCTCGAGATATAACACAAACTTATGATTTTTTAAATGGGAACCTATGTTGAAAATAGTCTCGTCTTTTTGCTTATTGTATAAGCTTTTCAATGATATATAACAAGTCTTCATTCTTTTGTTTTAAACATTAATAAATGACGAAATATTAACTTATTGGGGTGAAAATATTGGAAATTATTAAGAAACAAATTTAAAAATTTATTCCAAATCATCATTTGTTTATTTTGATTCAATATCTATTAATTTTGTTCTCAAAATTATTCTTGACCTATTATTTTCGGGTTAGTTAAATTACTATTTATCGACGTTACAGTTGGCTTTGACACGATCTGAACAAAATGGTTTAATATGCTTTTGAAGTAAATAAATTGAAAAAAATTAGTAAAACTGAAACAAATACTATTTGAAATATGCAAATGATGATCTGGAATAGATTTTTTCATTTGTTGCGGAAAAGCTTATAAAATAAGCAAAAAGACGAGACTATTTTCAACATAGGTTCCCATTTAAAAAATCATAAGTTTGTGTTATATCTCGAGAATTATTAAGTTTTCAAACAAAATTAATAGATATTGAATCAAAATAAACAAATGATGATTTGGAATAAATTTTTTCATTGGTTTCTTAATAATTTCTAATATTTTCACCCCAATAAATTAATATTTCGTCATTTATTAATGTTTAAAACAAAAGAATGAAGTCTTGTTATATATCATTGAAAAGCTTATAAAATAAGCAAAAAGACGAGACTATTTTCAACATAGGTTCCAATTTAAAAAATCATAAGTTTGTGTTATATCTCGAGAATTATTAAGTTTTCAAAAAATTTAATTACGCCATTTTATTCTATTTAAAAAACAGTAAAATTTTTATAAAATCATTTTTTCTCTAACTATCATAATAAATAAGATATGACATATTTTCAAAATGAGCGAAAAACGAGTTTTTGCCTGTAGCTCAGAAACAAAAGAAGATCGAAAATTCCTGTGGTGCCTATTAAACTTTTCTCGTAAAGTTGACCCTGGAATGTGCAAACGGTTTCGCTCTATCATTAATATTACCCGAGATACCTTAAAAAACATCGAAAATGAGACACCCTGTACACATTTTGCTGGGCTAGAGTCTGGCATTCTGTGGATATGGCCTGTCCATCTGAGTTGGTTTTCCTGTATTATGTCTTGTACCGGCTTTGTGTCTAAGGTTGTTCTATAAACTTCGTTTCTTATTTTATCTAGTTTGGTCTTCCCTTCAATTTTTCGTAGAAAGTTCACTTCTACGCTTATTTTACTGAGATGTCTTTCAGATGTCGTCCATGACTCACTGCCATATGTTAGTACTGGTACTACAACTTTCTTAAAAACGTCGACTTTGGTTTGTTTTGGAATTTCTTTTTCGGTAAGAGATTTTTGTTTTAATGCGTTAAATAGTCTTCCTCCTTTGATTACTCATTTATTTCTGATTCTAGGTTACCTGTTTCGGCTATAGTTATTCCTAGGTACTTAGATGTTTTTTGCTCTATATCGATGTTATCTATTTTGATGTGATGTTTCCCTTTGCCATTGATTATCATTGTTTTGGTTTTCTCTGCGCTTATTTTCATGTTCCATTGTTTAAATTCCTCATTTATGATGTTTATATTGTATTGTAGGTCTTCTTCATTCACTTCTGCAATAACCATATCGTCTGCGTAGATCAATTTTGTTATTTGTATAAGTTTTAGTTTCCAGTATCCAACTTTTAAAGTCTTTAGCTTGGATTTTATATTTTTAATTGCTTCATCAAGGTAGAGTAGCGGACTGAGAATGCAGCCTTGTCTGAGTCCTGTTTCCGAATTAAATACTATTGATTCGTTATTTATTGATCTGACGTAATTTTTGTTATTTGTGTACAGGTTTTTTACGCAATTTATTGTTTTAAATTTAATTCCGCGTTTTTTTAGGCATTCCCAAACTTTATCACTTATGACTCTGTCAAATGCCTTCTCTAGATCTATGAAACACAAATGTATCTCTTTGTCTATCAATTTTGCCTTTTCAGTGAGTTGTCTGATGGAGAAGATGTGGTCTACATCCACATTGTGTTTCCTCTAATGTGTCTTCTATTTGTGCTCTTATTTTGTTTTCGATGATTCTGGCATAGACTTTTCCGGGTATACTAAGGAGTGTGATACCTCTATAATTTTTGCAATCTGTACTTTCCCCTTTTTTGAAGATTGGGGTTATTACCCCCGTCTGCCAATCCGAAGGTACTCCGCATTTTACTTCTTCATTATATACATTTAATAAGCACTGTCGTCCATTTTCTCCCAAGCTTTTCAGCATTTCAGCTGTTATACCATCATGCCCAGGTGCTTTCCCTGTTTTTATTCTTTGTAGTGCTTTCGTAAGTTCTTCTTCTGTGATATTTTCATCTACATCAGTCAGTATGTCCTCTTCATTCTGTTTTTGTTGTTCAGTTATTTTTTCCTGTGATTCGTCTTCTAAGAGCTCTTTACAATATTCTTTCCATCTCTCCATTATTTGTGTCTCGTTTCTGAGTACGTTACCTTTTTTGTCCCTGATATTGACTAATACATTGTCTGTCTTCCTTCTCATTGTTTTTAAAGCTCCGTAAAAAAGTCTTTAGTTCTCCCGGTTAGCATCATTCAGTTTATCCAATCCAGTTCTTTAGTTTCGTTAATTGTTTACTTAACATGTTTTCTGATGTTTTTGTATTCATTGTAATTTGTTGCATTTTTGTTTGTTAGATAATTTTTCCATGCTGCTTTTTTCAGATTAATTTTGTCTTTTATCTCTTGTGTCCACTATGGGCTTCTTTTTATGCCTTTGTTGCTTACTTTGGCTATACCCCATGTTTCTTTAGCTGCTTGCAGTACGCTTGTTTTAAAGATGCCCCACATGTCCTCTATATTGTGCTCCTCATTGTGGCTTCGTTTTTCTTCTAGGGTACTAATGTACTTTATTTTTATGGTTTCGTCAGCTAATTTGTGGCTTCTAATTCTTTCTTTGACAACTTTCTTTCTATATTCTCCTATTTTCTGTGTTTTAATTAGCATTTTCATAACTACCAAGTAGTAGCTGCTCCCTATTTCTGGCCCTCTGTATACTATTACGTCTTTTACGTGCTTCATTTATGTTTTGCTAATTAGAAAATAGTCTAGAATGGATTTGTCATTTCTTGCCGGTTCATCTTGTGTATATTTATAGATATCTTTATGCGTAAAAAATGTATTTGATATTACAAGGTCATTTTATATACTTAGTTCGATTATTTTTTTTCCATTTTTATTCACGTTTTTTTCTCTTTTGGTGCCCAATACTCCTTCGACTCAATTTTCTTAAAATTTAAGCACTTGCGCGCCTATACAGTTTGCTTTCTGGGACCCGATTCTTGAAATCATTCGAAATTTTCCGCACGCGACAAAATTCATGTGGTTAGTTTCGTGCACGAACAGTACTGTACGTATGAGTGATATTCTTGAATACCAAACGAAACTTGGTCGAAGCCTACGCATATGATTCTCGAAAGTAAACTAACGTAGTATGTAGCAGCCAATCAAATCGAAACATTTGTACCACGTGAATGCTTCATCATATAATTGTTTTTAACTGACACTGTCAACCAAAGCTGTCAACCGTAGCTGTCAACAACGCTGTCATAAGCCATAAGTGTTGTAATTTTAATATATTATTTGATACAGTAGGTATAATTTTTCTTAGTTTACAGTATGTATGTACATAATATGGCAATATAATATGCAAGTGTTATGTAATAATAATATTCGTAATTTTGCTAACCATTTCAGATTTAGAATGCAAAGCTCGTTAAAAGGCGCCTAAAATTCCTTTTTAACAATCCATTGCATCGTTCTATTAATGCACGAGCACACATTTGTCCAATATTACAACGATACTCAAATATATGGATACTTTAGATTTATAATTAGCGTCTTTATAAGGTCATAACACAGTCTAACGCAGTTTTCAAAGATTACATGTTTTGTCTTTACATTAATTTATACATAATTTGTATTTAGTGTTGTATCATTTTCTAAGTGTAAATGTTAATTTGTTTCATATATATCATTCTAAATTTTTTTAGTTGAGAACACGAAATGAATTATAATTAATTTAGGCCCAAGATAATGCGTATTAAATGAGATTTCAAGCAGTATAAGTTTTATTTTGAGTTCTAGTTTCTAAAAAAAAATTATTAAATTCAACCTTGCAATATAGTTGTGTGTGTGTGTGTGTGTATATATATATATATATATATATATATATATATATATATATATATATATATATATATATATATATATATATATATATATATATATATATATATATGTACAAGTGTGTCAGGGATACAGGACATTCACTTATTGAAGAAAGACATATTTGAAACCAGTGATTCTCAAGTTATAAACCAAAGTTATATTTTTTTAAATAGGATATTATACATTTTTTAGGCTCATTCGACAGAGTATATTTTTCTGAATTCAACCATATAAATATTTTATACATAACAAAAATATTGAGATAAATTCATTTGAAAATTAAATAAATTTTATTTAACATAACACAAAACAGTAGGCCATGATCAATAACAAAACAATTAACTTCTACTAAACTGCTATTGTTATGTCAAAATATCATTATTTATATTGTGATTGTTGTGCTTTTTGGTGAAAAGTAAACGTTAATATGGAAAATTGTTTTGTTATTGATCATGGCCTACTGTTTTGTGTTATGTTAAATAAAAATTATTTAATTTTCAAATGAATTTTTCTCAATATTTTTGTTATGTAAGCACATAAAATATCTATATGATTGAATTCAGAAAAAAATTACTCTGTCGAATGAGCCTACAAAATGTATATCCCATTTAAAAAAATGTAACTTTGGTTTGTAACTTGAGAACCACGGGTTTCAATTTTTTTTTCTTCAATAAGTGAATGTCCCCCTTGATCTACTGCAACTTTTATTTGAATGATTTTCTTCTATTCCTAATAATTAAGAAAATAATAGGGGTGTCCCATATCCGTGAAACACCCTGTATATATCATTAGCGAAGTCCAATATTTGAGAAGAAAATCATATCTACACTTATGTCGCAGAATTTTGAAAAAATTATTATGACAACGAATAATAATAAAGACTTACTAAAATTTAAAATTGCTTTTTTTAGATGTTTTTTTTAAAAAGACTAAAAAATAATGGAGGACCCCAATAATTTTATTTTAATAGACATCTTGTACTTGTATTTTTCAATGATTTGTTAATGGGTACGTTTTTTAAAAATATATCAACAATAATCGAGTACATTCTAAATTCATTAAATAATAGATATTTAAATTTACCACTTATTCACCTCTAACAATATGGCGCATAGCATACATCAAAGGTGCTGACACAATTTCTGTAAATTGTTTAATGCATATTTAACATTTATAGTATTTTATTCCATTGTGAATTTTCATATGAATTTTTAAATTAGTATTTTGTGTATATGATTTATTACATGTCGGACACTTATAGTCTTTTAGTCCAGTGTGACTTTTCAAATGTCTGGATAAATGACTACTTTGTGTAAATTGTTTATTACATATCGTACACTTGTAGTCTTTCACTCCACTATGAATTTTCAAATGTCTGAATAAATCACTACTTTTATAAATAGTTTGTTACATACAGTACAGATATAGTCTTTTATTTCACTATGAATTTTCATATGGTCTTTTAAATGGGAATTTTTTTTAAAGGTTTTATTACATGTTGAACATTATTCCAGTATGAATATTATTTATATGATCACTTAGATTACTTTTATGTGTAAATAGTTTATGGCATATTATACATTTATATTCTTTTATTTCACTATGAATTTTCATATGGGATTTTAATAGAGAATTTGTGCTAAACATTTTTTTACATATCGTGCATTCAAATACTTTAATATCTTTGTGTATCTTCATATGTACTATCAGGGTTGACTTCCATCTAAAACTCTCGTTACAAACTGCGCAATATAGACTGTTTGCAGTTTCAGTTTTCTGAATATCATTATTTGTAGAAATTGGGTTGGCACATGCTTTCTCAATCTGGTTATCGCTATCAGTTGTACATTCCTCCTTCTTTACTCTTTGCAGTACATTTTCATACAAATCTCGGTCTGAGGAATTTTGTTCATATGGTTCTTCCTTGATATAAACTTCTTCAAACTTCTGATAAACAGTTGTTGAATGTACCATCATCTCCGTATTGCTCTCCATGATTTGCTTCTTGATATTAATTAATGAGTGAAGATTCGTTTCACAAATGGACACAAGAATTCTTTTTAACTTGATGATAGTCTGAAACATAAATTTTCATTTGAGACATTTTTATTTTGTTTTGAATGCTAATGCTTACATTATAATTGCTATTACCATTACCTATTATATTTGTCTCAAATTTGTTTAGACGTTATTAGAATACATTCACAAACATAAATAGTAGTGCAGACTTCTTCAAAGTAAAGAAAAAATAGATTGTTCCAAAACATTTTATATATTAAAACTATTAAAAACGCTATATAACCAATGCAATTCTTTTGACAAGTATATTTCCTCAAAAGTATTATAATTTGTATCATAGATGGCACTGATAACAGTGAAGCATAAAGGTTGGTTTACATACGCAGCGACTTATATTATTTTCATTCCTTGATTTTAGGTTCCAAACAAGAAAATGGCTGCCGCTTTGGTAACGGTTGCTATGTTATGTAAAATTAACACAGATGAAAGAAATATAATTGTTACGTCTTGTAAGTTATACAGTGCATATTTTAAGATTTTATTTTAAAATATTTAGACCATGGTGATCTGTTTCGCAACTACCTTCAATCATTATAGCGAACGTTGAACTTGTTTTTTAAATTTCTAAAAGACCAAAATTTGAAATATACGTGGATAAACTTAGTCAGACTAGTATATTTATTTACAACAGAATAAAACTCTATAACGTATTTCTGAGTCATTTCAATACCAAACAAACTTATAGGTTATGAGTGCCAAACGTCAATTCTGGTTTAGCATAGCAACCGCCATAGTAACGAAGACGCCATTTTCTTGTTTGGAAACCTAAACACTTAACGGGTCTATTTCGTTTTACGTAAAAAACGAGCTAATGTCGATTGCGAGCCGACCGTTTCTACATGCATTAAATAAATAATTGAAATTCATGAAACCAAATTTTGTAATACGTACTACATAATTTTTTTATCTGTGAAAATATATCTTAAAATTATAAACTTGAAATCAAAAACATGGTTAAATATCATTGAATTCTTACTGGGTGCTCGTGGCGTGGCCGTATACCTGAGGGTCTGGTCGCTAATTTGGGGAACCCAGTTCGATCCCGTTCGACGCCAAAGAAAATATTTCGAATTTTAATAAAAGTTGACCCTGTGGTGCACTCTCCACGTCAGCAATAAATGCCGGTGTGGTGACGTCTGGTAACGCCCTCACGGGAAGAACATGACATCATCATTACTGATATCCGCGTATAAAGCAGATTGGCACACCTGGCAATGTTATACTATTTATTCATGTATTTTTCTCACGACGATATAAGAAGTATTTTACACGATTACCTAGATGCGAAAATTAACAATATCGTTCATGTAACAGAAAAATCCTAATACATTCAACTTAAAATAACGAAAGAATTTTGACAAATAGATTCTTGTGATTCTATTGGTTGCTATGGGCTGAAGTCAAGTGCAGTTTACACAAACACAATTCAAATATTACGTCAATTATGATTTCATTTGTAAGTGCTGTGCGTTATTTGTTGTTGTATTGTCATTTTTTTAATTTTTCCTAACTACTTCCCCGTATTTAACCTCTTACGATTTTGTGCAACGGGGGAGTTTAGTCATGATGAAATGTAATGATGTTCCATATTTTTGCAATACTATAGATGCAATATTACTAGTAATGCAATAGAAGTTCTAAAATATAGCGTATTTTTTTGTTCAAACGATATTAATTTTATCGTTAGTTAAATCGCCCGCAATACGATGACGTATGTAGCATTTTTAGTTCGCCGTAGTTTTCCGGCTACGAGCGCTAGTTTAGAATGAAAACATGAACGTACGTCTTTTATATTTGTTATTGAAACGTCAAATTCAATGTCAAATCGCAAATTATTTTATTTTAAATATGTAAATGTAAAACTTAGAAAATACGATTAAAAAAGTGTCAAGTCTAAACATAAACATGTGCCCGTATTTTGCTTCTGTCTCTTTCTATGAAGCACGTGTTGGGCACATATGTTGATACCTAAAGCACACATAGTTGATGTTATATTCGCCGAAATGGCGGGAAGAAAATATTACAAAAGTTTAACTTTTTTTTCGGTGTTTTTAAAAATTTTATAAAATATAAAAGTAAAGACGCTTTAGATTTAAAAATATTTTAACATAAAAAAATCAAAAATTTGAAATCTCTCCCATTGGCGCTTTTTATAACATCGAAAATGTTTTGGTGTAAAACACACTACTAAACCCAGTTAAACCACACCCTAATTAACTGTCAAAATTCTTTCGTTATTTGAAATAAAGTATAGTGTGTTATTATTGTAACGTACAGGAGTGTTGTTAACTGACTGATAAACTTTTACGTGAAATCGCTATATATCAAAGTATGAAAATAAATGATTATCACTCATTTATTTTAACCATTTTTTATAATAATAATTGGTACAATATTTTCACATTTATGATAAGGTACTTATAAACAGAACAGTTGGTATTACTGCTGCACTCGAGAAAAAGTCATTTAATGGGAGCGTTTGGGCAAAGCTTATCGTAGATGGCAGCAACGGACTAGCGACCTACGCCCGGGAATATTTGAATAGGTATCATCAAAGTTGTAACTTTATAACATGTGAACTATTCAATATATATTGTATATTTAGTTTATAAATAATATTAATTTGAATAAATATATTATTGTTGAATATTATCTTTTCACTTTAATTAGTTTGTAATAGTTCATTTTGCATCTTCGTTCGTTTATGTACGAAGTTTTGTTGTGATGTTATTTAAATTTTGTGAGAATGTCGGATAAAGATAATTATAATTTGTGGAAATTAGAAACGCTGAAAACTGCATGAAGATGCCGTGGTGCGAGTGTAAGAGGAAGAAAAAGTCATTTAATTAACAGCCAGGTCATTTTGTTTTGACTATGTAAGGTGAAATTTAATTGATTTTTTTTGTTTTGTACTTCGAGGAAAATACTATTGGCACTGCACCTCTTCTCAAAATTCTCCTTGTATTCATGAAAATTTGATCTACAAATAATTAACATAAACAAGTTTTAGATATTTATAAGCCTCACGAAAGTCTTACCAGTATCATAACTTTCTGTGAGGAAATCTGTTTTCTCAAAATGCTGAGAGCAAACAAATGTCGAGTTTGGAGCATATTTTTTTAATTTTAATTCGTATAACCATAACTTTCTTTCTATTCTATCTTTCGGATGCAAGTTTGTTTTACTTTTACAAACACAACAGAACGCATTTTTATTTATGGACCTAACCCCGTTACTAGTGTTGGCGCGAACTATCAATTTTCTTAACAAATTCTGCAAATTTAGTTACACTTTATGCTAGCGCGCTATACTACGTGTACGTATTTCACTACACACTTCCAGAAAATACGCTAGTCCATTAATTTTTTCTTTTCAAAATAATTTTTATTATTAGTATGTTTTCAATCTTTTATTAATATTTAATTTAATAAAGTGGATACATTGTACGTAACAAGATTTATTTATTTAAAAAATATTAAATCGTACCTACTAATTACAACATTAAAATTTAAAAATTATAATAAATATTCAAAATGGCCGCCGTTTTGCGCTAAGTAAAATCCGAGACGATCGTAACATTCCTGTCTCACGTTGCTTAGCTGTCGATTAGAAATAAGCCTACATTCATTCCTTATTGCCGCTTTCAGGTCTTCTAAAGTGGTCAATTCATAATGGCCGTAAATTTTTGATTTTAAATGACCCCAAAGAAAAAAATCTAAGGGGCTTAGATCAGGAGATCTTGCCGGCCAATTAATTGGTCCATTTAAACCAATCCAAGAATCTGGAAATGAATTGTCCAAATATTCTTTGACAATTTTCACGTTATGCGCTGGACACCCATCCTGTTGAAACCATATCCTCTCCATATTTAATTCTGTAAGTCTAGGCCCAACTACTGTTTCCAATAAATCTAAATATTTTGGACCGTTCAATGTCCCTTCTGCTATAATTTTATTGAAATGTACAAATACAGTAAACTATTCACAAGTAACAAGAACACAAAGACTATATATTACATGTCAAAGTTATATTCTATTTTCGTAACTGTCTTCTTCGTTACTTAGTAACGACACAACTTCCATTTGCTAGGTGACGACACGGCACTCTTCGTTTATTTCTTTTTTGTTTTGTTTTTTATCACAACACTTCCTCCAAAAACAAAAATTAATTAATTCATATTCTTTGCATGCCAATTTTCTCACGTAGCAAATTAAAACGAATACGTTCAAGAGGCTTTGTCAAAAGATCTGCTACCTGGTTCTTTCCATCGATGTGTTCCAATGTGAGTTCACCATTCAAAAATCTTTCGCGAACATAAAAATTTCTAATCTCAATGTGTTTCGACCTTCGGTGAAACTCTGGATTCTTTGCTAATTTTATGCAACTAGCATTGTCAATGTAAAGTGTTGGGGGTAATTCTGGCATTTCAATCAATTCGGTTAGTAAACGCTTCAACCAAATTAATTCTTTCGTTCCTTCGCTCGCTGAAATAATTTCTGCTTCAGTTGTGGAAGTTGCTACAACTTTCTGTAACTGACTAGTCCATGATATAGCTCCTCCAGCGAACATTGCGACAATTCCTGTAGTTGAACGTCTTGTCCTCTTATTACCGGCAAAGTCAGCATCGCTGTAAACTTTTAGTTCTTCCTTCTTATTATAAATGATACCATAATTCATAGTGCCTCGTAAATACCGAAATATACGTTTTATTTGATTCCAGTCTTGAATAGTTGGTTTTTCCATAGTTCGTGCAACTTTATTTACTGCAAAGGCGATATCTGGACGAGATACTGTGGTAAGATACATGAGACAGCCCACTGCCTCGCGATAAGGTACCTGCGATGAGATTGTTACTTCTAAATCATTTTCTTCTCGGCCAATTGGAGTTGAAACTGCATTTGATTCGTCCATTCGAAATCTGTTCAGTATATTTTTTATATAATTTTCTTGGCTTACCATAATTGATCCGTCTTCATATTGTTTTATTTTCATTCCAAGAAAATTGTTGAGAGAACTCATCGTTATACTGAATTCTTGTTTAAGTGTTTTCAAGAAATCAGCAATCTCTTTCTTGTCACTTCCGACAATTAAACCATCATCGACATAGATTGCAACATATAAACGATTTTTGTTACGCTTACGATAAAAGAGACAAGGATCTGCAACGCTATTTTGAAATCCTGCTTTCTTCATACATTCTATGAAACGTTTATTCCAACAGCGTGGTGCCTGTTTTAGTCCGTACAGACTTCTTTTCAAAAGACATACTCGACCAGTACCATCATCGAAACCTTCTGGTTGTTCTAAATATACCTTTTCTTCAAGTATACCATTCAAAAAAGCAGTTTTTACGTCAAATTGCTCCAAAAACATATTTTCTACTGCAGCTACAGCTAACAGAGTCCTAATAGTATCGTAACGCGCTACAGGACTAAAAGTTTCTCCATAATCGATTCCTTGTCTTTGGACATATCCCTTTGCTACTAATCGAGCTTTGAAACGAATACCTCCATGACTTGTTGATTTTCGACGTAGAACCCAACGATTTTTGACAACTTGAACATCTTTCGGGTGTTCGACTAATACCCATGTATTATTTTCCTTCAGGGATTCCATTTCTTCTTGAATAGCTTGTAACCACAATTCCTTCTCGTTCGATTGTAGTACTTCAGACAATGAACTTGGATCTTTGTATTCGTTACCGACAACTCCTGCCATCATCAAGAATTCATTGCTTTCAATCCAGGCTGGTTTTCTTCTTTGTCTTTTGCTTCTGTTTTCTTTAGATGAAGATTCGGTTTCGTCATTTCTTGTTTCTTCATATTTTGATTCTTCATGTTCATTTTTATCTTGACTTCCTCCAGAAAGAGACGCTGTAACAGACTTTTCAATATTCATTTGATTCTCAATTTTATTCGTCTCTTTTCCTTCGAATAAAATGGATTCACTCTGATCTAGAATTCTTTCTTGAGGAACTTCAAATTGAATAATGTTACTTCGAATATTGCAGACGACTTCTGGTTTAAATTTGACATCATGACTCATAACTAATTTCCTTTGTGATGGAATTCAGACTCGATATCCATCCCTATCATTTACGTATCCAACTAGATGTCCAAATACAGCTTTGTCGTCGAACTTTGAACGAAAATTCTTTTTTATGTGTACGTAACATCCAGTACCAAAAATTTTCAAATGATCAAGTCTTCCACATGATCGACCATACCATAATTCATAAGGAGTTTTGTTCTGAACTGAAGATTTTCCTGTGCGATTTAATAAATATGCTGCAGTATTGCAGGCTTATGCCCATAATCCTTTTGGCAATTTACTAGGATTTAACATGGAACGCGCTGCTTCCACTATTGTGCGGTTTTCGCGCTCAGCAACACCGTTCTGTTCCGGTGTATAAGGTGGAGAAATACATTGTTCTATTCCTCTGCTTGCGAGTAGTTGAGCAACTTTGCTGTTGTCAAACTCTTTCCCTCCATCGCACCTGAATTTCTTGACAATATGCCCATTCGTTCGAGCTTCATTTAAAAATTGTTCAAGCACATTGCATACTTCACTTTTCTGTTTCAAATAAAAAATTCGACGGAACTTACTGAAGTCATCTTTGAAACATACATAGTAATGTGCTCCTCCAAAAGACTTCGTTTTCATTGGTCCATTCACATCTGCATGAATCAGTTCGCCCGTCACTGTTGAACGATTCTTTCGCTGCTTAAATGGTAGCCTATGCATTTTCCCCAGCGCACATCCATCGCAGAATTCTTCTTTGCAATTTTCTACGTTAATGCCCATTTGTTTTAAAACGCTCTTGACATGCTGCTTGTTTTGATGACCAAATCTTTCATGGAATACTTGTAATGACTCGGTCGGTGTAATCAAATTAACTTGAACGGTTTCTTTTGGTTTTACAACACGCATGTTGATTACGTATAGTCCATTGCTCGAATAGCCCGTCATTACAATATTTCCATTGGCCTTGTCTCCAATTTTGACACTTCTTTCGTCGATTGTTGTGCTGTATCCATTCAATGCTGCGGCTTTTACAGAGAATAAATGTAAACTCGCATCAGGTACAAACAAAACGTTGTTCATTTGTGCATTGTGCCAAATATTATTTCGTCTTATTTGAATATTTATTGTTCCTTGTCCATGTGCATGCATACATATACCTTGTTTTCCAAGTGAAATTACTTCAGGCACAGCAAATTTACTGTATGAGGCAAAGAACTGTTTATTTGAAGTAATGTGCTTTGTTGCGCCACTGTCACAATACCATTTATTTGCATTAATGTAATTTCCAGTCGTTGCACCCATGACATATGAAATAAACAAAGCGTTACCTCTCTCTTGCTTGCTGATACTGCCACTTGCCTTTTTCGGTGGACACTCTGCTGCCCAATGACCCATTTGATTGCATTTGTGACAAGGAAATTTTTGTTTTGCCCGTTCTATTGACGTTTTCGGTTTTCCAAAATTTCCTTTCTTCGCTTGCTGGAACTTCTTCTTATATTCACCTGAAGCGACAAATGCAGTTGATTCTGGTGTGCCTTGATCACGTAATTCAATCGTGCACAGTTTTTCGATTAATAAATTCAACTTCTGTTTTTCAGATGGAATCGTATCCCAAAGATCTTTAAAATTGTCGTATTCTTTTCCTAATGTAGACAAAATTCGGCCGTTCAATATTCTTTCAGACAAAGTATTTTCTTTATGTTTTGTCAGTTCATCATTTAAATCTACAAATAATTTCTGCAATTTGGCAACGTGTGTACTAATATCTTCCTTTTCCTCACGCTTAATTCGAAAAAAGGATTCAATCAGCATGTTTAACCGCTGAGTACTACTACGTTCAAAACGCGCATGTAATTTGTCCCAAATTTCTTTTGCGTTATTGCACGTCAAAACAAGTTCGGCAACTGATTTATTCAATGCACTTGCTATCAAACTTGCAGCTTTTGCGTCGTCTTTTTGCCATTCTCTGTAGACTAACTTTTGCTCGGTAGTTGGTGCAGGTGGTAACACAACACGTTCACGCGTACCAGTAACGATGTCTTCAAGTCCGTATGAACGCAAAACCATTGACACATGCCATTTCCACTTTGCCCAATCATCAGGTGTCTTCAAGTCCGTATGAACGCAAAACCATTGACACATGCCATTTCCACTTTGCCCAATCATCAGGTCCTTCCAGTTTATCTACATTTACTTTATAATCATTAGCGGCCATTTTCTTTTCAGATAAAATTTTCTTTCGCAACTTTTCCAACAGGTATAACTTTCACAGACACAGTGAAATTTTATAATTCTTTTATACTATTTCCACGTTATCTGGGCCCATAACCTGTTATAATTTTATTGAAATGTACAAATACAGTAAACTATTCACAAGTAACAAGAACACAAAGACTATATATTACATGTCAAAGTTATATTCTATTTTCGTAACTGTCTTCTTCGTTACTTAGTAACGACACAACTTCCATTTGCTAGGTGACGACACGGCACTCTTCGTTTATTTCTTTTTTGTTTTGTTTTTTATCACAACACCTTCAATAAAATATGGTCCAATAATGTGTGATCCCAAAATTCCCGCCCAAACATTAACCTTCTGGGGATATTGGGTTCTTGATAAATTTTGAAGAGTTGGTTTATCTTTTGACCAGTGGCGAAAGTTTTGCACATTCGGTTCGTTATGAAGAGTAAATGTGCATTCATCGGTATAACAGAGGGAGTACAAAAAGTTTCTGTTTTCATTGGCTTTATCCATAATTGTTTCACAATAAGTTGCTCTTCTTTCTTCGTCGCCGTCTCGCAATTCTTGATGGTTACCTACTTTGTAACTTCTAAATCCATTTTTCTTAAGTATTCTAGCAATTTTTGTTCTACTTATTCCACATTCCATTTGTAAACTTCTTAAACTAATAGTAGGGCTCCACTTCAACCCGCGCAATTATTATTTCTTCAAATTCATTTTCAATTGGTTGTATTTCCTGCTTTGTGTGATTAGCAACACACCCAGTTTCTCCAAATTTGTTAATAATACGCCTTACACGGGATTTATTAACTACTTTTTCTGGATTTTCGGCAGAAAATACATCAGCAGTTTGCTGTAGGCTATTACCAATGTGAAATAATTTCACAATACGAATTTTAGCTTTTGTAGTTAAATCCATATTATTTAAATAACACTAGCAACAAATAAAGATAGTACAATACAAATCTGCATTTGACGTTTGATTATTCAAATCAAATGTTCTCGTTTTTTTGTTTTCGTCAGGGCTAACTATAATTTGAAGAAATTTAATTTATAATAAACCAATAAAGCAAATAATAAAATATTTTTTAAATAAATAAATCTTGTTACGTACAATGTATCCACTTTATTAAATTAAATATTAATAAAAGATTAAAAACATATTAATAATAAAAATTATTTTGAAAAGAAAAAATTAAAAAATAAATATTGCTGTCGGTTGGTTTCGAACCCGACTCTCTAAATTGTGAAGCGCGCACGTTACCCCTACTCTATCAGAGCTGTTGCTTAGATACTATTATTTTCAAGATATGAATAACATTCATGGTACTTCTACAATTTTTGTTAATTTATTCTAATATTACACTTGTAAATTGACTGATTTGAATTGAAATCCATAGAAATAGTATCCCCGGATAAGCATGCAAAATTTCATCTTAATATCTTGCACTGGGGAGATACTATTCACAATTAACTAATTTTACATGTTAATCGCCCATGTGTCGGTCGGCCTAAGACACCCGGTATATATATATATATATATATATATATATATATATATATATATATATATATATATATATACAGGGTGATTCATTGGTCAGTCCTCTCTTTATAACTCTTTTATTTTAAATCAAATAAGAAAACTCTTCAAATATAATTTATATAATATAGTATTATCTATCTACGTGCCATATCCATTTGTATACAGGGTGCTCCATTTAAGCGCAACAATATGTAACTTTATATTTCTTAATGGAACACCTATATTTATTTACTTATTTTGATAGTAAATTCGATTCCTTTTAAAAAAGTATAAAGTAATAAGGGGTCTAAAATTATAAATTAAGAAGTTATTTACCTTTATTCGTTGAATGATATGTTTCTATCAAAGTAAGCTATGGATAATTTGATCAATTGTTTCAAATTTAAACAAACAAGTTGTCCAAATACTCTTAGTTTATCATTGTTGATGTTGATGTGAAAATGAATAATACAAATTTTAGTAAAGATGAGATGGTTAATATAATATTTATAATAGAAAAATCTATTGAAGTTGAAGTACAAGTTTTCAAGCATTTATTATAATTTTGCATTATTTAGTCTGTCACTAAATTTTAATAGCTTCTTTGGAATTAGTGTAATGTTTAAAATAAGTATCAATATAAAAGGATCAAAATTTTGTATTATATTGTGTTTTTTTCCACTCTGAACTATTTTTTTTATGAACGTAAATAACTTCTTAATTTATAATTTTAGACCCCTTATTATTTAATACTTTTTTAAAGGGAATCTAATTTACTATCAAAATAAATAAATAAATATAGGATGTTCCATTAAGAAATATAAAGTTACATATTGTTGCGCTTAAACGAAGCACCCTGTATACAAATGCATATGGTACGTAGATAGACAATAATATATCATATAAATTATATTTGAAGAGTTTTTTTATCTGACTTAAAATAAAAGAGTTATAAAGAGAGGACAGACCGATGAATCAGCCTGTATATATATATATATATATATATATATATATATATATATATATATATATATATATGAACTTCTACTATGCTCAAAGCACACTACAATATTTGAATATAGGGTTTGCGGAAATTTTCCGGGCCTAAACGTTGTATTCATGTCAATACGGCATGGATCTAGATTATGATTATCAATAAAAGATACGTATTTTTAACATTTTCCGGGAGAAAATAACAATGTTCAAGTTTAGTAATACATAAACCCCACAAATGTTATGAACAACAACTGAAAAATGGACAAAAAAGCATATAAAAGGCTAAACATCCACCAAAATCAATGTAAACAAAGGCACTTAAAAGGTTTGTTGGTCCACCCGGCTGGCGGGTTGCCTAGATGTAACCACGTGATGCACGCGCCCTATTTATTGCGGCCACTAACATAACAAGTGTAACGACACTCTAATTGACGGCTATTATGACCGTGTTGCGTTTACAAAACACTGATATTTTTTAATGAATTTTCATGTCACCGTTTATTGCATATTGTAGACTAATTGTTCTTTATTTCACTATGAATTTTCATATGTTTTGATGGAGTACCACTTTGTGTATATAGTTTATTGCATATCAAACACTTGTAGTCTTTCACACCACTATGAACTTTCACATGCCAGGATATATCACTATTTCTAATAAAGAGTTTATTACATACAGTACACTTATAGTCGTTTATTTCACTATGAATTTTCATATGGACTGTTAAATGGAATTTATTTATATATGTTTTGTTACATGTTTGACACTTATATGCTCTTCCTCCAGTATGAATTTTCATATGTTGGAATAGAGTACCACGTTGTGTAAATAATTTGTTGCATATCGAACACTTGTATTCCTTCACATCACTATGAATTTTTATATGCCTGGATAGATCACTACTTCTTATAAATCGCTTATTGCATATAGAACAGGTATGATTTTTTATATCAGTATGAATTTTCATATGCACTTTTAAATGGAAATTTGTGCTAAACAATTTTTTACAAATCGCACATTCAAATAATTCAATTTCTTTATGTATTTTCATATGTACTGTTAGGGTTGACTTCCACCTAAAACTCTCATTACATACTTCGCAATAGAAACTGTTTAAATTTTTAGTTTTCTGAATATCATTATTTATAGTAATAATTGGGTTATCACATTCTTTCTCATTCTGGTTATCGCTATCAGTTGTACATTCCTCCTTCGTTACACTTTGCAACACATTTTCAAACAATTCACCGTCCTGGAAAGATTATTCAAGTGGTTCTTCTTTTATATAAACTTCTTCAAACTTTTAATAATTAGTTGAATGTACCATGATCTCCGTGCTGCTCTCCATGAATGCTTCTTGATATTAACGAGTGAAGACTGAAGATTCGTTTTACAAATGGAACAGATACACACAACAATTCTTTCCAACTTGATGTTTATCTGAAACATAAATTTGTACAAGATATTTCTTTTCTATTTTGTTTTGAATGATTATACTCGATGCTATTTTTATTATTACCTATTATTTTGGTTCAAAATATCTGTAGAGGTTAGAATTTATATTATTCACAAACACTTGCAAACTAGCACACCACAGGCTTCTTCAAAGTCAAGAAAAAAACACTTTATTGCTCAAAAATACTAAATTCAAGGAAAAATGCCGTGTATCAATTTAACGAATCATATCCTTATTTTTATTGCATGAAACTTATGGTTCTAGGTTCGACTGTTGTTTTGTTCGTTGGTGAAACCTTAGACCAGGAATAGAGGGGGAGACAAGGCATAGTCACGCGTATATTTCCAAATCATCTAAGCGATTTTGAACCTTATTGAAATGTCAAAATCAGCCGCAAAAGGCTAGTCGACCAGTTAAATACTGTTATGTTACAGTTGGCCAAATCTAAATTAATACTTGAATATACATAACTACAAATTATCTTGATTTTGTTTTATAAAATTAAAATAAATACGAAAGAATATTAATAAAAAAAAACGTAATGTAAATAACGGACAAGTTAAAACGGTAGGTGACGCTTGTTGACATTGAAAACTTATTCGTTCGACTGCACACGTATGTAACACATCTGGGGTAGGATTCTGTAACTCATCCGTTATCAAATGGTTCCGTTATCACTATGGTTACATAGAAAATGACATTTTATTTGACAGCTATGACGTAAGTATGCCAATCATCTTATAAAAAATAAGTTGCTATAGTGATAACGGTACCGTTTGATAACGGACGAGTTACAGAATCCCACCCCTGGCCGACTAGCCTTTTGCGGCTGATTCTGACAGTTCAATAAGGTCGAAAATCGCTAGGATGATTTGGAAAGTTGTCTTATGGCGAAATACATAGCATGCCCTGTCTCCCCCTCTATTCCTGGTCTAAGGGTGAAACTATAAAATACAGTATTACAATTTGTATCATAGATGGCAGTGTAGCATAAAGCTTTATTTACATATGTAGTGGCTTATGATATGACGCATTAAAGCTATTTCCAAACTATGTATTCAATTATTTTCGCTAAAATTTGTATGAGCAGTTTGAAATATTTTTTAACAGTATCATTTAGCTTAACATTATTATAAATATGTCACTATACTGTGTTTCTCTAAGTAGCTTATTACATATTTGGCACTTTTATGGGTGTATTCTGTATCTTTTCCGTGTTAAGATGGTATGGTGTACTCGTAACGCGCGTCAATATTGAACTTTCTGCGCATGACATTATCTTGGGAGCATGCTGGTAGCATTCTGCATTGAATAGTTCACTACAATCGTTAGTTTTGACGTTTATTTGATTATTACCACTTTACCAGCTAACCCTGATATTTTATGTATATTACCATTAGTTTAGTTGAATTTTTGCTTCGTCTTCAAGTGATATTTGTGTGAATTTAAACCCAAATATACCCTAAAATAGCTACAATTCCGTGCATAACAAGAGTGTCGGCCAACGACCACAAATATACTAGACAAAACATGCCCTATACGTCACTATTGTTTGTTATGTTCTCGGCTGGACGGAAAGAGACAACTAGAGATAGAGATATACAAAGTCTACTCTAAAGTTTGTCGAGAGATGTCTCTACAGTCCATATAATGTATTTATGACATTTTGCTCCTTTGTTTGGAAGTTGTGGTCGTTCGGGCCTCGATTTTGTAACTTTAAATTCTGTCAGACCACAGGGGTTAATTTTGTGCCATTTAAAATTCGAAAAATATTTGGTGTCGGTCGGGATCGAACCCGGTTCCCCAGATTCGCGACCAGACACTCAGGATTACGGCTACGAGACCCGATGAGAAATTTATCTACGGGAATTTCGGTAGGACTGTATTCATAACGATATCCTGGATTGCGATCCATTAAATAATCATGGCATTCACTTGCTCAATTTAATTTTAGACATTTATTCGAAAATCCAGATCCACATATAAAACAAAAATAAACTTAGAAAAAACTGCAAATAGAATAAGAAGCAAGTATATAAAAACAACATTGTTTAAAAATCAATAGAATAAATAATTATATACAATTACTTTTACCTTTTCTTAATACTGATAACAATTTGTTTTATACATTTTATAATTGGTTTTCGTTAATAATTCAAATATAGTACAGTTCATTTTAATAAAACAAGCAGTGACATCTAGCGAATACTCCGTGAGGGGCCTTTATATATCTCTATCCTTAGTTGTCTCTTTCTGTCCAGCCGAAAACAAAACAAATGCTATGAAGTTATATCTAGTGTATTTGTGATCGTTGGTGTCGGCCATCCACAATAATGCCAGCGTGTGTGGTGTACGGTTGTGGAAATTATTCCAGAAAAACTAAAGGTAGTGATATTCGACACTCCAGTTTTCCTAAAAACAAACATTTGTCCAGGCAATGGATCAACGCCTGCCGTCGGCAGGATAATCAGGGTAAAATAAATACAAAAATACATAGGTATATTTGTTAATTATATTTATTAATTTGTTCTAATCATTTCCATTCTTCTGCCTTTAAGACACTAAACCATGAATTATTCAAATATTAACCAAGAACTGTTCGTGACTTGAAGCAAGCTTGCTGCCAAAAAACGCGTTGCATTTTTGTACTATAGAAGAAAATTTTAAGTGAACATTAAATTTCTTTACAAAACCGGTCCTTTATTATTTGTATTACAAAAAAATTGATATTCACACATTTGAACAATAAATATTTTAATGAAATAGGGACATATTCTATTTTGCATTCAGTTTTATAGACAAATCTTTTGTTCCACCAACTTTTTATTTTTGGCTGCCGGATATTAAGAATTAAAATTAAAATATGTATTACAGGTTACGTATGTGTGTGTAGAATGCAATCTAATATGTATATAGAAAGCTGTAATTGGGGTTACCAAAAATGTATAGATGGCAACAACTTAAAAGACACAATATCTGAAGCAGGGTCGTTCCTAGGAGTACTGCCGCCTGCGTCCAAATATATAATTCGCCGCCCCTAAGTGATAACTATTAAACAAAACACAATTTTACTATTTATAATACATACATTTGTATTTTTCAATCAACGCTATTGCCCAAGTGTCATCCTTGGGGAAATTTCAACTTTTTAAAAAGGTGAAATTTCAAGAAAAAAGTTGAAATTTCAACTTTTTTAAAAAGTGAAATTTCAAGAAAAACATTGAAATTTCAAGAATATTTTTTTTTCTGTGGCCCCTCTAAACTTTCGTAACTTCTAAATGTCCACACAAATTTAATTAAATTATCACAATTACTTATAAATTCTACATTATGTCTTTTGATACAGCTCATTTATTAAGATATTTATGTACATTAACATAAACACACCAGGAAACACAAATATTGAAACAAAATATATTTATATTATATAAAAGCGCCATATAAACACATATGACGGCTTAATGTTTGCCTCCACTCTCAGCTTTTTTATTTCACCACCAGATGTCAGATACTTTGAATTGTTTCGCCATCGACAGCCGCCCCACCTGCGTGCGGAACACGCATTACACGCCCGCTAGGAACGGCCCTAATCTATAGACTTAATTGTTTTTATTATTGTCATATGATTGAAATAGACTTTCCTTTCAAATTTTATTCTTTTATTAGAATGAATATGTTTTTTTGAATATTAAATATTTAGCTTATAAGACCAATCAAGAGATGGCATTGTAAACGGTTTGAAATAGCACCAGAGTCCAAAGTCAAATGCTTAATGCAAACGATATATTCTGCTGTGATTGTGATAATATTATGTTAACCTCTTTTGTAACCACAACAAGTTATTTGTATCCTAATAAATATTTTAGATATTATTTAGTGAAAGTAATTAAGGAATTTATTAAATATGTGTTCCATGATTGATTTGTGCTTTATGTGCTTAAATGAAAACAAATGCAACATTGTGGACAACAATATTGTTACTCAAGTAGAATATCTTATGCCGGAAATTGTAAGTAACTTTTTATATTTTATTTTTCTTTAAAGCAATCGAATAATTTCGGAACTTAATTACGAAGTCATATAAAATATCTCGTAAAATATTAATCTTAAATATACTGTATACGTATGTCTAATATCATGTATGCAATTTTTCTAAGGCAGCTTATAGTACCTATTAACAATTTTTACGAAAGCCTCATTGTATTGCATTTAAAATCTCATTCTTCTCTATCTATTAAATCACGTATCATGGAGCCAACTAACTTAACTTACACTACATTGTTCCAAACCATATAACATTTACGTTATTTTATATCCTTTTCTTATTTTATTTAATTTACTTAGTTACATAATCCTTAAATCTTAGAGGTGTTTTAATATACCTCCCAGATTTTGTTTGTCTTTGCTGATTTACAATAATTTGATCTGACCCCTGTTTATTATTGTTCGATATGGTTTCCGGATCCATTACCTGATCCTAAAGTTCATATTTCGGTTACATCTCATTAAATGACTCTTTTAAATCTTTTCTTTTCCTCATTATTTCACATTTTTCTGTTTCAACCATGTATGACCTTGGGAAGTGATTTACAAGAGATAGCTACCTCCATATCTCTGTCATCGTCTACATGATCTTTCAAATATGCCCTCGAAAGAGTACCTGCTACATACAATTCTTTACCTGGTACATATTCAATTTTTAAGTCTGGGTTTCAATACATTCGAATTTTTTCGAAATTTTGTGTAAGTCCTTCCGTCACCTTTAGGTAAAGAAGGTATTGTTTGTGGTCAAAAAATTCAATGATGAGTTTTTAATTAATAAGCACGTTTTAGGGTCCCTAATATACGATTTTACTATTTTTACGATGGTGTCTGTCTGTATGTATGTATGTATGTATGTATGGATGGATGGATGTATGTGTGTGTGTGACGATTTTTTCGGATCGCATATCTTCAATACCACCTTTCCAAAACTTATAATTTTTGCGTAGGTATTCCTTTTCTTTACATCTGCGTGAAGAGCTGATTAGATTTTTGTTGCAATTGGTCGACCGGAAGTACCTTAATTTGAAGATTTTGACAGTTTTTCTTGAAAAACCGCTCTTAAATATCATTTTTTACATTTATTGTTATTATAAATATTAAAGAATATTTTGTTCTCTATAAGATGTGATTACATTTTATACTTCATATTCAATGGATATAGAGTAATAAATTTAGAAAGAAATTAAATTTAATAAAGCAGTAACCTTGGAAACATCTAATAAATTAAGAAAATTCTAATTGACAAATGTCAGTGTCAAGTGCATTTGACAGTATGTGTTATAATTTTACTGGAAATATACAGGATGTTCCGCGACTCGACCGACAAACTTATACCATACATTCCGGGGGTCATTGCAATAAAAAAATGTTATATGACCTATAGGTGAATTCGTCTTTGTTTCGGAGATATCGAAGGAATTAAAAAAAAACAAATGCTAAAAGAAAATTTATTCTTCAGTGGATAGCTAATTAACACAAAATTACAGCAACTGTTCAAAATGAGAACCGTCATTTTCTAAACATACAGCTATCCTTCGAATTATAGAATGTTCTCAGCTAATTACTGCAGTAGCTTCAACTATACAGTCAGTCAACTCTTCGCATGTATCTGGTTTACCATTACTATACACACGAGATTTAAGGCAACCGCACAGAAAAAATCTAAAGGCGACAAGTCAGGTGACCGAGCTGGCCAATGTACAGGACCACCTCATCCTATCCACCTTTCCTGAAAATTTTCATTAAGAAACACCGTCACTTGTCTCCCAAAATGTATCTTCCATGTAATTCGGTAATTCTTCCAAAAACCATATAGGCATATTTTGCATTAGTAAAATCAGCATAATGGCTTAAATTAATAAGACAGCATAAAAATCATTCGTCAAACATACGATCATTCGTCAAGGCTAACTCAATTTTTTTTTTTTTAATTCCTTCGATATCTCCGAAGCAAAGAGGAATTCACCTACAGGTCATATAACATTTTTTGATCGTAATGACCCCCGGAATATATGGTGTTTGTCAACCGAGTCACGGAACACCTGTATAATCTCTTACAAAAAAACTGTATGGATTTAATACGAAATACATAGTACTGAAGGTAAAGTACCAGAAATATGGAATCTTTTACAAGAAAATCTCTATGTGGAATTTTTACAATATACATAGAGCTGACGGAAAGCAATGTGCTGGCTACATCAGATTTTTTTATTATACTTTGAAGCGGTTTATGATCACTATGTATCGTGACGTTTTTATGGCTAAATGAACGTATTGAATTTTTCTACCGCAAACACTATTGCCAATAGTTTTTTTTCCGAGTTCCTCAAGCTTCGCGATGAGTATGCTACAGGACGATTATTTTGTAATAAACACGCGCCAAGCCCATGCTTTGATGCATCTGTTTGAATTACAATATTTTCTGAAAATTCGAAATAACATTTTTCATTAGATGTCTTAACGGAGCAGAGATTTTGGAAATATCTTGTAAAAATCGCGATAAATATTTGATCATTCCCATGAAACGCGCTAATTCTTTTTTATCTATGGGTGTATCTAAGTTATGTATTGCTTCAACGTACAATTTATCAGGTTCAACGCCTGTTTTAGAAAAAAATTGTCCCTTGTACTTTACCTTATATTTCTTGTATTGTATTTAGAACTAATCTTAAATTTCTATGATGTTCCGCTTCTGTTTCTCCCGAAATTATTAAGTCATCAGAGTATATGCACACGCCAGGCAGGTCACCAAAAATGTCAAAATTTTTCTTTAAAAATACTTCCGGTGCGGAACTTATGCCAAAGGGTAACCTGCAAAACTGGTACCTTCCAAAAGTAGTTCCAAAACTGCAAAGATCTGCACTAGCATATCATCTATTGGTATTTGGTAATAGCCTTCTTTCATGTCTAAAACAGTAAAAATTCTCTTATTACTTAGCTTACCATTATGTCATCTACTATAGGCACTAAAAATGTTCTCTTTATATGTTTTTATTTAGATATTTTGGGTCTAAAAAAAATCTCAAATCGCAAGAGAATTTAACCATTCAGTTGGTTTATCTACTCTTCTGATTATACCTTTTATCTCTAACTTTTCTAATTCTTTTTTTAACTTTTCATGTAAACTAATAGGAACACGTTTCATTGGCATACAACGAGGTTTAGCATTGTCTTTTAAAGTGATTTTATGTTTAGTGGGAAAACTACCTAATCCTTCAAATACATGCTTATATTCTTCAAAGATCCCGCTTAAACTATCTATATTTAAGCTATCCATTCTCTTGACTAATTGTAGTTTTTTACATGCACTTAAACTCAACAATAGAATTTGTGATTTTACATTAACTACTACAAAATTGATATTGTCGCATTTATCATTTACTTTAACAGTTAAATCTATGGTACCTATAGGTTTTAACTTAAAATTACCATACTCTCGTCGATTTTATCTTGGACGTCTTCTTCAGAGACTCTACTACCTGGAGCGGCAGTACGCTAGTTTCTGCACCCGTGTCAAGCTTGACCCTCAACTTCGTCCACATTTCTTCATTTTCTTCTCGAGCTACATTTCTTTTTTCTACTGCACTAATATGAAAGTCTTGTTCACTATCATCAAATTCTTCTGTAACTTCATTCACTTTCTTGTTCTTTTTCACTAACTCTGTCTTTTTCTTACACACTTTCGCGAAGTGGTGTTTTCTTTGACAGATTGCACATGTTTTTCCATATGCAGGGCATTTATTTTTATTGAATTCATGTTGATTACCACAGTATTTGCACTTTGCTTTATTTACATTTTCTGTTTTTCTTCCTCTGTCTTCTTGACTTCTTTCATGATTTTTTCTTTGTTTAAATGCATTTACACTTATTTCACTTTGAAGCACACTTGCCTGTGTTTTGCTAACTTCCGTTGCGCGACAATACTTCATGGCTTTGTGTAAGTCTAAAGCGTCTTCTCTTAATAACATTTCTTGCACTGTTTTGTCTCTTATTCCTAACACGATTCTATGACGCACTATTCCATCTTCTTTTTCGTAACTACACGATTTTACTGTTGTTCTAAGTTCAGTCACAAAACTGTCAAAACTTTGTCCTTCTTTTAGCACTATATTATTAAACACAAATCTTTGAAATACTATGTTCTTCTTCGGTGCACAATATTCTTCAAACTTTTTCAGGATATCTTTAAAATTCTTTTGACCCTCTTCAAATACAAACGTCTCGTTTTGTGACTAAAGAAGAAACAGCAGCAGCTGTCCACAAAGCTCTACTAAAAGAAGATATAGGCACGCTCGAAATCGGAGACGTACGGTATACTTTCCGAGGGAAAAGGCTACGGACTTGAGAGCATCGCAAAAAATGGCACAAAAACTGCTAAGATCGAACAAACTACGAGTAGCGCGGAACAGGTGCTACATAAGAGAGATAATTAAGATTATACACTGATACAAATGCCTGAACTGTGGACACATAGAAACTATATATATACATGACCTGATAGAAGAGAACGTTATAGCATCTGTGGAGAACTGAGGGCAGCACATGTTTACATTTCGTGCACGGAAGGAAACAAGCATAGATTGGGTACTATGGCTTGCCCGTACTTCAGGAAACTGATATGGGATAAAAGAAAAAAGTAGGCAGGTGGACGGAGGCCATCTGCGGATCCCCTACTTGAAAATGCATAGCAAACCTAAATCGTAGTAAAAATGCCCACAATATGGCTGATTAAACAATAAATTAAATAAATATTGACCTCTTACTATCCTCAGAACCAAACGCAAATGTAGTTAACAACTAAAGCGGCTGGCTGTTCCATGCGTACAAGACTAATTGCAACTCAGGTATCAAAATAACTCCAAACTACAAAGCCCCGATCAACGACTACCATTCGACCAAATATCTGAACTGGGTGGAGACAAGCAATATAATTATATTTGACTTTGTAAGACCAAACTGTAGCACAGAACAATACGAGGACTTTATACAAGAGCTTGAATACACCATAAAAGAAAGTAAATATATTATACTGCTCACTAGGGACTTTAATTCGTTCAAGGACATAAGAGCAAGCTCCGAATCTATGAGGCGCCGTTTGTTCCATTTATAAAAGTAACTAAATTCATTTATTTTACACTGATAAATAAAATTTCTTTCAATAAATATTTTTTTTTTATTTGATAAATAAAATAATTATTGAGAAATAAAAATCTTTATGATAAATAAAAATTTTTGTGCGAAAAATAAAAATCTTTATGATAAATAAAAAAAATTGCGATAATTAAATGTGTCTACGATAAATAAAACTTGTTGTTATAAATAAATATTTCTACGATAAATAAATCTTTTCGCGCAAAATAAAAGTTTTTCTGAGATATAAATGTTTCTCTGATAAATAAAAGTTGTATCTTTCATTTTATGACGATAGATGGCGCTGACACAACAATCTACCTAAGGTCCTTCAGTCAACTGACCGTTAAAGTAATATAAATTTATTAATATGAGGCTTGGACATCGAGCAATGGGTAAAAGGCGTTGATTATACATACTATGCACATAGACCGTAACCAAAACTGACTGTCAGTATAATACAAAAAAGCATAGAAAATAAGTTGATGATCAGCTGTTGCACGGTCAGCAGACGGTTTTTCTGAGAATCAACCTTAATGTGTGTAACAGTGCAACGAGTGCAACACAGTTTCCCACCAATGATGCAGTTATTGTTTAGGTGAACATTTTATGATTTTGTAATACTTGATTTACTAAATTATTTAATTTCTCCCCTATTTTACCTGCAAATAATTTCAATTTTATGTATAGAATATTATGTACATCCCATTCCATTAATAAATATCATAATAATACATACCTTGTTATTTCTTAAATCATAAAATGTTAACCTAAACAATAACTGCATAATTGGTGGGAAACTGTGTTGCACTCGTTGTACTGTTACACACATTAAGGTTGCTTCTCAGAAAATCCGTCTGCTGACCGTGCAACAGCTGATCATCAACTTATTTTTCTATGCTTTTTTGTATTATACTGACAGCCAGTTTTGGTTACGGTCTATGTGCATACTATAATAAACGCCTTTTACCCATTGCTCGATGTCCAAGCCTCATATTAATAAATTTATATTACTTTAACGGTAACAAAAAGCTTTATTTATCGTAGACACTTTTATTTATCACAAAAAAATTTATTTATCATAAAGATTATTATTTTTCGCACAAAAACTTTTATTTATCTGAAAGATTTTTATTTTTCACACGGAAATTTTTATTTATCATAAAGATTTTTATTTCCCAATAATTATAGATAAAATAGTTTGTCAATTTAAAAAGAACACCTATATAAACACTGAGTCACTCACTGGTAAGTCGTTTTTGCATTCATTGAACTGGTAAATCATTAATTTAAGCATTAAACAGTAAACTGGAATCTATTTTGAAACCTACTCCGTTAGATCGTCTGGTTTGAGTTAATTTTACATAATGTGACATTAAAATTGACATTATTAGGCTAAAATTCAGGGGAAAATATTACCCATCTTTCATGAGGATATACAGGTGACACACGGGAACCTGGCGGTTTTTGAGATGGTAGTACTAAGCAAATTTTCAGCATATTGTGAATAAATAAACGTTAAGAAGGGCTATTTTGAAATACTATACAAATGGCACGATGAATATTCATCGAAGCACCTTTCCCAGGATATCTCATTTTACGTTTTGGCGATGTGCCGTGGCCCATTGGGTCTGCTGAGTTATCAATTTGCAATTTTTTCCTTTGGGGTTATTTAAAAGTCGTGTCTATACTTATAAAACCCGTACATTGATTGAGTTAAAGGTGGAAGGAAGCCACCTGCCAAAAAACGCGTACGGTCAATCAAAAGGTGTTGGACCGTGTCACCCTTTATTTACAATGAAAATTTTGTTTCAGACAATCATCAAGTTGAGGATTCCGCTGCACGTCTGTACCATTTGCGAAAAGAAACTTCATTCGTTTAGTACATTTAAGAAAGAATGTGTGCAGAATAGCCTACGTTTTCTGGAAACGTGGATCAAGCAGGAACAGGTCAACACAGATGTGGCAGAGACATGTAAGACATCCATAGCAAATGTTAATAAAATCAGTGAAGTTTGGATTAAAGAGGAAGTGGTAGATAAAAGCGATAAAGAAGACCCGCTACCAGAAAATCTCTACGACAGAGAATATAATGTTGTACAAGATATCTTGAAGGAGGAATGCGTACAGCAAACAACAGACACTCATCTCCATGAAGAAAGCAGTGTTGACATGGAGGAGGAAAATGATAAGATTTCTGATGAGTCTACCGTTGTAGTTTCTGATAATAATGAAATTAAATCTAATGAAAATATTTTAATTGCTAGTAGTGCAAGTCGTAAGATGTATACTTGTTTATATTGTAAGAAAAAATATAAAACTTTATCATATTTAAAAAATAATCATTTGAAAATGCACATTGGCAAAAAATATTTTCACCATAATAAATGTAATAAATTGTTTTCACAGAAATCACACTTAGCCAGACATATTGAACTACATACTGGAGTAAAAGATTTTCTGTGTTATGTATGTAAAAACTGGTTTTCAGACAAATCAGACTTAGCCAAACATATGAAATTACATGATGGAAAATACAGAAAAGAATTTCAGTGTAATGAATGTAAAAAATGGTTTTTACTTAAACATCAGTTAACTAGACACATGAAACAACACACCGGAGTAAAAGGTTTTCAGTGTAATGTATGTAAAAAATGGTTTACAGACAAAGCAAACTTAGCCAAACATGTTAAACTACATACTGGACTTAATTAATATCCGTGTAATGAATGTAAAAAATGGTTTTCAGTTTATTCAAACTTAGCCAGACATATTAAACAACACATTGAAGTAAAACAATATCAGTGTACGGAATGTAAAAAATGGTTTTCAAACGAATCAATCGTAGCCAGACATATTGAAGTACATACTTTACTAAAAAAAAATGTGTTAAATGTAAAAAATAGTATCTACTAAAACACAATGGGAGAAAAGAAATTAATTTAATAACTTGTTTTGTTAATGTGCCACTTCGTGCCATTGCTCTAAGCTAGGCTCATTTAATTCTTGAAAAGATATATGTATATATACATATATATATATATATATATATATATATATATATATATATATATATATATATATATATTTGTATACAGGCTGTTATTTAAAAAGCGGGCCATACGCGTTTAACATGGGATATCAGATTTTCCATGTGCAAAAGTCCCTAATTAATTTCAGACTAAATGTTTCAAATAAAAGTTGTAGATAATTAAATTGTACGCGTAAATCACTAAGCAGCTTTATTTTTGCACGTTTGGTATAGCGTAATATTGAATTTGAAATTCTATAAATATTGCTTATTTGTGGCGATAGCCATGGAATAGGAACAATGTTATGAAGAAATGCATTTATTTTAAACTGTCAGAAATTCGAATTTCAAATAAAAATTACATGTAGTTATATTCTACACCTAAGCCACTGAACATATTTTGTTTTTATATTGTAGATCTAAATCACTGCAGAGAATTTATTTTGCAACCTGAAAAATAGAAATTTTGACAATTCAAACGATATGTATTTCTTTGTAATTTTGTTAAAATTCCATGGCTATTGCTACAAATGAGCAATTTTTCTACAATTTCAAATTCGATTTTACACGTTACCAAACGTGCAAAATTAAATCTGTTTAGTGATTTAGACTTTTATTTGAAACTTTATTGCTTAAAATTAAATGGGAACTTTTGCGCAAGGAAAAACTGATTTCCCATATTAAACGCCTATAGCCCGCTTTATGTATGTATATATATATATATATATATATATATATATATATATATATATATATATATGTTGAGTGTTATATACGTAATGTGCCATAGTGCCAAGATAACTGAAAGAAGTTGTAATCTGAAACTTATTTTGCTCTATCTATCGAGTTGTAAAAGTTATGAAGTCGACCAATTACAAACCAGCTTCTTATTAAGTTAAAATTAAAAAATCAAGTTGTTCCGAAAACAATATTTTTCAATTGTCATAAATGACGTTGAATTTGTAATCAATGGAGTAATATTTTGATATTTAGAAATGCCTGTCACAAAACAGTGGTGTTGCTGTGAGACGGTACAGGGAGTTTTACCCTGACAAAATGGTGATAATTTTGAACATTTGTTGTAACTATTTCTCTTAATAATAAAAAATGTTTTATCCATACTCCGCCTCTGACTTCAACCCTTCAAAAATGACAAGTGTTTTTGTTTTCATTCAAACTAAATTCTTATAATATTATTTAGTTAAGTTGGAATTATCAATTTCATTTACGCATATTAAAGCTATATCGTGGTTATTAGTAATAATATTTATGGAATTTTGTATGTTAATAATGCTATTTATAAAATAATTATTAAATTGTTGGACTTTATCAAAAGGAGATGTATACTCAACATTATTTAGGACCACAAAGTCTATGCGATCTTTACAATTAGAATTTATAAGTTGTTTTAGTGTTCTCCACATGAATACAGAGTTGTTTTTATTTCTATCTATCATATCACTATAATATTTCCTTTTTTCATTTCCAGTTGTACTGGCAACTGTATTTCTACAATATTTATAAGTATTCCAGTCATCTATATTCCCTGTATAACTATTTTTTTGTAAGCAGTGTTTCTAATTGCTATAGCATTTTTATATTTACATTGTATCATTTTTTCTAATTAGTAACTGTTATATAATTTGTACAAGCATGCAAACAATTATTTATATTTTTGTACAAAGATTCAAAATATAAATTAACATCACTTATTGAATACTGCCAATTACAATTAAATAATTCATTGATCATATACACGTTTCATTGGTTTTATAAATTTTTCTTTCCTTAACAAATTCTGGAAAATTACTGGAAGATGGGACTGATGATCTGCAATTTTGGGTGTTACTCAACGGTCACAAATACACTAGATATAAATTCAAAGCATTTGCTTTGTTTTCGGCTGGACAGAAAGACACGACTAAGGATAGAGATATGTTAAGTCTCCTCACGGAGTATTCGCTAGTCACTGCTTGTTCTATTAACATGAACTGTGCTATATTTGAAACATTTGAATTATTATTAACGAAAAGCAATTATCAAATGTATGAAACAAACTGACATTAGGAAAGGATAAAAAGAATTGTATATAATTATTTATATTTTTCTATTAATTTTTATAGGGTCTCGTGGCTGCGTACCTGTGTCAGGTCGCGAATCTGGTGAACCGGGTTCGATCCCGACCGACGCCAAATATTTCGAATTTTAAATAGCACAAAATTGAGCAATGTGATGCAGTTTCCACGCCAGCAATGAGTACCCGTGATATGACGCCTGTTAAACGCCCGCACGGCACGGTACAAATATGTCATCATAATTACCGAAATCTGCGTACAAAGCAGATTGATGCACCCAGAAATGGGTAATATGCCGTGATGATATATTTATTTATTTATTGATTTTTAAATAATATTGTTTTTGTGTACATGCATATTATTCTATTTGTAGTTTTTTCTAGATTTATTTTCGTGGTGGATCCGGATTTTGAAATAAATGTCTAAAATTAAATTGATCATTTGAATGCCATGATTATTTAATGGATCGCGGTCAAGGATATGGTTATGAATACTGTCCAAAATACCCGTAGGTAAATTTCTCATGGTAGTAATTATTAATTGTTTTTTTAATTAATAATTTTTTTTAGAATTACGCACATTTTATTTCAAAACTCACTTGAAAAAGACAGATTTATAGAAAATAATGGCCTCGATTTTGTAACTTTAAATACTGTCTGATTTCAAATTCTGTCGGAATTGGGTTTTCCCTACTACGAATTCTACTGCTCCAGGCCAATAGAATTCGAAATCTTACAGAATTGCGATGCTTCCAATTCTTTTTCAGGATAGATTTCAAATTTGAAATCTGACAGATTTGAGATTTCCCCAATTATTTCTCCGGATAGACTTCAAATTCTACTGGTCTGGAGCAGGGAAAACCCAATTTTGACAGAATTTGAAATCGAGGCCCGAACAACTTCACAACTTTCAAACAAAATGACACAAATACATTATAAGGACCGGAGAGCCATCTCTCAACAAACTTTAGAGTAGACTATATATCTCTATCTCTAGTTGTCTCTTTCTGTCCAACCGAGAACATAACAAACGATAGTAAGGTAAAGGGCATGTTTTGTCTAGTACATTTATGGTCGTTGGTGTCACTAGAACTTTGCACTTTACACTGAAGTCATTAGAAACCACACAGTCAATAAGCGATTTAGAGTTTACAATTATTCGCGTATAATAACTGACTAGTTGTTTATAACCATGGATTTCGAAGATTTCTTTAATTTTATTTCGATAGAAATTGTCAATTTTCCAATCTATATTAAAGTCACCAATTAATAACAATTTTTTGTCATTCACTTCCAAATTTTCAATCCAATTGTCAAGAAATATTAGGAAGCCAGTAAATATAAATAACATCAGTAAATGGGATATGGCTGCAAGGCAAAATATGTTATCAATTGTGCCACGATTACTTCGAAGCCTGATTGTTTCTCATGTAGTATATTGTACTCTTCTGTCCTGAATTCAAGGACATCCCGTTAACTGAATAAAATTATTTGGGTGAAAAGTTTACATATGCTGTTTAATGAAATGAAATTAGTGTATAGTTTGACGGGTCTATTTTGTCACACTCTTTATATAAATAATAAATATATAAATAAATATTTCATCACGGCTTATTACCCACTGCTGGGTGTGCCAATCTACTTTGTACACAGATATCGGTAATGATATAACGCAATTAATTGTACTTTAGACCAAAAGGCTGGTATTATATCATATTGTAGAATATTTCGTAAATAGTCTTCTTACTTCCTTGATATCTGAAGATTGTAGGCATATTTTTAATTTATCTATTATTAGCGTGTTTATTGTCTCTGGAAGTATTCGGTGATCTTTAGGGGATTCTTATATTTCAATAAAGGTAAGTTTATTCCTTTTGTGTTGTGTTTCCAGGTGGTAAATTCATTTCTGCTGTGAATCGATAATATCTTGTATATTTTTTGTCTACATTGTTGTTATCACAAATTTTTGTTAAATATTGAACTTCATGCTTTGTTTCTCTGATGTCCTTTTTTATTTCGTCTAAGGAATCCATTTTTTTAGTATTTTGTTAAAATTATCTTCTTCACGCACAGAGCGAAATAAGCAATGGGATTATGATATTATATTCGCTGATATGTGTGTTTGCATGCTGTACACCGTTTATGTTTTATACATTATGTCAGAGTTTCCCAAATGCCGGGTCGCGACCCAGTACCGGGCCACGAAAACAAAATACCGGGTCGCAAAGAAACTCTAAAAAATCGAGCTGCTTTTCGTTTTAGTTTATTTATTTTAACGAAAATGTAAAATATAACTAAATAAAATTAAATCGACATTATTGAATAAATTAATTGTGTGCAAAAATACATTATACTTTTATGCTTTCTGGGAATATCTCAAACTATTCTCGGAAGAAACTATTAAAAACAAATAACGTCCCACAATGCCGCGACTTGTCAGAGAACAGAAACTTAAATTATTTTGATTTTAATTGTAAAAAAAAAAAAACTAGTACTTAGGTATTCATTATTCTTTGTCACTTTTCGGCTACCAATTAGATATTATTTACGAGTTGCCTATTTCTTGCAAGTTAGAATATGTAAACGCATTTCTGATTCTCAACACTGGTTTTTCTTAAAAACAAATTTAGAAATCGATTAGACGTGGAACCAGATTTAAGAATAAAATTGTCATCCTTTTCTGCACACCTAAAATATTTGGTTGACGAGAAACAACAACACCCTTCACATTAATATTTATTTTATTTATAAACACATATTGTTTGTAATGATTGTTTGCGTGCAATCTTTGTTAGAGTTACTTTTGTTTTACCATTCATAAAATGATCAATTGTTTATCTTTCATTTTAACAATAATACATAAAAAAAATTAGGTACTAGGTCACGAAGGAAAAATATTAAAATAACCGGGTCACGAAGAAAATAGTTTGGGAAACGCTGCATTATGTTATTTATGTGTTTTTATTTTTAAATTCTACTAAGAATAATTATTGATAAATATTGTTTTACTTCACTAAAATAAAATTTAGTTTATGACTAATTAAACACATGTTTTACTATTAGAAATTACATTAAAAGAAATAATAATATATAGGTATATATTGCTTTCTCTATGACGTATACCAAGATCTTGATCTTGGTATAGTAAAATGCATATTACAAGAACACTTTGTTGTAAAACGATTTAGCAATTGCATCTATAAACCAAAAATGGGGACCTTTAGTTTGCGGTTACATACCCCTAATACATCATACAAACAGGCAAGGACAGGGTCGGTCGCTTTACATTAAGAATTATGTGAAAGAAAATATTTCACGATATTTTTATATATAGCACAGAGCTGAAAATAATAGCATTTCCTTCTAATCTAATGCTTAAAGATACACCGATAGGTCTTTATAAGACAGAAGTTCATTAATTATATTTGGCTGTAATAGAAATTTTTATATTAGTACTATTTATAGAAGTCAGCTTCTCTCATTTAGCTTACCCCGGTATTAAAACCATAACTTAGACTTGGACATCATCCTCATAGCTCACACTGATACTGGAATTACAGCAGAAAATGTCTCAAAAGAGATCTGGACATCGTCCTCATAGCTCACACTTGGTGATACTGCAATCGCAGTAAAAAATGTCTGAAAAGAGAGCTGGACATCGTCCTCATAGCCAGCAAAGCTTACACCTAATATGTGCTGTGTTCTACTCTATTCATTCCACGTTCCAGGAAATGATAAAAAATTAAGGAAGAAGGAATGAGTTCTGTCCGGATAACCAGGTCGGCCACCCACACAGGAATGATAAAAATCTATGTTCATATATAAAAGGAAAACGAGACTTATGGGCCGTCTAAATGGACGGTGCAGGAAACATTGTCGTGGAAATTGTTTGTCGAATCTAGCTGACTCTGATGAAGACACAGGACTGCATTAAGTAAGACTTGTGAAGATGGTATATGAGTGAGACTATATAGGCCTCATAAGTAAGGAAGCCGGATAGGTTACCCAACTACTGAACGCAGCCAGAGGCTAAACCAGGTCGTAGAGGAAGGTCTCAAAATGTTAGGAGAAGGTGTCTAAGTGATGGTGGTAGGTACTCATGCTCTGCTCCTGCTTATATTCACAATCCCCACTACGGTCTCAACAGTGGAATAACCAATTAAATAGGTACGTTGTAAAGAAATCGTCTCCTTAAGCGTCGTCAAACTCACCAAAAATAGGAGCGCAAAACTCTATAATTCCTCGTTTCTACGCCCAATATTCACGAATAATGAACGGCTGCAACTCTGGGGATTCAACATTGTTTCACCCTCCGTGGGGACGTGCCCAGCCACTAGCAGATGGTTTAGCCTTAAATTCACCCTCTTTTGGAGTGCGCTCGGATACTATGCAGATAGACTAGCCTTGAACCGATTTAGCCAGTGTGTGCAAACACTAATAATATAAAATCAAACAATTAGGATAACAAATAATTATAAAACAATTATGCAAATAAATATCTGCAAACGAAAAGAAAAATTTATAAATAATAAAGTGTGGTCATTACAGTACCCTGCCTATCTATATGTCACTACCCTGCTACTAAAAACATTGTAAGGGACCAGTGATGAACAAATAGTATTGTTCTAGACGCGCACCAACTTCATGGTGGTAGAGATTTGCAAAAGTTGAGATTTGAATAAATCAAGATAAAAATTTTGACGATTCGTGAGATATATTAGCTGTATTCATTTTGACCAAATTAAAACTCAGCTCAGTACATAACTGAGTTGAGCTGAAGTGAGTTGAGATGTGTGCAAAGAGAACAAATACTGATAGTACTTGCTGTAACAGCTGTCAAATTTATTGACTTATTTTCTCAGCTATGATACTGTTTATACACGAAAAATAGATAATGTTGAAAATATATTATTTGTAAGTATATTTGTATATATTAATATAAGTTTTGCTGTATTTATAACCTTAAAATGCAAACTGAGTGTTTTAAATCATTTTGAGCTCTTTAAACTGGTAGTGTAGCATCGGAAGGGGGGAAAATGAGTTTACTCAGAACAACTCAGATCAATTGTGTCAAAAAGAACAACGATTTCCTGAGTTTATCTGAAGTGATCTGAGATGAGCTGAGATTTTGTCCAAAAAGAATACAGCTATTAATCGTGATTCGACCAAGTTAATATAAATGTATGAATGTTGTGTTTTTCTCTTGTTTAATATAATCTTCTTCAAAATATTGATGATTTATTGTTGTATAGTGTCTTCTACTTTTGCATTTTTAATTTTTATAATTAATGTAACAATTGTGTAAATCAAGCTTTATATTACAGTACTAGCTCTAGTGTATATGGTCGTTGACCATCACTACCATCTATGATACAAATTTTAATACTAATATTTTCTAACCTTACAAAATATTCAAACAATGAAAGTAAAATTGTAATTTTTGGAACATTTTAAATCTATGCTTCTGAAACGTTGGTGTATATTATACAGAACTTTAACTTAAAGGTTGGTCTACATATGTTACAAAAAACGAGTAGCTTAGTTTGAAATTTGGTAGGTAATTGAGTTTTAAATCATTTTCTTTTGTTAATAGGTATTATGTCATAATTGGCGACTAAAATTAACGTGAATCCCTCAAGCGGACGATATTTGCAACTCTTGAAAATGGTATTATGTTATTCATCTTTACAGTAAATATACATAGTGCATTGGATTCCTTGCCGGTTTCTTGTTTGTCTTTTCGTTTTAAAGTACATATAAATTACTTTGCAATATGAGCAAAGAACGAAAAATATTAACAACGTCAATTGCTGCGTTTATGGCTGTCATTCTTCGGGTAATAAGAAATTATCTGGCCCAAAACCTGACATCCAAAATAAATTTGGTAAAATGGGGTCTATCGACAAAAGAAAGGGCTGGATTAGGAAAATACGAACTGGAAAACAAGATGATAACAAAAATGAAAATATTGTACTATTTCCTGACCAATTCATGAGTAAAATAATACACTTTTCACTGTATGTGTAGCATTTAATATATTTCTTACACTTGTAATTAAAACAATTTGAAAGATATTTGACATTAGTTCCATTTTAATTTTCTTAACTAAGTAAAGTAAATACATATTTATTTAACATCCATGAATAATATATGGTACTATTTTACTATCTTGTACAAAATATTAAGACAGCTGTAATGTGTTTGCACTGGCCACATGACGGCCAGCTATACAAGAGCATTTTGTAAATAATCAATTGTAAATTTAAAGTTCTTCTAATCTCATGAGGATGTGACGTTAGAGCACTTGTTTAAACACAGCTCAATTTTTTTTTAGTCTGTAGCTTTATGTTCATTATCGCCACATAAAAATAACAACCCACGATTCAACAATGTTCCCCCTTCTATAAAACTTCGAGAGAATTTGTTGCCTCCAAATAAGTATCTAAACAGTTCCTTAGAAATAAGTCTAAGATAACTTTCTTCGAATGTTATTATAATTTACACAAAATTGTTACTAACACTATTTATAAATGAATTTGTTAGTAAACGAATGTTGGTTATACAATGTTTTCTGTATGCGATCTTATAGCACAATACCATTTTCAGAGCACGTGTATGCTACAACACTAGATGGCGGCCATCGGTAGTTTTAGTCGCCAATTTTCAGATGTGTTTCCCCTAAATGTTTTCTCATTCTTCTTGTGTTCCATTGATATTTTTACATTTCTTCCATCGCACTGTCGTTATCAACTGTTTACGAGTAGTGTAAATCATATATAGAAAGACATCAGAATATTTGTATAGACCATTTGAAATAGTGCAATACATAAATAAAGTTTTTGTGGAACTCTTCATTTCTTAGAAAACCATTTATGGTGTGGAACAAATCTTCACTCATTTAGTATTTAATCAAGAGGCATTCATGGATACTCAACTACACCCGATTAACGCTGATGCAAAAGACCAACATACAGTGACAATAAATTATCAGCAAAACTTTGAAGAAATTTATATTAAAGAAGAACCGCTGGAAGAAATATCCCAAGATTGTGATTTGTATGAAAGTGTATCGCAAAGTATAAAGAAAGAAGAATGTCTAACTGATAATGATGAGGAATATGAGAAATACCAGTGCCTCACGTGTAATAAATCATTTACAAAAAGCTCTAATTTAAAAGATCATATGACAATTCATAGTGAAATGAATGATTATAAATGTACAATTTGCAATAAACAATATAAACAAATTGCTTATTTTAAAAAACACATGGATATACACAATGGAATAAAAAACTATAAATGTACAATTTGCAATAAACAATTTGGAAAAAGTGCTCATTTAAAAACCCATATGGATATACACAATGGAATAAAAAATCATAAATGTACAATATGCAATAAACAATTTACACAAAGTAGTACTCTATCGAAACATATGAAAATTCACACTGGAATGAAAGACTATAAATGTACAATATGTAAAAAAGAATTTGCACAAAGTTCCTGTTTATCTTCACATACGAAAATACATAGTGGAATAAAAGAATACAAGTGTACAATATGCAATAAACTGTTTACACTAAGTCATCATCTATCCAGACATGTGAAGGCTCATAGTGGTAGTAAGGATTACCGTTGTTCTGTGTGTGGAAAGTCGTTTGCACAAAATTCTTCTCTCAAAAAACATATTAAGCGTTTTAACCATTAAACTAATTCAATTTGATGTTTTTGTATTGTACAGATTAGCCAAAATGAAGTACACTACAAACTTAAATTTTTAAAAACAGTAAAAGATAAAAAAATGTCATTGTAACAAGAAAGGATTTACCGGATGTAGAATTGAAATTTGTAACATAGCGAATATAATGTTTATATTTTAATATTGTGATTTTTGTTTCCATAGCTCAAAATTGTGGGTGCAAACAATGTTTGGAATTAAGAATTGCATCCCATGATTACTAACTTGTTGCTGAAAGGTTTTTTTTTGTCCGAGTAAAGCAAACAAAATATGTTATTAGAAGTAGAAAGCGGTCTTTTTGTGTTGAACCCAGCTATTGCGCCCGAGGCGCTAGAACATACCTATAAAACTAAAATATACTGCTGGTGGGAGTGAGATTTGTGAGACTGACATTGGACGAGTGCAGACATATATAGCTGCACTTGTCTGTAGGAATATCTCTGCGCAAACGCCGGATTGCTTTGATTTTATTGGCGTAGAACGTAAAATGGGAACTAGCGGGAGGGAAATTCTTACACTAACTGACAAAGATTGACAATAATTTTTGCAGCAGACTACTCTTAAGTCAGAGATAGGGCATCAGCAGTTGGCGCTAGCCGAGGCCTGGCAAGCTGGGTAAAACACAAAAAGGGCCTTCTTCTCCGAATGACATATACTATTTTTTCTTCAAGTGTTTCAAATATTTTTTTGACATTTTTTGGAATTTTTTTATTTGTAGAATTTGCAATTTCAATCAAAGCTGGCTGTGTATACTACAAAACGCAACAACAACAACTTCATGTTCCACGCCCGGGGTCCAGACATCGGAGAACGTTCCACCTACCAATCTCCCACACGGATATTTTGCATCGCTCGCCAATTTTTATTATGTGTAATAATGCTGAGCTAATGTATGATGATATATTTCTTTTTTCGTAAATGATTAACAATTTTGTTTTTTTTTTCTTGTATTAACCTATATATATATATATATATATATATATATATATATATATATATATATATATATATATATATATATATATATATATATATATACATTTTTAATAATTAACAGTTATTAATAATTTTCAGTCTTTTAATTACAATATAAGTATAGTTAAACCAAAAAGAAATAGCACATTTCAAACCTTTATTCTAGCGACAATTATATCCGGCGAATATTGTCCTTGGAGACTTCAAGGTTTTGATGTTGAATTTTTTTTTTTCTTCAAGCGTGTTATAATATCCATATTATGCTACTGTACACACGGTATACAAGATATTCATTGCCTTACTGGTACAAAAATGTTATTATTGTACTTGCAAAAAAAATGTTAGCTTCTTAGTTCACCGCTGGCGGCGGCAGTCGCCACAGCAACACAGGCCATATTGAAAATTGTTATTTGACAGTTGCATCGTTTGTGTTTTGTAGTATACACAGCCAGCTTTGACTGAAATTGCAAATTCTACAAATAAAAAAATTCCAGAAAATAATGGCAGCTGTATATAAGGGACGTAGCTATGCTCGAGACACACAGTAACATACAGAGTCATAGAGACACATGGAGTGTTAGAGAGTAAAGTGTTAGTGAAAAGCACAGCAGTATCATAGTCAGCGTATGCAGTTGGTGTCGAGTAGGTACTCGGGAAGTTACTGGTATATTGGGATAGCTATGGATGTGAATACTCAGTAGTGTTGACAGTAACGGCGAGTCGGAAAGTTACTGGTATACTGGAATAGCTGTTAAAGAGAATACTCGGTAGTGTTGAAGAGTATTGAGAAGCTAGGTATACGGGGACAGTAACGACAAGTGGAAGTGAATACTCGGCAGTGGTGTTGAAGAATTGTGGCATACGGAGAGTCGGTGATACTGAGGCTGTGGAAGTTAGACAGACAGTTACATAAATAGACAGTGTTGTGAAAGAGGTGACTTCTGTCCGAGCAGTTGAATATACAGACGCTGTTGAGTCAGTTGAGTATATAGACGCTGTGGAGGTCGGTAGGCGGACAGTTGAATGTGATATAAGTATATAGTGATATAAATATCGCGTAAACAGTCTACAAGTCTGCTACAGACCGGCAGTCTAAGATTGGAACGCATAGTGAAATAAATATTTTGTAATATCGTGGAAATAAATAGTAGTGTTAATTGGTTAAATAAATAGTGTTAGTGTTATCTAGTTAATTATAGTTTTAGTCTTAATTAGTTTTTAATAATTGTTTAATATTAATAACAGTAATATTTAATTATAGTTTAATAAACACTTAATTTTAATTAATAATAATGGATTGGCAACATTGTTTTCGCGGTGAACAGTCGCACTTTTTTTTCGGAAAATTTAACTTTTTTATGAAATTATTGTGAATGTATTAAGTGATACAAAAAATTCAAATAAAATACAGATAATCACCGATATTATAAATATATAAACAAATCTTACAACAAATATTTAAATAAAAGTTCTTGCAGCATAACCTATAATATTCAACACGTGTTTGCAAAATAATGGCTACAAACGAAGAGCAGTTTCAAACTATATTAAAAAAACTTGAAATATTGGACACCATATCCACAGATATAACGGAAGCAAAAGGCGATTTACAATATTTCAAATCCAAGTTTAACGAAATTGATGTCAAGGTTAACAACCTTGAAACAATTATTGAAACCCAAGCAACAACTATAGCCAAACTCGAAAAAATATGCAGAAAACGTAATCTCATTCTATATGGGATACCTGAAGGTAATGAATCTACTCCAGATTTAGAGAATAATTTTATATTCCTCCTCCAACAACATCTTAACATAAAATTATCTAACTGCGATATTGAGAGTATTTTTCGTCTTGGGAAAAAGATATCGAACTCGCAACAGAAACCCCGACCAGTGCTACTTATTCTCACCTCTCTTAAGAAGAAATATGTCATCTTAAAAAGTAAAAAATCCTTTAAGGGAAGTGGTATATTTGTAAGTGAGGATCTGACAGTCCAAGAAAGAGAAACGCGCAAAGGAAAGCACATACAAAAAGCCAAAATTGAAAACCTTTCTAATAAACGTACCACCAGCGATCGAAACTCTTCAACAGATACCCCATCCCCCAACCCCCCCAAGAAGAAATCACTGCCGAGCAACAACTCGAAAATTGCCGAAGAAGTTTTTTTAGACACTCTTTCCCAGCCAGCTCTGCCGACATAGAAGATCCCAAAACTTCAACTAAACCCACTCAACTAAAACCCAAAGCCACCGAAGACGCTCACCCCAGAAGACCGCAACTCGTCCAACTCCCAAGGACAGCAAAGCCCGAACCCTCGTCTCTACACGCAGGCCCTCGCGACGGCCATCAAGTAATATCCTTTTTTAATAACTTAGATTTTAAAAGAGTAAGTAATTACTTTCATATACTTTCTTGGAACATACATGGAATAAATGCTTTACATAATTTAGATACAGAAATGAAAACTAACTTGTGCAATGCCGATTTATTGTGCTTTTGCGAAACTTGGGCTTATGCCGATAATTTAACGTTACCTACATTTTTAAATGATTTTCACCAATTATGTCACGTTGCTGCTACTAAAGAAAAACATAAAGGTAGGGCAAGTGGAGGTCTGCTTGTTTTAGCAAAAAATAATAAATACACTGATTATCAGATTATCGAAGTATATGACTTTTGGATGTTTTTTCTTCTTAAAACAAAAACTCAAAAATACGTTATTGGTACATTGTATTTAAAACCTAACCTTAACAATGAAATATGTATTAACATGTTGCAAGACTCAATTTCCTCAATTTTAGGCGCCTTCCCCGATTGTAAGTTTCTACTGACCGGAGACTTTAATGCCAAAATTGGCGAACTAAACCAAGCACCTGAGAATACATTCTCGTTTGAAAACGTCTCAGAAGCTAGAGTATCACTGCTTAAGGAAGTTGATAGTAGAGGTAGAAAACTAGTCGACAGTATGGAGAGTCTAGGCTTATATGTCTTAAACGGGCGCACGACAGGAGACTTTATGGGTAAATATACTTTTTATAATAGTAATGGGAAAAGTACTGTAGACTTTGCGTGGGCTAATATAAAATTTCTCGAACATTTAGCTAAATTTGAAATCGCGGACTCAATTCTAGGCTCAGATCACAGATTTTATTCAATATATATTAAAGACCCGTGTTTTCGAAATACAAATAGCAATGTCCATAACAAAGCAGCTATTACTTACACATGTACCTTCAAATACGATGAGAACAAGACTAATAAATACACCTATTACTTAAATCATTCAAATAATATTTACTTCAATAGTAAAAATGTTGACTCATTAAACGATAACTTGATTCTTACATTGAAAGAAGCAGCTTGCAATGCCGGTATGCTCAAAATTGTAAAAACAAGTAACCACTACACACTAAGAGAAGCAAGACCATGGTTTAATGCAAACTGTATGGAAGCCAAACGTGTTGCTAAGCTAAATTTAAAACAATTTCATAGATCTAACAGTCAAACAGATCTCCATGCATATTTGAACGCAAAAAAACAGTACAGAAACACTTTAAATAATTCTAAGAAAGAATATTATGCAGCAATAAGAAATAATATTTCAAATATAAAAAATTCGCGTTGCTTCTGGAATACTGTCCGAAAATTAAACACAAAATATTTCTCGGAAAATCCTATTAATTTAACTAACTGGGAATCATTTTTCACTTCACAACTTCAAACAACACCTGAACCACTAATAGTACATTTTGACTGTTTGCACCCTTTCCTCGATACCCCTATCGCAATCGATGAATTAAAGGCTAGCTTGTTAAACTGTAAACCAAATAAAGCTCCCGGCAATGACGAATTATCTTACGAATTCTTTTTAAACTTAACCCCTGCCTGGGAATATTACATACTAAATCTGTTTAATGAAATATTAAATACTGAACAAATTCCCCAAGCTTGGCATTCTATAAATATGAAAATGATCCATAAAAAAGGAGATAAAACTGATCCACTGAATTATAGAGGAATCGCGTTGGTTGTCGCGCTATGCAAAATATTTACTCAAATCTTACACAATCGGTTACAGCCGTGGGCAGAGAATAATGACATATTAAGAGAATTCCAAATGGGCTTCCGTAAAGGTAGGGGTACTATGGACAATATATTTTCCCTTATTGGAATTATTCATCTTCATATCAGACTTCACCGTAACAAAGTCTATGGTATATTTATTGATTATAAAAGGGCCTTCGACTCTATTAATCACGGTCTTCTTTGGCAAAAACTGTACCAATCAGGTTTCAGTGCGAAACTAATCCGCATTTTACAAAATCTCTATAATAAGGCTTTTTTGCAAATCAAAGATAAAACAAATGTGTCTAAACCGATAAATATCTCAGAGGGTGTTCTTCAGGGTGAAATTTTAAGTCCCTTATTATTTTCTATCTTTATCAATGACATAGATAAATATTTCAGAGAAAAAAATTGTTCTGGGCTAAACATCAATGGCCATGATGATGTTTTAACCTTAGCTTATGCAGACGACTTAGTTATTTTAGCAAATTCTCCTATAGATGTACAGCGTAAACTGATTGTGTTGGAAAACTATTGTAAAGAAAACTTCTTAACAGTAAATGTAAATAAAACGAAAATATTAATATTTCATAAAGGAAGAATGGGTCAAAACAAAGGATTTAAATACGGGGAAGAGCCTATTGAAATTGTAACTAAATTCAATTATTTAGGCATAATTTTTTCTTCTTCCGGTTTCTTCCTTGAAGCCGTAAAAGAGAACATAAGAAAATCTTCAATAGCCACTCAAAAAGTGAAGATTATCTTATCCAAGGGAAAGTCTAATTTCTTTAATGAAAAAACTAACTATTAAACTCCATAGTGAATGCTACATTGCTGTATTCTGCTGAGATTTGGGGTCCTCGTTACTGCGAACTAGCGGAAAAGTGCCAAGCTAAATATGTTAAAAATATATTATGTTCACCCATGCATACACCCAACTTTATGCTTCGCTTAGAAACTGGGATAGACCACATAGCTATAAAAATCTGGAAATTAACCTTGAACTGGTGGTACAAATTATTACAATTACACGACTCTCGATACCCTAAAGTAATATACAATCGCCTTTTAGAACTCGATAAATCCGTAATAAATAAACCTGAATATAATTGGGTCACGCAAATAAAAAATTTCCTATTGGACCTGGGATTTAAGGATATATGGGACAGACAATGTATAGGAAAAAATGAAATTACAAATATAACAACAAAACTCTCAGAAGTAATGCGACAAAAGGATCTAGAAAAAAATATTGAATCAAAATATAATGATCACTATAAACAAATAAAAAACTCCTGGAACCTTGAAATATACTTAAACATAGGTATTAGCTTTCTCAAGCAACAACTTATAAGTCAATTACGATTTTTTTCAAAAAAACATCCAAGAATTATATATAAGGGAATTAAATATCAGTTTGAAGGTGAAAACTTCTGCACTATATGCAACCTCCACAAGCCCGAAAACCTACTACATCTTTTCGCAGAATGCCCCATTTATAATTGTTTTCGATCACAATATCTTACAAAATATAATATCAAAAACATAGATAATCAAACATTATATACCCTTTTCACGGACCTAACGGTCGAAAAAATAAATAATTTGTTTTATTATACCGTTGCAGCTCTCAAACTACGTAGCTTCTTCCTTAACGAATAGTAAAAAAAAAAAAAAAAATCGTCAATGCACAAGCTTTATTTCATTTACTCCCAATTATTTTACTTCCATTTATGTTTTATAAACATAATTTAATATTCATTATAAAGGGTATTGCTTACTGGTTGCTATTTTTCTATAATTTTCTATATATTATATATTGGGTACCAATATCGTTTGTTTGTCTGTCTGTATGTATATACTTCATATTTAATGCAGCTACAAAATAACAACCTTTAAAGGGTTTGTTACTAAACTAAAAATCTATATTGTTTATAGATTTTAGATTACATCTGGATAAATTTTCTTATTTTATATTTGTTATTATTATATATTATTTTTGTTAACGATAAAACCAATTTATTTATGTATTTTTGTACACTTGAACCAATACTGTGTAAGTATGTATGGCCAATCTTTGGTAAAAAGTGTAAAGCTTTATAACCAAATATATATATATATATATATATATATATATATATATATATATATATAATTAATAATAATTGTCTAATATTTACAATCCACCCAAATAAGTAAAAACGTTACAATATTGTTAGCTTCTTACTCGGACAAAAAAACCTTTCAGCAACAAGTTAGTAATCATGGGATGCAATTCTTAATTACAAATATTTTTTGTATTCACAATTTTGATCTATGGAAACAACAATCACAATATTATAATATAAACATAATATTCGCTGTTACATATTTTAAGTCTACATACGGTAAATCCTTTCTTGTGTTACAATGACATTTTTTTTATCTTTTACTGTTTTTCAAATTTAAGTTTGTAGTGTTTCATTTTGGCTTAATCTGTACAATACAAATACATCAAGTTGAATTACATAGTTTTATGGTTATAACGCTTGATATGTCTTTTGAGAGAAGAATTTCGTGCAAACGACTTCCCACACACAGAACAACGGTAATCCTTACTACCACTATGAGTCTTCATATGTGTGGATAGATGATGACTTAGTGTAAACAGTTTATTGCATATTGTACACTTGTATTCTTTTATTCCACTGTGTATTTTCATATGTTTAGATAGAGCACTACTTTGTGTAAATTGTTTATTGCATATTGTACATTTATGATTTTTTATTCCATTGTGAACATCCATATGGGTTTTTAAATGAGCACTTTTTCTAAATTGTTTATTGCAAATTGTACATTTATAGTTTTTTATTCCATTGTGTATATCCATGTGTTTCTTAAAATAAGCAATTTGTTTATATTGTTTATTGCAAATTGTACATTTATAATCTTTCACTTCACTATGAATAGTCATATGATCTTTTAAATTAGAGCTTTTTGTAAATGATTTATTACACGTGAGGCACTGATATTTCTCATATTCTTCATCATTATCAGTTACACATTCTTCTTTCTTTATACTTTGCGATAGACTTTCATACAAATCACAATGTTGGGATATTTCTTCCAGCGGTTCTTCCTTAATATAAATTTCTTCAAACTTTTGATGATAATTTGTTATTGTCGCTGTATGTTGGTCTTTTGCATCAGCGTTAACCGGGTGTAGTTGAGTATCCATGAATGCCTCTTGATTAATTACTAAATGAGTGAAGATTTGTTCCACACCATAAATTGTTTTCAAAGAAATGAAGAGTTCCACAAAAACTTTATTTATGTATTGCACTATTTCAAGTGGCCTATACAAATATTCTGATGTCTTTCTATATATCATTTACACTACTCGTAAACAGTTGACGACAGTGCGATGGAAGAAATGTAGATATATCAGTGGAACACGTGAAGATTCATAAAACATTTAGGTGAAGCGCACATCTGTAAATTATGACATAATACCTATTAGCAAAAGAAAATTATTCAAAACCCAATTACCTACCAAATTTCAAAGTTAGCTACTCGTATTTTGTTACAACTGTAGAACAACCTTTAAGTTAAAGTTCTGTATAATATAAAATAACGTTTCGGACGCATATATTTAAAATGTTCCAAAAATTACATTACAATTTTACTTTCATTGATTTAACATTTTGTAAGGTTATAAAAAATTAGTATTAAAATTTGTATCATAGATGGCAGTGATAGTCACTGGTAAAATAAAGCTTGATATACACAATTTTTACATTAACTATATAGATTAAAAATGCAAAAGTAGAAGACAACTATGCAACAATAAATCATCAATATTTTGAAGATTATATTAAACAAGAGAAAAACACAACATTCATACATTTATGTTAACTTAAAATCTGGCCATAGTGCAGGTGCCAAGAAACATTCCGTTTGATAAAACCGGTGGATTCATTCTGATTGATGATTTAAGTTCCCTGCACAAACAACTTTTTAGTAGTAATAGACGTTTTCTTGACCGTTACAGCGATTTCATCAATAATTCTAATATCCCCTATAAAAAAATTGACCACTGACTTTGTCCAGCAACATTCAGAATTTTATTCTTTAGGTCTTTTTGAACTTTAATCATCAATCAGAATGAACCCACCGGTTTTTTTCCCATGTAATTATATTTTTAATAATATACTGTTATATTACTATTACACTATTCATAAGTTAAATTAACATAAGAGAAGTTGAACCACAGTATACCGGTTGACCGCTTCGCTCGCTTACAACCAGTACGTGCCCTCATTGTTTTTTTCTTGAGACCAAAAAATTTGACCTCGAACGCTTGGAGGCGTGTCCTCACGTAGTTATCACGCTTGCCGTAGGATGGCTCTAGAGGTTAAACCTGCTGTTAAAATGGCAAAATGTCTTGTATTAAATACAGCCGAGTTTTTTTTTTCAAATTCAAATCATCCCTGCATTTAGCAAGACGTGGAGGTAAAACTTATGATACCTGTGCTGTTTATTTTGTTGTGAAATAATTAGTGTTTGTGTAAGAACTTTGTTCTACATTGCATATCATCAATTTGTGCAATTTAACCAGGTTAGTACCTATTCGTTCTATACGTATATAAAATGTTTTAGTTTTTGATACTACATTCATTTGCATTATTTATCTACAATCATTATTAAAAGTAAGCTTTTAACGTTAATTTTTGAGATAAAACAGTTATTTATGATATAAATGTTAGAAATATAAACATTGTTAACACTATATTTATATGGTGCACTATTTTTTTATCTACAAATATAATTATCTGTATTTTATTTTTCAAATACAAATTATTACATGATGCCGAATTCATCCAACGTAGGAGGCAGGGCCGGATTGGCCAGTCGGGATAATCGGGAATTTCCCGAAAGGCCGCGGCTTTTTGAGGCCGCCGCTCGGTGATACAAACTAAAATTTGAGTACGTAGCATCATCTAATTAATTTAACCTGGTAACAGTTCTTATTTAGATCGTTTTCAATATTTTCTGATTTTTGTCAAAATTTCTTTCGGTGTTGCAGATATAGTCCGAGCTCGAATACATATATGAGGTTTTGATAATTTCCTACTTTGTAGATTTTGAATGATTAGAATTATAGTTAAGGTATTGTCTGGCGTTGGTGTGTTGGTTTACGGTAGGGTAGACATGTTATTAGTCCATGGTTTGTTTTCTCTGTTAAAACATCCAAGAAGGGAGGGACTCTATGAGCCTTTTTCTCCATTGTGAACCTAATGTAAAGTATCATCGACATATTTAAGCCAAAGTTTAGGTCTTATATTGGCTGTATCTAGTGTTTTTTCTTCAAAAAATTCCATGTATAAAGTGGCTATAACTGAGAAGAACCCATCAGCAAACCATCTTCTTGTACAAAATATCTATCTTTTTGTTGGAAATATGAGTTTTGTAGGCAGCACTGCAAAAGTTCCATAATACCATCAAGAGGCAAGTCGGTTCTATCTTTTAAGTTATTCAAGCATTGTTTTGATGATTTCTAAAAATTTCTCTTAAATAAACTTACAACATAAACCTGAAGATTTTGTGGTTGTAATTGTATTTAGCTCAAAACTTCTACAAAATGTTTTCAGTTCTTCTTCACATATGATGTTCTTTTTCTTTGAAATGGCTGAATGATTGGTAATATAAATTGTGATAGTTTGTAAGTACGAGAATTTATGGAACTTTTGACGGGTTTCTGAGATGCTTAAATCTTTCTTATAGATTTTTGGAAGCACCCCCGTACAGGTGTGGAGTCTTGCTAAAATATGGAGTGAGATCTGTTATTGTTCTAAACGGAATATAATTCTTTATATTTCTTGAGAGCACGGTACACTTTGTTTTCTATAGACGTAGTAGAATGTTTTCCAAGTTTCTTATAATTTCCTTGATTCAAAAGCTCTTCTATTTTCTGATCATATAAATTGGTATCCAATATTACTGTAACACTTCCATTATCTGCGGGTGGAATCGTGGTTGTGTTATCTTTCAATGTTTTATTTTCTTCGTTTTCAAGGTTAGGTTTGATCAGATAATTTTTTTGGTTCAGAATTTCCATTTATTAATAACTTAATATTGTCTACAATTTTTAAACGAGCCTAATGTTATTTTCTTAACTACATAATGATCTATATTGTAAATACTATTTTTAGGAGCGTTTTTTATATAAATTCGTATTATCTAAAACCAAAACTAATTTATTACTTTGTGGTAATATAATTATAAATTTGAAAAAAAAAACTGGAGATGAGGCCCATCATGCTAGAATTTTCCTGGGCCGCCGAATCTTCCCAATCCGGCCCTGGTAGGAGGTGATCATTGTGTTGCTAATGGCTGTCTAAATCACTCACTACATGAAAAGAATTTAACTTTCTTTAGATTTCCAAAATAAATACCTGTTTTTATATTTTTTGTTTATTTATTATACAGAATTTAATCATTAGTACAATACATATCGATAGAAATACTTTCCAAAATTTTCTACGCAATTATTTAAAGATCGACCTTTAATTGAATTTCCCGCGATCACATGCCAAATTTCATATCTCAAAATAAAATAACATTTTATACTTTTATCATACAAAGCTATTTTTTATTTATTTATTGTAGAAAGTTTAATTATTACAATACATATCAAGGGACAGATTTTTCTACGAAACTATTGAAAATTTGACGTTTAATTGAATATCCCGGGATACGACGCCAGTGGGCGAGCTGCGCGAAGAAATGACAGGTTTCATAAGATCAAAGGGGCCAACGAAAAGTGCACCTACTGGTTAGAAGCACCGAAACGGGTAACCGCTATACTGTGGTTCAACTGCTCGATCGATTCCGTTGTCAGTGGGACAGCGCAAATTTGAGACCAAGTCGAGTTTCTCACACCATTCAATAACGTTAGCGGCAAATACGTGTTTCTGTCCTCGTTCCCCTGTTCAGTAGTCGAAAGGGAAAGTATGGTGAAAATTATGCCATCCTTCTCACACAGAAGGTCATTATGGCGTTCTGGGTCGTCATTATGTCTCTGAAGAAAAAAAGATCAAGTAACGTATGAAACATAAATTTTTGCACGATAGGGTTTTTTTTAAATGTTTACCGATAGTATTTCCAAGACAGTAAGTCTTATTTACAAATTACTGAACGGTAAATAGATAAAAACAAAAATCTAAGCTTACATAATTTTTTTTTTTAATATGTCAAAATAATTTTCAAATCTTATTTTTCTTTTAAATTTTGTGCGACGATCGTGCAAAAAATAATGTAAGCATCACGAACGTTAAGGAATTGCCGATCGCAGACAAAAACATACTATTTCGGTAATTTAAATTTTGAATGGACGATACTGTGGATTAAGGAAAGTTTATTCAATGTGTTTACTACTACAACAATAGACCTTTTCAATTTAAAGAGATAGAAAATATAAAATATGCGCCATAACCTGTAACTTGAGAAAATTTTATAATGTTATCATTTTATTAATTTAATTTTTGTTAAGCATTTTCTAATCTGTCATAAAACATTAAAAAGGAAATAGCACAAAAAATCATAACTAACAAATTCTGACAGATAAAAATGATAAACATTTGTTTATATCTTTCTTCAAAAATACCATGACTATTGCTATTAATACAGGTGCCTATTTTATATGTTCCCGCCTGAAATTTTAATAATAAGCAAAACAATACATTTCATAAGCCACTTGGTAAATATTAGTACTATAAATCGAATAATCACAGTAGGTATAAGAGCAAAACAAAACTTTAAAAACCAAATCACTTATGAAATGTATTATGGATTACCTATTCATAATTTTTCAGGCGGGACTTTTAAAATTGGCACCTGTGCAAAATTTAATAAATTTCATAATTAGTTTATGAGATCAAAATATTACATAATTCACATATATTTGTCGTCATTTGATGCTGAAATTTTGTATCTTTCTATTTATACAACAACCATTACTCTGCATTAAAATGGAGAGCAACAGTCTGTAAAAAAACTGATTTCCCATGTTAATATCCTATGTATGTGCACCTTGAAAAAAAAACTCCCGGTATAAGCGGTGATATTTGGGGGTGAGACAATTTTTCTTGCAAACGTTTTTTATAACTTTATATAATACATTCGAAGATGATGAAGATGAAATTATGAAAGACACACACAATAACCATGCATTATCCGGGATTCGAACCCAGGACCCTTGGAGCGTGAAGCGATACCGCTTGGGGATCTATTCTAATTCATAGCCACCATGTGCTCTCCGCTATATAAGTTCCACTACTAGCCAACAGATGGATTCAAGTCGGATAGCCATACGTGCTATCCGCTATGACAGACGTCAGATGTTTTCGATATGAAGTTACGAAATGGCTATTTACAGGAAATTTATTTTTATATGTTCGTATAACACAAGCGCGTTGCCTGGCAGTTGGCAGTACATGGAACACTTAAATTTGAATCTGAAAGCTTTTACTCTAGTTTGTCTGTGGATGATCCTGTCTTTGTTCTTTGGTACCTATTTGTGTTGGTTTGGCTTTTTATTTAGGGATGTTGTAGGATTAATTTAGTAATTTAGTTATAGTTCTTAATTTTTAATTAGTAGTAGTGTGTTAGATTACTTAGTTTAGTTAATAGTTTTATTTATATATTACATTTTTAAATTTTCTATAGATTTATATAATTTCATTTTCATAATTTAATTTGTTGAGTAGTAGTTTTAAGGTTCGTTAGCAGTAGATTAGTGCGGTTTTGCTTTACATTGCGAAAATGAGTATGAGAGAGGGAAAAGTCAGTGCAGTGCAGAAGACCATTTTAATTCATTTTATGGAAGACCACGAAGACTTCGCCAGGGGGAAGACCCCCTTCAACTATGAAACAAATTTCGAAGAGAAATTAATTGGGTTTTTAAGTCAAGAAGCAGTATATGGTCTCGAATGTCCGGACGAAGTGGATTCAGAAGAGCCCATAGCAGTTCTTAAAACCCGCCAATGACGATTATGCAGAAATGACTGGATGAGAGTGATTATTCGACAGCTTATTTTTAAATAATTTTTTTCTTTTATTAACAATATTATTTAAATTATTACAGACGTCCAGGGGATATAATTTAGTGCAGCTCTGGCTTGTTTCTGCAGTTCTAAATATGAAAAATGCAGCTCTAAATTAAAATTTTGCAGTTGCTTTCACTTCTCACAATTTTATTTATTATTGAAATGTGCATATGGAACAAGAATTACAAAATATATTTTTATACTATGTTTTCCGTAAGTCAAAAAAAAAACAGTATCTTGTTTCTGGGTGTAGGTACACCATGGTTTCTAAATATTTTCATCTATTTCGGGAATTAAATCATATGACATTTAAAATTGACACAACTTAACGAAAATAAAAATTAACCAAATGACTGATAACTTTAAATATGACAACGAAATTGAATCTTCTATTGCATTTAATGCCAATAATACAATATGTCAAATATAAATATACTTACATCTATAATAATTAAGGCGATTTCGGGCGACAACCGTTCACTTGCGGTATGTTGCGTTCAGATACGTTCACACATTCGGGCGATAGGAACAACTTATCCGGTATGTTTGGATCAGTGCTCACAGCTGAACGGGTTTACGAGTCAGGTCAGCTCTCTGTTCACTATTTCTATCTCTTTTTATCATGTCTTTTTTGAAATGTCAAATGTCAAAACAGTCGGTATCGTGGTCTTTATGTCAAACAGGGTAACATTATTATCGTTGACTCTTTTTTGGACAAATATTGATAAACTGTCTTTCTCCGTTAATGCATTTTAATTATAACACACTATTTTTGACAGTTTTAATTGTCGCAGAATATACATAACCACCAAGCACGGTGTCAACAAGTGAACCAACGATTTTTGGCGCCACCATTGACAATATCATACCGTAACTAACCGTAAGTAATCCTAACAAGTGAACGGGGGTATGTCGCCCGAAATCGCCTTTAGTAGTGATACCACTAATGCGGTTTAGAAATTTGACATTGACATATATCGTTTCATTTTGTTATGATAATGTTTAAAAGTAGCGGTAGTGGGGGTAAAAATTCCAGAGAAACTAGGATTATTTCGTGGTTGCCGAATAGAATCCGGTAAATAATTTCAGGACTTACGGAGCACAAAACCGTAAACCTGGTCGAACCGGTTGCGTTACGGAACATACTATTAATTATTGGAACGCTCAACAATTCCAGGTACCTATTGCAGCTGTCTTGCAGTTCATAGTTTTAAGTTTTCTGACTTTGTCGCGGCTTAAATATACCCATTCTTTTGCATGTAAATAATGTGAAAGTTTTTTTTGCAAATGATTCCATATTTCCAGTACATTATCTTCCAATTCTATGTATTTTGTACAAATTCCATACGGAAAGTTTCTTGTAAGATTCTATATAATTCCAATAAAATTATAACTCAAACATATGTAAATTGCACTTTGACACTGACATTTGTCAATCAGAATTTTCATTCTGCAGGAATTCCATTGACTTTGGCCTTTACTATAGCTTTATGTAAGATGTGTGAAAAATCTTTGCGGATAGAAGCTAAAATAGCGGCTGACGTTATTGATTCGGGTCTTTTTGATTGAAGTCTTGATAGACACGCTCTGGCGTAGTGTTCTTTCTTTGTACAATGGTTACAAATACTTTCGAGAGCTGGACAATTTTCTCGGCGATGTCGAGATCTTCCACAAAAAAAAAACATTTCCCTCCAGATGATTTGGTTATAGCAGCAACTACTTCGCCCTTTTCTACATATTTGCTTTCCGGAGCAACGGCGTTAATTAGATTTACGTTAGAGTAAAGTTCAGCATTAGTCTGTGCCATTTCCATAGCCTGAGCCTGCCTCACCGCCGCCGCAAGCTCTAAAGTTTTGTTTTCAAGTAATCTTTGTTTAATGTACGAGGACGCCAGACCATTTATAAAAGTATCACGTATGAACCCATCGCGATGTTCAATGGCACTAACAGCTTTAAATTCGCAATCCTTGCTTAGTAACTTTAAATTTTCTATAAATTGATCTATAGTTTCTCCAGATATTTGTTTTCGAACGGCTAGTAAATGTCGAGCAAATATTTCGTTTTTCCTTTTGGAGTAAACTGTATTAAGTATTTCTAGTGCATTTTCGTAGGTTGAGCAATCGCTTATCAGCTCATAAGCATTAGGAGATAAATAATTTGTCAGTACCTTTATTCTGTCGCTGTCATTAGTGAATTCTGTCATTTCTAAAAAAATTTGGAATGTTTTCAGCCAGTGTCCCCATTCCTTAGAAGCATTCGGCGAGTCCGGGTCAGTTTCGAATCTCGCCGGTCGAAGATATTTATCCGTAGTTATTTTAAACTAATAAAATTGTAATAAAACGCAACACTTTCACCTAAGAAACTTTTATTAGTTTAAAAGTCAATGTAACAATCAACAATGAATACTACATAAAACAATACAACGATAAGTCAGTCATAGATCACTACACCCCCTAATTGAAAAGGAAAACTAGACTAGATGTCACTCATATACTTATTAGACGCCTGTCATGTAAATATTTAAATATGCGCGCCATTAGAAGATTGACAATGGTACTGAGAGAGGGCGCAGAGGTAACAAATGTGTGACGGAGAGATAGATGAACTTTGACCTACTTTTTTCTACAATAGTTATTTAGAATAAAGACTTGTGTCATTAAATATACGGATTATTTAACACACCCCTACATGGCGCAGTCGGTAGCAGTTGGTTGGTTTTGCTGTTATCACAAACAATTAAAACGTGGTAAATATATTTAAACCATGCCTGATCACCTAAGTTTGAAACCTCCGGAATAGGAAGAAATAGATCTAGAAATTCCCAGTGTATCGTGATGCAATTCAAAGTTCTAATAAACCAAACAAAGTAAAGGTTACAATTCTTCTTCATACAATCGGTGATGAAGCATACGAAAAGTACGAAACATTCGGATTAACAGAGGAACAGCAACGAGTACACGAAACTGTCAAGAAAACGTTCCAAGATTACTGCGTGCCAAAGAAAAACGAAAGTATTAATCGTCGTCTTTTGTTCCAGAGAAGACAAAAGGATGGAGGAAATTTTGATCTATTTTTAATCGAGTTAAAAAGGCTAAGTCTGAACTGCGACTTAGGAGATCTTCGTGGCAGTTTATTGAAAGATCTCATTATTGCTGGTGTACGAAGTACAGCCCTAAAGGCTCAGTTACTCCAAGAAAATCTAAATCTGGAACTATGTATGAAACTATGCAAAGCAGCAGAACTGGCGGAACAACAGCTTCAAACCTTGAAGTCTGAAACTCCAGAGAGAATCAGCCACGTCGGAAACAGGAACGATAGCAGTAGGGAGGGGAAGAAACCAAAGCAGCTTCAAACAAGAAAGCAGAGGGACAATCGGCAGAAAAGCCAGGACAAGCGAATCGACGGAAATCGAACTCTAAAAATTCACCTGGATGTAGTAAGTGTGGTTATGTCCATGAGTGGGGTAAGTGTCCTGCTTATAAGAAAAGGTGTAATAAATGACACAAGTTGAATCATTTTACACAGGCCTGAAAATTTAGAAATGTAAACGTAAATGCAGTTGATGGAAATAATACAGACGATTCTGAAACAATATTTATTGGAAATATTGATATGAAACACTTAAAAAGTACTTCGTGGTTTGTTGACGTTACATTTTTAGATCTTAATAAAAGTCGTGAATTTAAATTAGACACAGGAGCAGGTTGTAACGTAATGAGCTACAAATGTTTGCAAAATTTAAACGCTCATGTATAAATTGATCCAACTATGATCAAACTTTGTAATTATAATGATTCTAACATTGAAACAAAAGGTGCTGGTACATTGCAATGTGAAATAGCATGTATTGGACGAAAAATCAAATTTCATATTATAAATCACAAGGCAGCTATACCTCTATTAGGTTTACCTACTATAGAAGAGCTAAGTCAAAAGCCGGTTTTCCACCAAACGAACTTGTCGAGTTTCTGTTTAGTTTCAGTTTTGTTCCTGTTTTGAAAAATCGAAACAAGACTGAACAAATCAGAAACTCCGTTTCCATCAATCAGACTATTTTTGAAAGGTTTTTGTTCAAGTTTGGTTTTTGTTTTCAGTCCATTCCAATAGAGTTGATAAGTTAACACAATTTTTTAAAAAATAAAATGTCTAGAGAAGATTTTTTCTCTTTGCGTGTGGGTGGTATTTAATGCTGTTTTTGGAAGGAAGGTAACTAGCAATGATGTATTAATTATGTCCGGCGTCTCATTTAAAATGAAAACCCCTATTCAGAATTTTATAATAATTTTATCTAATTTACACAACGACGTAATTGTAAACTGAATCTCATCAAATTGCAAACTGGATAAAACACAACAAACTGTTTGCACTAAGCAGACCGTATTCCGAAACTGTATAGAACTCACCGAAACTCTTTAATGTTACCGACTTCGAGCGGGACGCCAAAAACAAAACAGAAACAGTTGCCAAAAACTCGAGTCTTCAAAAAATCTGTGAAAAGTTGCAGTTTTGTTTTTTTCGACACGTGTTTCTGTTGAGTTTTTGTTTTGTCCGTTCAGTGGAAAACCGGCATTATATCTAAATCTCCAGTTAGAAAAACAATTAATCAAATTAATAAATTCGATGTAGAATTGAACAATAAGCAAATCATTAATGAATTTAAAGATGTATTTAACGGCATTGGTGAATTAACTAACTTTGAATACAAATTTAAATTGAAGCCTGATAGTGTTGGCAGAACTGTTCCTTGCAGATAATACCATTTAAAATTTTAGATCAGTATAAGAAAGAACTTGAAGACAATGAAAAGAAATGGCATTCTTTGCAAAATTGACGAACTAGTGGATTTTGAAAACGCGGTAGTTATTGTAAAAAACCTGATAAATCATTAGAATATGCCTAGATCCTCAAAATTTGAACACTTGTTTAAAACGGGAACATTTCAAACTGCCCACTTACGAAGAAATATCCGCAAAAATATCTGATGCAAAAATATTTAGTGTACTAGATGCTAGCAAAGCATTTTATCAAATTCAATACGGCCTTTCAAACACCATTCGGTAGGTATTGCTTCACTAGGATGCCGTATGATATAAAAACAGCTCCAGAAATATTTCAAAAGAAATTTTCCGAACTTTTGCTGATATCCCGAATGTACAAATTTATATAGACGACATAATTATTTGGGCCAAAGACGAGGCATAGCACAACGAAATTTTACGACAAGTATTAGAAAGAGCGCGTAAGCGTAATATTAAATTTAACATTAAGAAATGTAAATTCGGTACGAATCGTGTAAAATTCTTAGGACATGTGTTTACAGATAAAGGAATTTCGATAATACTTAGATATGGTAAATTAATTTTAAAATTTATAGAAATGGCTAATAGTTTCACCACACCCTTACGTGATATGACTAAGAAAAATAACCAATTTATTTGGACGGACGAAAGAATTAAAGCTACGAGTACCTTTTTACAATATTATAACCCTATTAGTAAATGTAGGCTTAGTGTTGACGCTAGTAGTACAGGAGTAGGAGCTGTACTACTCCAAAACAATCTTCCGGTTGCATATGCATCAAAAGCGTTGACAAACACGCAAAGAGCATGGGCTCAGATAGAAAAAGAGCTATATGCAATAGTTTTTAGTTTTTGGTCGCGAAAATTTCCATCATTACATTTTTGGACAAAATGTAGAGATAGAAAGTGACCATAAACTCCTCATTCCTATTTTATCAAAACCCTGTGCAACTCCCCGGTAAGATAACAAAAAATCTGATGTGGCCAGCACATAACCTCTCGCCAGATATTTTACCTGGTTGTACGCATAAAACGAAAAATATTTTTTAATACAAATACATATATTCATGTCTCACTACAAAATAATTATTTTAATATAAATTATGTACAATACATACATTTTCTTTATATTCAATATCCTGAATTTTTTTCTACGTTCCTTTTTTTTCTTTATATTCGTCATTTTTTCCCAAATTCCTTTTATATTCTTTTTTAGGTATATTCTTTTGCGTTGTTGACTTTTTATTTATTTTCATAATCTTGCAAATATTTTTGACAGTGACATTTATGTGTGAATTACAAACATTTGAATTTCTTGCCTTGAAGTAGTTTGATCTAAGAATTTTTACATCAATTTATTTTATATGCATTTCTTTATCTCTAAATCTATAGAAGATATAATAATGAATTTATATTTATCGAATAAAGAATTTAACGTTCTTTAATATAAGTATTTACATAAATTTTCGATAAATAATATTTAGATGATTTTTTTCTTGTAACTACTACTTCCGGTTGTCCAATTGGAACCAAAACTGACTCGACTCTTCCCATTATTGTTAGATTGAGTAATCCGTAGTTAAAAATGTCTTAAGTCTTATAGTATAAAGAATTATCTGTAGACTATTTTTCCAAATTTGTAGAACTAGGATATTTACCTAACTTATCTTCGGAAGCTGTAATTGCAATTCTCAAATGAAATTTTGCTAGATACGATATACCTAAAATGGTGTATTCAGATCCAGGTACTCAATTTACGAGTAAATCTTTCAAGCGTTTTGCAGCAAAATGGGATTTTGAACATGTAATGTCTTCAGCCAAACATTCCCAAAGTAACGGTATGGTTGAACGTCATATACAGTAAATTTAAAAAATGCTCAAGAAAACTGAATTTGAATATAAAGATACCTACTTAGCTCTTCAAGAGTATAGAAATACCTCAATCGCACGTCACTTGCCGTCTCCTTACCAAATGATGTTTGATAGAAATTTAAATGGCTATGTACCTACCTTGAACACTGGTATCAAACGTCATTCATAAATTGATTATGAAACGGTAAGAGTTAAATTGTGCGAGCGCCAAAATATTCAAAAATACTACTTTGATAGAAATGTAAAGAGTGTTCCAGATTTGTACATCGGAGAAAAAATAAAGATTCAATATCAGGAAAATAATATATTTGATAATGCCGGAATAATTATAAGCAAACCGAATAAACCTAGATCTAAATATTATTGTAAATTCTTATATTCATTCGAACTGTAGACATTCTCACGCTATAATCTCATGCCTGGATACCGATTCTTGAAATATGAGAATTTTCTCACAAGGTGACATAAAATTTCATCTCACTCTCATCTCATTTAGTATTTTCTCACTTTTTTTAATTCCCGAAACAAAATGAGATATATTTCACCTATCTAAATGCCCATGATTTAGCAAGTGAAAAATTTGACATAAAAGTGTGATTTTTGACATTGACAGTACTACATTGCACTCTTCGTTGATTACCTTTACGTATTTATCGTGATATTCTTATTTTCATTTTAGCTGGTATTGATAATGTTGCCATACGCAACTACTTTTTCTAGATTTATTGAATTTTGAGTCCATAGGTTTCCGTAGTCCGTGTCCGTAGTGTAGTGGTCTGTGTTAGGAAGACCACGGACCAAATTTTCTCCGCCCCTACGCTTACGAGTGACTAACGTATAGCTAAATTTTCTATATTAACTATATATTATTATTACCGTAATCGAACAACTACAAATAAAATGTGTTTTACTATGTATAAACGTATTTATATTGTATAAGTATACCGGGTGGCGCTCGAAATCCGTTACATAGGCATTTAACATGGGAAAACCGTTTTTCCTAGCGCGTTGCCCCTCAAATTATTTTAGAAAAAAAATCCTCAAATAAAACTTGTAGAATCTAAAATTCTGCATGTAAATCAGTAAACAAAATTCATTTCGTATGTTCAGTAATTCCAGAAATTGAATATGAAAATTTTGAAAATTTCAGATTAATAGTGCTAGCCATGGAATTAAAACAAAAAACACAAACAAATGTGAAGATTTAAATGTCAAATATTGTGATTTTTTGTCAAGAAAAAATGAGTATTTGAACTATATAGAAGAAATAAATTATTATTCTGCTTAAGAATTTTACGTTGTGATAATTTTATTAATTAAATAAAAAGTAAATTAAATTTTATGACAGATAAACACACGTTTGTTTGTTAAGCTTTTTGTTAATTCCATGGCTATCACTACTTTTGAGTAGATTTTCGACATTTTCATACCTAATTTCTGCTGTTACAAAGCATGTAAAATTAATTTTGCTTATTGATACAAATGCAAAATTTTATGTTCTACTTTTTTTTCTAAAATAATTTGGGAAGCAACGCGCTAGGAAAAACGGTTTTCCCACATTAAATGCCTATGTAACGGATTTCGAGCGCCACCCGGTATGTAAAATATTTAAATCGGGCTGTAGTTATAATAGCTAAATGTATGTCATTTCCCACACCAAGCTGAATGAATACCCACGAATCAAAAAACTTTTTGTTAGAATCCCTAATGCTGATCTATGACTTAGTTGGTTTGTTTAAATTGTCACCCAAACGATTCACTAAATTTTTATTTAGCCAAAATAATATTTCAAAAATTTGTTTTGAAAAGTAATTTCTGTATTTTCCAAATGCTTTCAAGCGGCAGCTACTTCTCTTTCGTCAACCATGATATTTGTAATAATTTTATTTATAATATTAGTTAATATAATTTAGTATTAAGCAAATTTCTATTTAACATTAGCGAGTGACATTAATTCTCACAACCAAAAAAGTGGGGAGATAAGTTTCACGTAGTGAGATGAAATGTAAAGTAGTGAGACGACAAAATTATTTCAAGAATTAAAGAAAAAATGTCACTACGTGACATGTAAGTCACGTGATGTTTTTTCTCACTTCTGTCAAATCTCACTGACATCTCACTTTCCAAGAATTGCCCCCCTGGCCTGTCTCAAGTTGTCACAACGCTCAGACCTATGGAAATTTATTACTCTCTTGAACTGGTCAGCAAATATTCTTGGCACCATTTTAATCGCTTACATGCGTTATGTTTTTGTTAACATGTAGAAACCTAATACTAACGATTGGCACACCCAGCAATGGGTAATAAGCCGTAATGATATATTTATTTATTTAAATAATAACTTATACAAACCCTATGTCGTCGCGTATCAACATCTAACAATTGACAATCTAACACCTAAATTTAGCCACCTAATAAAGAATGATTATCATTTATCGAGGTCTTTAGTTTTATTAAATATGGGTATTTAATTTGTGTGCACTATAGATCAAGGGTTAAATATCATTTCTACTTTTGTTGCCTTTTCAAACAATAAAAGTAATAAAAGTTGTTTTCTAAAAAAATGAAAAATTATTATTTTTAAGTAATAATTAATAATAATCAATAATTTATAAATAATGGAAAATTCATGTTCATTGAAATACTAAAGTTTCCATTAAGTATAAAATATAAATTATTGATTATTATTAATTATTACTTAAAATAATAATTTTCCATTTTTTTAACAACTTTTTGTACTTTTAAAATTGAAAAGGCAACAAAAGTAGAAATGATTGTTAACCCTTGATCTATAGTACTACAAATTAAACACCCATATTTAATAAAACTAAAGACCGAGCAATATTTAACACCTCGATAAATTATAATCATTCTTTATTAGGTGGCTAAATTTAGGTGTTAGATTGTCAATTGTTATTTGATGTAGATGTATAACTACTAATCCAAATAAGAAAGACAGAGGATTTATACTTTTTTAAATACATAGCTTTTTTGTGTTCCCCTAATTTGACCGGTGTGTGTACTTTGAGTGGCCCGTTTCTCAGTGTCAACCTGTATATTCGAATTTTATAGATATCCAGGTCACAGAGTTTGTATTTTTTAAAAATTTATTTTATTCAATTTTGACGTTTATAACTGTCATTATTAATTCGATATTTATCGTTTATTTTCAAGTGAATTAAAAAAATTACTCTCACTGAATTTTAACTCACTCTGTCAATTTAAAACGTCAAAATTGAGTAAATAACAATAACGATTTCCTCTTGCAAAGACTACTATTTCACTAGTTTTTACCTTCCGTCACCTTTAGGTAAGGAAGGTATTGTCTTTGGTCAAAAAATTCGGTGGTGAGTTTTTAATGAATAAGCACGTTTTAAGGTCCCTAGAATACGATTTTACTATTTTTACGATGTCTGTATGTGTGTGTGTAACAAAATAGTGTAGTTTCTACTCGATTTATTAACTGAAATTAACTAAATACAATCAGCTTAATTATTAAATAAACATTTGTAAGCGATCTCCCGAAGTAGTCGAATCTCCGGCAACTTCTTATAGGCTGTTTGGACCAACTGCAACCGTGGGTCTGCTGGATGAACCCGGCTTCGGTCGACGGTGTGGTCTTGATTCTTTAGAAGTGACAATCTACGTAGGATGTAGGTCTTCGGTCCTGGCTGCGGAGCTGTCAGTTTTGTAGAGGAAGTCCGACTGAAATCAGCTCGTGGGAGTAGCTGAAGCTGCAGCCGTGGGTCGGCTGGATGCATTCGGCTTCTGTCGACAGCACGGAGACAGGACCTCGAAGGAGATTTCCGCTTCAGGACGTAGGTCTTCTGATCTGGGGGCTGATTCTGTTGAGGAAGCGCCCTCAGTGGCAGCCGCTGTGCTGTCGGGAGTGATCGTGGTTGTCCCTAATCGTTAAAGGACAGCCTCGGGACGACGGTGAGGTGAACACCCTCGAAGAAGATCGAGACCGTGAAGGTGGACTCGGTGGAACTGGCGGTCGTGAGGCTCCTGCTCTGGGTTTGATGGCAGGCCCAACTGCGACGGTCTTCCGATGCCAGTGTCGGATCTGGCCCGTACTTTGCCTCCTTGGGTTGGTCGTGATGTAGTTCGATGGACCAAGAAATGGTCCGCTTGGTTAAAGTCGAGTGCCGTATATCTGTTGGCAGATAGAAATAAGAGAGTAACCGTCAGCTTATCCTGCTGTTACAGTCGATGTAGGTTCTTTGTCCTTCAGTTACAATAACCGTGGGTCGTCACTCGGAGTGTAGATCGAGTGAAGATGCTGCGTCCCGCATGTCCTCTTATCTCTATCCACAGTAGCGAGCCGCCTGACTAAGTAACTGGATACACGCAGCGCCATCTAGCGGGAACGCCGCGAGCTGGTCAGGCGATCAATAATCGTGACGTGTTATTGCGCTACATGCAGCGCGGAGCTCACTGCTGCTTATTGCACTACTTGCATACAACCGATCGATAATACGATGCTTTCGCGGTCCAGACTAGTTCCCGCGCCAACTGTGCATCAATTATAAGGCTTCGTGTTCTTTGTGAAAGCGCGACGGAACAATTTTAACAGTTTTTCTTGAAAAAACGATGTTAAATATCATTTTTTCATGTTATTATAAATATTAAAAAACATTGTATTCTCTATACGATTTGACTGTATTTTATACTTCATATTAAATGGATATAGAGTTATAAAATTATAAAGAAATTAATTTTCATAAATCAGCTAGCTATGCTAGAAACAGCTACTATATTAAGAAAATTGTGAATGAAAGATGTCAGTGTCAATTGACATATTCGTAGTATATTTGTGTTAAAATTTTACTCGAAATATAGCATCTTTTTGCTCGACACTTTCTGTATGGAATTTGTATAAAATACATACAACTGTCGAAAGATAATGTACATACGAGAAATTTAGAATCTTTTGCAAGGAACTTTCTGTATAGATTTTATAGAAAATACATAGGCATTTACGAAAATTCTACCGGTAGATACCGCATCTACTGACTGTGTTCGAAAACACGAGTAGTAAAACGTTACCGTGTTCGAAAATTGTACAATATCTACCAGATCCATCTGCCGGATTCATGAAGGCTCTCAAAAAAGGTAGTGATGCAAAGCGAAGCGTTAAAAGTTTGCTAACTACATCAAATTTCTAACCTGTTTCAATTTTTTTTATAGGTTATGGATCTACCCTGTTTACCATTTGCGTTGTTAAAATATCGATTCCGGTAGCTATAACCTGATAAACAGCTGTTTACCGGTAACAGTTCAGCGGTAGAATTTTCGTAAATGCGTCATATAACTAACGGAAGGTAATGTGCTGGCCACATCAGACTTTTTTATGTCAAAATTGAATTCATAATTGTTATAATTTTGTAAAAATGAATAAAATATTGTATAAACAAAAAACAAAAATGTTTATTCAGTCGAAGAAATTAACCCACTCGCTCCTGCGGACTAAATTTTCTCTTAACTCACTTGGTGTATAAATATTTATTATTCACTATAAACACATTAAGTGGAATTATTTGCAAGACTATGAATTCGATTCATATGCCTTCTGAAACTAAAATCGTTGAGAAACGATTTTTCACATATCGAACACTACCGTTTATTAGTTCCAGTATGAATGTTCTTATGTTTAGATATATAACTACTGTTTCTAAATAGTTTATTGCATATTGTACACTTGTAGTCCTTCACTCCACTGTGAATTTTCATATGTCTGGATAGATTACCACTTCGTGTAAATTGTTTATTGCATATTGTACACTTATACTCTTTCACTCCACTATGAATTTTAATATGTCTGGATAGATCACCACTGTTTATAAATAGTTTATTACAAATTGTACACTTGTAGTCTTTCACCCCACTATGAATTTTCATATGTTGGGATAGACTAATACTTCTTATAAATAGTTTATTGCATATTGTACACTTATAGTCTTTGATTCCACTATGAATTTTCATATGTCCGTATAGAGAACCACTTTGTGTAAATTTTTTATTGCATGTTGGACATTCCAATTCTTTAATTTCTTTGTGTATCTTCATGTGAATTTTTAAGATAGAATTCCGTTTAAAACTCTTATTACATTCTGCACAATGAAACCGGTTTGAATTTTTAGTTTTCTGAATATCATTATTTAGAGTAATTGGTTTGTCATTATCAGTTGTACATTCTTCCTTCTTTATACTTTGCAAAACATTTTTATAAGATTCGCTGTCTAGGGAAGTTTCTTCCAGCGGTTCTTCCTTGATAAAAATTTCTTCAAAATTTTGATAATTGGGTACTGTTGTCGAATGTTCTATGGTTTCTCTGTCGTATTCCATGTATTCTTCCTTGTGTGTCAGTGTATCCTCCCTAAAATTACAATAAAGGAATAAAAATAAATTAATATTCGGCATGTTCATATTTCTTGATTTTATAGTCACAGATATTTAGCTTATCTTTCGAAACCTTTTCATATGTTGAATTTTAATAAAATTCTTATTTGTTTGTAGTATGTGAGTCATAATAAGACATATATTGGTGGTCATTGAAACAGACCCAAGTAACACTAACCAACGGTCGACCAAAAAGTGACGTCGATTATAGGTTGAATATAAGTCATACACTCAAAAAAGTTAGATTGTGTATCTATGGTGAAATTTTCCATTACAATACTCAAAAGAGTCAGATAAAATTTTACATGGCTATTATATTACATATAATATACACTTTCAAGACAAGATAGTCATGATAATTTTTGACCGGTTTTAGGGAAATGTGTAGGTATGTATCATTGATCTAATAAATACATATGGACGGAGGCTTGTCTATACCCATGCACAGTGTGCTGTGCGGTCAACATTCGAGAGAGATAGCTATACACAAAGTTCTGCAGTGGGAGAGCGATAGGAGAACGTAGACGCTAGTCACGTGGTACGACTTCCGTGTACGCTGTGGAAGGCAACAAGAAAAGTTGAATAAAATGAATAAAACTAATGATTTTTAATAAATAATTTTATGAATTATTAGCTACTTTTGTATTTTAATAGTGTAATAAACAAATTAATATATTATTAACTGGCCAATGACTATTAAACTACTTTATTATCATATATAATATCATAAGTGGTAATTTTTTGCCAGAATTTTTTTTACATAGTTACAAGAGCTGGTTGCCTAGCAATTTATTGAATGGCATTGACAAAAAATCACGAGATGTCAAACGAGTGATTTCTGATCAATGTCATGGGATAAATTGGCAACAGGCTAGAGTAAAGCAATCGGAAAATGTTTCCAGGATAAAATTTAACCACGAATCGACTCATTTTTAATAAAAACTGATGACACTGAAAATATACACACTTTGACAAGTATGTAAACAATATGTTTCTAAAACGTCAAAAAAATTACGCTTATCAAAACTCACTTACTTGTAATAATACGACATCTTATTGGCGAAAATTTTTTGTGAGGTGGTTTTGTCGAAATGAAACTTGGTAACTAGGTAGAATCCTGAATTTGGATTGGCTTATGAATGTATGAGTGAAATAGTTAAATTAAAATTTTTCTTAATTACTAATATACAATTTTTAAATTTTGTGGTTTAATATCTCCAAAATATAAAGGTGTTTCCTTCAAAACAACCAGCGCTTTTTTGGGCGAACTAATGCCTTTAGAAAAAAATGTTAAATACAAGAAATGATCAAGAATAAGGGGATAATTTATTAATAATAACAAAAAGAAAATTCGACCAGTGGTTCTCAAACGGCAGAACAAAATTATATTTTTTAAAATAGTATCCTATATAATTTTTTAGCCCATTAAATAGAGATTTTTTTCTGATTTCAACGATATAAATATGGTATAGGGTTGTATAACAATTATTTAGAGAAAAATGGTATTAAAATAGTATATTAAAGAACGTGTTTTATAAGACATGTTTTTTCGCACGCGTCAAAATTTATAAAGTCTTATAAAATGAGTTCTTTATACTATTTTTTATATTTTGCGCCTTCTACAATAACATTTACTTACTCAATTTGTGATTATATTTGTAACCATTTGTACATTTTCATGTAAATAATCTTCCCTAAATAAAAAAATAATAATTTCGACATATTATTAAAATGAATTGTCAATTAACTAAAAATAAATCAGGTAAAAATGGGTTAATGAAACGTCATCTAGTACCAACCGTCTAAAACAAAAAATTGCGTATCGAAATGAAGGACATTACGATACGCAATTGCGTATCGTAATGACTTCATTATGAACGCAAAATATAAAAAATAATATTGTCAATAGAATAATTGAAATTTAAATGTAAACTTTTTCTGGTTTATGACATTACATAACACTTGTCAAGATTTAAAAATAAATTATTAAGGGAGCACCATTGGGATAATTTGTGTAAGTCTTCTTGTAAAAGTTTACATTCACTAATAAGATATAGGATTAAAAATCTTTAAAACGTCAGCAAATATCAGCTTATCACAATGTAAAATATTAGTAACGTCATTTATAAATAAAATAAATAGAAGAGAACCAAGGTTAGAACCCTGAGGTACTCCGGAAGTTGCAGTAAATAAGGTAGATTTGTACCCGAGAAAGTTTACAAATAGTTGACGATCAGAAAGATAAGAGATAATAAGAGAAATTAAGGAGGAGGAAAAGGAGAAGGAACGAAGTTTTTCAATCAAGATACCATGATCTATTCTGTCAAAAGCTTTGGAGAAAGCTGTGTAAACACAATCAACTTGGCCTTTCAGGTCTAAAGCAGAAGAAACAACATGTGTGAAATAAGATAAGTTACTGGTGGTAGATCTATTCTGCATGAAACCATGTTGACAAAAAGAAATTTTATTTTTTATCACTGTTGCCTAGTTACGCTAGTAGTAAACCCATTTTTATTACATTGTTTCTAGTTTTTAATAGCATTTTTCTAGAAATAATTGCTATACACCCCATGCTATATTTATATATATAGTTGAAATCAGAAAATAATATTCTATTTAAAGGGCTAAAAAATTATATAGCGCGCCATTTAAAAAATTATAATTTTGTTCTGCCGTTTGAGAACCCCTCCTTAAATATTCGGTTTGTTACTATTGACACATTATCCCCTTATTCTTAATCATTTTTGGTATAAATCATTTTTCTCTAAAAATTTTAGTTTGCCCAAAAAGCGCTGGTTGTTTTAAAGGAAACATCCTGTATAGACTGCCGTTTATTACTAAAATCAAAATAGACAATAATTATTTTTGAAATACTTATCTAAATAAAATCATGTTTTCTTACCATTTTAAGTTTTTAACTCTTTCATGAGCTATAAAGCACATAAATACACGTTACTATATAAAGTGAAAATTAATTTTTACCTTGTTGATGGTACACAATTATCAGTTTTTGTTTTCTTAAAAACATCCTCCTCCTCATTGAGTGAAACTGACCGACAACGTTTTCTTGATTTTCTTAATTTCACTTGTTTCTGTAAATGCTTTGAGAAATCGAAAATTGAAGGTTCCACATCTTGTTTTAATAGTCGTTGTCCAAAATGCATTACATAGTCAGATTCCATGAAATGTTTTCCACAAATTCTGGTATATTCATTCGGGTCAAAGTCCTGACGTTTTGTTGCAATTATCCACTTTGTTCGCCTCTCTTTATTTTTTGGAAAACTAAAAATATTTATAATTTTATGAAAATTTACTTAACCAATAAATATTTACCTGTGGAATAGAACTCCGCCTTTTATAGCACGTTCCGCGCAATTATATGCACAGCACACCTTAACCATTTTAATTTTTAGTATCCTTAATACTATATTTATAATAATTTTCTTATTATATATAAATAAAACACGAAATTTCAAGAGCGCTATAATACGTTTCTAGTGACAGTAGACCCCAGTCACGTGGTTCTCGCTCTGTCTTTATATGGTATGTATGTATGTATGTATGGACGCACCCGGTCCAATTTTTCATATCACATCTGCAAAGAAAAGAGTATGCCATTTTATAATTTATAGATAAAAATGATGAAAAACATCTCAAGAAACAACACATGGCAGCTTACAATCCCAAATTCGTATAGGAAAATGGAAAAATTATGATTTACCAGCAAATTTGCCTATAAGGAACAAAACTAATGTAGATACTCTTCAAGAATATGTTACAAACGAAAATAATTTTAAGAAAATGGTAAGAAACATAAAATTCATTCTGTAGTCTGTACATATGTAATTTTTATTTTATTTTATAGATACGTTAACGCCAACAATTTTGCAACAAAAATATTCAACGATCAGTTGTAAATATATCAAAGAAAATTATACTAATTAAATTGCCAGTAATTTTAATTACCAATTATCATGGAAGAACACTGAAAATAAAATTCCATAATACGAACATTGAAAATTTAGTATGTTGTAAGTAGATCAAATTGTTATATTGCATATTTTATTACAATTATTTATTTATTTATAGGTATGGTGGGGAAGTGCCACTATGAAGAATATAAACCAGCAATGATGAACTAGCAACACAACGTGCGAATGAATACAAAAATAAAAAATTCTTGTAGATATAAGAAAATGCATTATTTAATTGATTTGTATTTTTCGTTTCATTGTTTTGAAAAATGCTTTTTATGTTTAATATTTTATTTTAGGTATATAGTTTTGCTTTATTTAATATTTTTAAATTTATTTTTTGTATTATGTATAAATAAAACTTTAGAATTATATTCATTATTTTTCCTACCATCATTTATGTTTATACCATAAAAATGACGTTGAAACACCGTCTAAACCACGGGATAAAGATAATTTGCAGAATAGGCCTATTCTGCAAAACAAACTAATGTTGCAGATTGATACTCTTGTTAAAAAATGGAATAGCTGTTTACCATCACATGTGTCCTTTTATTTAAGTACTTTCATACATTTCCATTTTCAACCCCTACATACGGTGTTCCGCAAAATAGGCTGATTCTACAGAACAGCAGATTTATAAATATTATGACAGTCTAGAATAGCTGTTTACTATGACGTGTGCATTCTTAATTAATTTCATACATTTCCATTTTCAACCCCTAAATACGCTGTTCCGCAAAATAGGCTGATTCTGATAGTGAACAGCTATTCTCTAAACTGTCATAATATTTATATATCCGTCGTTCTGCAGAATCAGCCTATTTTGCGGAACAGCGTATTTAGGGGTTGAAAATGGAAATAAAATATATTTGTAATTTCATCCCAGGTTTTTTGCTTTAAAGCAATAAATGATCCCGAGCACGTACTTTTATTTTCGACTATGTTTTCATATCTTAAATAATAATTCAGTAGGTAATAATAAGGTTTATTTTAAAAATAAATATATCTTACGGTTTAATTATTTCTAGTAACAATTGTTTGTCACTTTCTGTGAAATTTTTGCGTTTTTCAGTCATCTTTAACGTAATTTTATTTTAAATTACTCAGATAAAAGAAAAAATATATGTTAAAAGTTTTCACTGACAAATACATTTAAAAAAATTGAATTTGAAACTCACTAACATTGAAGAAAATATCCCTAGAAAGTCATTAAACTCGTGACAGTTTGCACTGTTGTCAGATTGTATTTTTATCTGACGCCATGTTAACGGTACGTCAGCTAACACAACCTCATTTTGTATTTGAGCAACGCATCAAAAATCTGACGTTATGTTACATCTGACGTGATGTCAGTTAATCACGCTGTTACATTTTGTGTCTGCAACCGGCCCTAATGGGTGTATTCTAAACACAATCCATTAAAATATATTATGTAAACGGATTCCGTTAAAATATTTCTTATTAACGGATTCCGCTAAAAATTCTATTCACAATATGACATTTGAACGGATCCGTGTGCTACTGTAGGGCAGTGTTGTCAAATTGTAAATGTCAACATATTTATATTTTGATAATAACTAAATATATTAAGATTTAAACAGATATTTGTGATACATAAATTTAGAGATACTATTTAGTAATAAATTTATATCAATAAATAATCACAATAATGAATATATTCTTCAAAATAATCTTTGGAATGTTGGTAGGTAAATACTTTGTTGTAATAAATGTCAAAATTGTCAGTTTCATAACCTTTTGATATTATTGTAAATTTGGAAAAAATGGGCATAAAAAAAAGTCTATAAAATCATAATTCGTTACTTATTAAGCGCAGTTAAAGTAATAATGAAGAACGTCCCTAACGTCCAATCCCAATATTTATTTTGCAATTGTAGACACCACCAAGCTAATATACAGTATCGAGAAAATGAAGATACGCGGGGCCACAATTAAATATAGGCGCATGCACTTTAAAAACTACACAAATTATAAAACACACATTATAAGCTTGATTTTTAATTATTCGCAAATATTAATTAATTTTCTTCATTAGATTCATTCATCTAATCAGTATTCTTCGAATATAATGAAAATATCCTTTGTTGTAATCAAAATATTCTTTGTTGCAATAAAAATATTCTTTGTTGTAATCAATAATTAAAAGTAAAGGCACCAATAGCACATTTGTTCTTGAGCCCCTGAAGATTAAATGCAGTCCTGAAAATACTCGAATAATTTTAAAACATTAGGTAAAGTAGACTAGATTTGCAATGTAGAGTAAAATATCTGCTCGTTTCATTAGAGAAAGCATTTTTAATTTTTTTTAGAACGAGAAATGGATAATTTTTGTATTGTTAAAATCTTTCATCGAACCGATTTTTTAGGGGTTATGTAAATACGAGTATAATTTTGTTATTATTTTGTAATTATTTATTAGTACTTTCCTTTCAATTACATTTTATGAATCCAAGAGTCGGAGTAAACAGTAAAGGGTGATAACGCCATTCTCTGCGTACAATTAAGAAATTTCTAAATATTTATGTATTACATGTCGTCCGTTTACAATTAACGGCTATGAATCATTCTCCGTTTAAATTTTATTTATAAACGGATAACATAAACGAGTCTCCGTTTATATTATTAACGGATAGTGTCTTTAGAATAGCAAAATCTAGTTAACTGATATCTTAATTTTAACGGTCCGTTTATAAATAACGGAATGTCTTTAGAATACACCCATAAGACTTTTATATTAATGAGAATTACATATTAGATTTTCTTCAAAAATTGATAAACCGGAAGTAGTACTTTACAGAAAGCTATAAACAGATTTTCTTGAAAAAATATATTAAAACATGACCTAAAACTTATCAAATTTGGTACTTAAAACTCGATTATGACTATACTTATATAATAAACCAGAAGTAGTATTTAATTTGGAGCTCTTAACAGATTTTCGAGGAAAACCAATAAAATATAATCCAAAATTTCGTATTAGACTTTTCTATTTATTGGAACAAGGAATTAGAATTTGTTTACAAACGATCAATCGAAACTTTATTTAAAGTTCATTGCTATTTTAAACATGGAATTGACGGGAGGTCATGTGCTGGCCACATCAGATTTTAAAAAAATGGAACCCATATTTAATTTTTACTCTTTCGATTGGTATAAAGGTTATTTGGTTTGATTAGGTCAATTAAGTGTATTATAATGATCAAAATAGTTATTCATAATATTGTGTATAAAATCAACATTAAGGAAATGTGTGAAATTTGTAATTGGAATGTATCTGACGACCTGAAACCTATTCTATATTACTATTCCATTTATAAAGAATTAAGTATCACTGGTTACCACCGTTAGGCGACTCATTTTCATCTTGCTTAAATATTAGCAATACTACAAAAGCATATAATTTGTTTTGATTTATGGCTAAAGCTTTAATATATGTATTTATTTGATGAGTACAAATTGATAGAATGTTTATTTTTTATTGTAACTATGTACTGAACTTTCTTTTGTATCAGATCTTTTCTGTATGGCAAAATAAAGCATTATTATTATATTACTATTCTAATAACATTTAAAAATCTCCAGTGAGGGTATTTCCGGTCGTCCAAATATAACCAGAACCTAATCAGCTCATATAGATGTAGAGAATTTTTAGAATTGTACTGTTGGAGTTATCGACCGTGAAATATTTGTCACGCACACACACATCATAAAAGTAAAATCGTTTTCTAGAGACTCTAAAACGTGCTTATTTATTAAAAACGAATTTTTTAGCCAAAGACAATACATACCTTACCTAAAAGTGACAGAAGGTAAAAATAATAAATTATCATAGAAGTTAGCTGGCACTTTTTGCATTATTGTAAAAAGCGACAGGCTATTGCTGATTGGTGGATTTGGTCATTTTCGCACTAATGCGAAAAAGTGACTGATTAACGCACTAATGCAAAAAATGTAATTGTGACATTAAAAATTATGAAACGGTGTACATAGGAAAAGTACAACAAATAAAAGTATAAGAAAATTAATTTTAATAGCTCAAAAAATCCATCAAAACAATATCTTCATCTTTCCTTCTGTTGTGTAGTTTCATATGTCTAATTAAGTCTAATTTAAATACAAAACATTTATTACATGCATTACACTGAAAATCTTTCACTCCAGTGTGTATCTTTATATGTTGATTTAAGTTTGATTTTCGTGAAAACCATTTTTTACATTCGCTACACTGATACCCAATGTGTATACCCATATGTTCAGTTAAGTGTGTTTTTTGTGTAAACCATTTTTTACATTCATTACACTGAAAATCTTTTACTCTAGTGGTTAGCCTATAGTCGTCCTGAAGACGTCTCAGCGTGGAGCTGTGTGACGTCATTTTCAGACGTGGTTTAGGGTCTGCATAATTTGCGGAACAGACCTGGGGGTCTATTCTAATTCATATAGCGTGAGGCTATCATAGTCCAATCCCGCTATCCGACTCCGACTCCATCTGTTGGCCAGTAGTGGAATTTATATTACCGCTACGAGCAAAGTGTCACGCTATAATTTGAATGTTTCTTTGAAAGTAACATAACTCTGAATGACAAGTTGACAAGCAGTTCGGCTTTTCAATTTTGTGTTGAAATACGTGTATTATATCATAATAATATTTGATTTATATCTATATATTGTAAGTACATATTTAAATTATAATAATTATTTATAATTCTAACAACCTTTGTTTCAAAATAATTTTGGATTATGGCATATATTTATAGAGTTTTATTAGCCGCAGATGTGCTTGAAGAAGAGGAAAGACGGGAAGAAATTCGAATAAATAGACGAACGATTAGGGATGCGCAAGATTCATTCAGTTTAATTGAAAGGGAATTTATTTTAAATTTTAAACTAACTAAAATTGCTACAGTAGAATCTAAAACTATCAAAAATTTAAAAATATATATAAATAAAACTATTAATTAAACTAAGTAATCTAACACACTATTACTAATAAAAATTAAGAACTATTACGAAACTACTAAATTAATCCTACAACAAACCTAAATACCAAGAACTAACACAAATTAAACACAAATAGGTACTATAAGAACAAAGCCACGATCATCTACAGTCAAACTAGAGTGAAAGCTATCAGCACGTTTGACATCTGTCATTGTAGCGGATAGCACCCTAAGCAACCAAATGACGCGATATCGACGGATATATGATGCAATTTATTGACGTCACAAAAACGGTTATGCGTGGGTCGAATCGACGTGGTTTAACGACGAAAATTTGACGTCGTTTATAGACGTTACAGAGTCGAAGATCACATACGTCACACAATATTCAAGAAAGTTTTAGCAAAATAGGCTGATTCTGCAGAACGACGGATATATAAATATTATGACAGTTTAGAGAATAGCTGTTCACTATCAGAATCAGCCTATTTTGCGGAACAGCGTATTTAGGGGTTGAAAATGGAAATGTATGAAATTACTTAATTAAGAAGGCACGGGTGATTGTAAACAGCTATTTTATTTCTTAACAAGAGTATCATTCTGCAAAATTTAGTTTGTTTTGCTATTCTAATTCATAGCCACATGTGCTATCCGCTATATTAGTTCCACTACTAGTCAACAGATGGATTCAAGTCGGATAGCCACATATGCTATCCGTTATATAAGTTCCACTACTAGCCAACAGATGGATTCAAGTCGGATAGCCACATGTCCCAAGCAACACAACATCCACGTGTCGATGGATGACGTTTAGGCGACGTGTTTTTAACGTAAAATTTTCGACGTTTCTGGTCGATGCGACGTCGTTACTTGACGTCATTATTTTGACGTTGAAGAAAGGTTCGACACACGTTTAATATTGACTTGTCAATGTTCACGTTATGGAAACGTTCAGCGACCGTCTCAGTTATTCGTAAATTATATGTATAGCTGTTTTATCCAGAAAAAATATAAATAAAATAAATACATCATCACGGCATATTATCCATTGATGGGTGTGCCAAAAAAAATTATTTTTGTATATTTCATAATTACCTTTATGTTTCTTGAACCTGAAAACAATGATAAATTTTTTTAAAAAAATTGTAAAATGTACTAAAACTTTCTTGAATATTGTTTGACGTATGTGATCTTCGACTCTGTAACGTCTATAAACGACGTCAAATTTTCGTCGTTAAACCACGTCGATTCGACCCACGCATAACCGTTTTTGTGACGTCAATAAATTGCATCATATATCCGTCGATATCGTCATTTGGTTGCTTAGGGTGCTATCCGCTACAATGACAGATGTCAAACGTGCTGATAGCTTTCACTCTAGTTTGACTGTAGATGATCGTGGCTTTGTTCTTATAGTACCTATTTGTGTTTAATTTGTGTTAGTTCTTGGTATTTAGGTTTGTTGTAGGATTAATTTAGTAGTTTCGTAATAGTTCTTAATTTTTATTAGTAATAGTGTGTTAGATTACTTAGTTTAATTAATAGTTTTATTTATATATATTTTTAAATTTTTGATAGTTTTAGATTCTACTGTAGTAATTTTAGTTAGTTTAAAATTTAAAATAAATTCCCTTTCAATTAAACTGAATGAATCTTGCGCATCCCTAATCGTTCGTCTATTTATTCGAATTTCTTCCCGTCTTTCCTCTTCTTCAAGCACATCTGCGGCTAATAAAACTCTATAAATATATGCCATAATCCAAAATTATTTTGAAACAAAGGTTGTTAGAATTATAAATAATTATTATAATTTAAATATGTACTTACAATATATAGATATAAATCAAATATTATTATGATATAATACACGTATTTCAACACAAAATTGAAAAGCCGAACTGCTTGTCAACTTGTCATTCAGAGTTATGTTACTTTCAAAGAAACATTCAAATTATAGCGTGACACTTTGCTCGTAGCGGTAATATAAATTCCACTACTGGCCAACAGATGGAGTCGGAGTCGGATAGCGGGATTGGACTATGATAGCCTCACGCTATATGAATTAGAATAGACCCCCAGGTCTGTTCCGCAAATTATGCAGACCCTAAACCACGTCTGAAAATGACGTCACACAGCTCCACGCTGAGACGTCTTCAGGACGACTATAGGCTAACCACTAGAGTAAAAGATTTTCAGTGTAATGAATGTAAAAAATGGTTTACACAAAAAACACACTTAACTGAACATATGGGTATACACATTGGGTATCAGTGTAGCGAATGTAAAAAATGGTTTTCACGAAAATCAAACTTAAATCAACATATAAAGATACACACTGGAGTGAAAGATTTTCAGTGTAATGCATGTAATAAATGTTTTGTATTTAAATTAGACTTAATTAGACATATGAAACTACACAACAGAAGGAAAGATGAAGATATTGTTTTGATGGATTTTTTGAGCTATTAAAATTAATTTTCTTATACTTTTATTTGTTGTACTTTTCCTATGTACACCGTTTCATAATTTTTAATGTCACAATTACATTTTTTGCATTAGTGCGTTAATCAGTCACTTTTTCGCATTAGTGCGAAAATGACCAAATCCACCAATCAGCAATAGCCTGTCGCTTTTTACAATAATGCAAAAAGTGCCAGCTAACTTCTATGATAATTTATTATTTTTACCTTCTGTCACTTTTAGGTAAGGTATGTATTGTCTTTGGCTAAAAAATTCGTTTTTAATAAATAAGCACGTTTTAGAGTCTCTAGAAAACGATTTTACTTTTATGATGTGTGTGTGCGTGACAAATATTTCACGGTCGATAACTCCAACAGTACAATTCTAAAAATTCTCTACATCTATATGAGCTGATTAGGTTCTGGTTATATTTGGACGACCGGAAATACCCTCACTGGAGATTTTTAAATGTTATTAGAATAGTAATATAATAATAATGCTTTATTTTGCCATACAGAAAAGATCTGATACAAAAGAAAGTTCAGTACATAGTTACAATAAAAAATAAACATTCTATCAATTTGTACTCATCAAATAAATACATATATTAAAGCTTTAGCCATAAATCAAAACAAATTATATGCTTTTGTAGTATTGCTAATATTTAAGCAAGATGAAAATGAGTCGCCTAACGGTGGTAACCAGTGATACTTAATTCTTTATAAATGGAATAGTAATATAGAATAGGTTTCAGGTCGTCAGATACATTCCAATTACAAATTTCACACATTTCCTTAATGTTGATTTTATACACAATATTATGAATAACTATTTTGATCATTATAATACACTTAATTGACCTAATCAAACCAAATAACCTTTATACCAATCGAAAGAGTAAAAATTAAATATGGGTTCCATTTTTTTAAAATCTGATGTGGCCAGCACATGACCTCCCGTCAATTCCATGTTTAAAATAGCAATGAACTTTAAATAAAGTTTCGATTGATCGTTTGTAAACAAATTCTAATTCCTTGTTCCAATAAATAGAAAAGTCTAATACGAAATTTTGGATTATATTTTATTGGTTTTCCTCGAAAATCTGTTAAGAGCTCCAAATTAAATACTACTTCTGGTTTATTATATAAGTATAGTCATAATCGAGTTTTAAGTACCAAATTTGATAAGTTTTAGGTCATGTTTTAATATATTTTTTCAAGAAAATCTGTTTATAGCTTTCTGTAAAGTACTACTTCCGGTTTATCAATTTTTGAAGAAAATCTAATATGTAATTCTCATTAATATAAAAGTCTTATGGGTGTATTCTAAAGACATTCCGTTATTTATAAACGGACCGTTAAAATTAAGATATCAGTTAACTAGATTTTGCTATTCTAAAGACACTATCCGTTAATAATATAAACGGAGACTCGTTTATGTTATCCGTTTATAAATAAAATTTAAACGGAGAATGATTCATAGCCGTTAATTGTAAACGGACGACATGTAATACATAAATATTTAGAAATTTCTTAATTGTACGCAGAGAATGGCGTTATCACCCTTTACTGTTTACTCCGACTCTTGGATTCATAAAATGTAATTGAAAGGAAAGTACTAATAAATAATTACAAAATAATAACAAAATTATACTCGTATTTACATAACCCCTAAAAAATCGGTTCGATGAAAGATTTTAACAATACAAAAATTATCCATTTCTCGTTCTAAAAAAAATTAAAAATGCTTTCTCTAATGAAACGAGCAGATATTTTACTCTACATTGCAAATCTAGTCTACTTTACCTAATGTTTTAAAATTATTCGAGTATTTTCAGGACTGCATTTAATCTTCAGGGGCTCAAGAACAAATGTGCTATTGGTGCCTTTACTTTTAATTATTGATTACAACAAAGAATATTTTTATTGCAACAAAGAATATTTTGATTACAACAAAGGATATTTTCATTATATTCGAAGAATACTGATTAGATGAATGAATCTAATGAAGAAAATTAATTAATATTTGCGAATAATTAAAAATCAAGCTTATAATGTGTGTTTTATAATTTGTGTAGTTTTTAAAGTGCATGCGCCTATATTTAATTGTGGCCCCGCGTATCTTCATTTTCTCGATACTGTATATTAGCTTGGTGGTGTCTACAATTGCAAAATAAATATTGGGATTGGACGTTAGGGACGTTCTTCATTATTACTTTAACTGCGCTTAATAAGTAACGAATTATGATTTTATAGACTTTTTTTTATGCCCATTTTTTCCAAATTTACAATAATATCAAAAGGTTATGAAACTGACAATTTTGACATTTATTACAACAAAGTATTTACCTACCAACATTCCAAAGATTATTTTGAAGAATATATTCATTATTGTGATTATTTATTGATATAAATTTATTACTAAATAGTATCTCTAAATTTATGTATCACAAATATCTGTTTAAATCTTAATATATTTAGTTATTATCAAAATATAAATATGTTGACATTTACAATTTGACAACACTGCCCTACAGTAGCACACGGATCCGTTCAAATGTCATATTGTGAATAGAATTTTTAGCGGAATCCGTTAATAAGAAATATTTTAACGGAATCCGTTTACATAATATATTTTAATGGATTGTGTTTAGAATACACCCATTAGGGCCGGTTGCAGACACAAAATGTAACAGCGTGATTAACTGACATCACGTCAGATGTAACATAACGTCAGATTTTTGATGCGTTGCTCAAATACAAAATGAGGTTGTGTTAGCTGACGTACCGTTAACATGGCGTCAGATAAAAATACAATCTGACAACAGTGCAAACTGTCACGAGTTTAATGACTTTCTAGGGATATTTTCTTCAATGTTAGTGAGTTTCAAATTCAATTTTTTTAAATGTATTTGTCAGTGAAAACTTTTAACATATATTTTTTCTTTTATCTGAGTAATTTAAAATAAAATTACGTTAAAGATGACTGAAAAACGCAAAAATTTCACAGAAAGTGACAAACAATTGTTACTAGAAATAATTAAACCGTAAGATATATTTATTTTTAAAATAAACCTTATTATTACCTACTGAATTATTATTTAAGATATGAAAACATAGTCGAAAATAAAAGTACGTGCTCGGGATCATTTATTGCTTTAAAGCAAAAAACCTGGGATGAAATTACAAATATATTTAATAGCCAGACAAATAATGCCCCCCGAAACACGAAACAAATACGAACATTTTAAGAAAATTTGAAAAGAGAGACAAGAAAATCGGTAGCAGAAATGAATGTAAAATGAAATATATTTTACCTATATTCATATACTCATATTGTACAGTGTGTTCAATAAAATTCCTAACTCGGAGTAGGCTATGAACAGAGAAACGTAAGTCTGATCATTGTTCAATTCAAAAGTCAAGATGTCAAAATTGATCTTGAAATGTAATATTAAGGAGAAAAAACAATAAAGAAGGATACAGTATATTGCCATTCACCGTTTTCTAAATTGTTGCCATTTCTAAAATAAGATTCAAGAAGAAAACCTTTGATGCCAAATTGACATTTAATTAAATATTTTTAAACTGACATACGTTTCTTTGTTCATAGCCTACTCCGAGTTAGGAATTTTTTTGAACACACTGTATATCTATATTGATTTTCAGAAATCTAAATATTTAGAAACAGAAAATATGAGAACCTTTCAAAAACAAGCTGCGCATGATAAAGTATGTTCCCAGTCTAGAACTTATATAATATACTAACTATTATTATTATTATTTTATTAGAGAGAACTAAATAAAACAAGTGGCGGTACATTCACGCCTATACTAGGCAAATCGAGTGCCAGAATTTTGGATATCATTAGACCTCGAATAGAACCCTTAAAAAATCCCTTTGACGATGCTGCAGCATTTTTTGGTGATTATAATCGTACATAAATATACCACTTTCAAGTAATTCAATATTCAACTGTATAAATTATAAATTGTAGATGATATAGTTTTCAATGATCCCGTTCCTTGTCCATCAAGTTCCAATCCTCCAACACCAGCACCAGAACTATCAATTTCCACCGAGACTATCAACCCTGAGAGTGGTCCTACAATAATTATTTCAAACATTTCTTCTGGAACCCATAAAAAAGGTCCAAGGGAAATAAAACGAAAAAGACCTCAAACATCGGAACAATATAAACGGGCTTATTTCAAAACCAAATTAGAAATAGCTAAATTTGAATTTAAAACTAAAAAAATATTATTCCAATATGAACAAAAAATTAAAAAACTGGAAATTAAAAGATTAGAGAAATTATTAGAATAATTATTAATTAAATAAATATGTATAATAGGATGTTAGAGAATAATTGTTACCTTACTTTATTAAAATATTAGAAATGTGAGCAAATACTCCATAAGCTATAAAATATAATTTATTTAAATAAAACAATATTAACATCATAATTTACGATGAGGGGTTGCAAAAGAAAAAAAAATGATCGGACTAGCAATGTACTGATGAAATTATTTATTGAATGCCAACGTTCCGACTAAGACATTACGGTTTGCGGCAACCACCCATAAGGAACAGTTGTGATTGTGAATAAAATTATCACAGAGTTCATCGTCGTACAGAATAAAATCATAAAGAAATAACATGTAGAATGGATTAAACAGTCAATTGTGAAATAATAATAATAATAATAATAATAATAATAATAATAATAATAATAATAATAAAAATAATAATAATAAAAATAATAATAATAATAATATATTTAATCGTTTTAAGGTTACAACCTCATACAATATCTTGGTTGGCTATATATATAATACATACATTTTGTTTACAGAGTTTAGAGCTTAATTATATTTTGTTTTATTTATTTATTTAATTTTTTTATATATATTATGTTATTATAAATTTATCAATTATTACTGACAAATATTATATTACCTATACTTACATACTATAAAGAAGCAATTTACAAATAAATCGAAATGCGAGAAAAAAGGAAAAAGAAAATTGCCCAATGGAGGGGCGAGGGCGGTGGTCACACATTGCAAGTTCCTAATATTTACATAAATATATATGAACATATACACGTCTCAAAAAAATATTTACTTATTCATTTATTATAAAAGATCTTAATTTTAGGCAGTTTATAGTATAACAGAATATGTTCGTGATTTTGTCCGAATTTAAGTTATTGAAAAGAGTATAAATATTATTATTATCTCTTACTGATTGTAGATATGTACTAATATACTGTTTTCTAATAGGAGAATAAATGGGGCATTCATAATAAAAGTGAAATAAATTCTCCTCTTTGTGTTGGTTACACAAGGTGCAATTTTGTTGAGCATCTAGTTCATATTTTATGTTATTAAAAATAAATCTTACACCTCTTTTGCTGGAGAGTCTTGCCTGAGCAATTATCCTAACTTTATTAAAATTAATATTCATATTTAAATAGTTATCTGTAGACAAATTTAAATTTTTATAAAGGTAACTATAATTTGAGTTAAGTGTGTTATTTATATCTTTCTCTAGCAGAGTTTCTCTATAAGTATCTGAAATTTTTTGTATTAAATTTTTATTAATATGTTGTTCTTCCCAGGTTTTTTCAAAGCCAAGATTTTTTAAAATCATTTTCAGTTGTGTGCACCAATTGTATTCACTCTTATTTCCTGACCATTTATCAAGGTGAAGTAGACGGTTATATACTAATCTGGGGTACCTGTTAGTATCCGTGTTTAATATTTTTTGCCACCAATTAAGTGTGCGTTTTAAAATATAAAATGCAGTGTGAATAGCTCCTGATTCCATGCGAACCATGTAATTTGGGGTATTTTTTGGACAAAGCAGAATCGATTTAAAATAATTTAATTGACATTTTTCCAGGGTGTCTTGCTCTCGCAGCCCCCATACTTCAATCGAGTAAAGGGTAGTAGAAAGGAGTGTTGTTTGTAGAAGTTTAGTTTTTTCGGCCCAATTAGATGATTTGCCCCTACTTAAAATATTTTTTATTGTTGCTGTAGCTACTTTTCCCTTTTTTAAATTTTCCAATGCTGCCAGGTTGAATTTTCCTGACGAGGAAAAGATTGTGCCTAAATATGAATACTGTGATACTACCTCGACCTTGGTGTACTTGTACAGAAACACAGCGTTGGCACTTCTTAGTCTGCCTCTGTGGAAAGGTAGGATTTTTGTTTTGTTTACATTTACGTGCAATGAGTTTTCTTTACAGTAGGATTCCAAACAATTCAATTTCCTTTGGACGTCTATCGGGGAGTTACATAGGATTATCATATCATCGGCATATGATAAGAACAATATATCATTGATACCGTCTACATTACAGCCTTTTAAGTTTGATTGACGAAAGTAGTTTTCAATGTCATTGACAAATAGTGCGAATAGAAGCGGGCTTAAAGTATCCCCTTGTAGAACGCCTTCTGTAATTTTCACTGAGTCCGTGATTCCGTCAGTAGTTTTTATTCTTAATGCAGCTTGGCTGTATACGTGCTGTAAGATGTTAATAATTTTTGCCGAGACGCCTGTTTCATACAGTTTTCGCCATAAAAGAGAATGGTCCAGGGAGTCGAAAGCCCGCTTATAATCGATGAAGATTGCGTAATAAGTGAGCTTTTTTAATCTCAAATGAAAATGTATCATAGCAGTAAGAGTGAATATATTGTCTGTCGTGCCTCTGCCTTGTCTAAATCCTGCTTGATTTTCTTTTAGGATATTATTTTCTTCACACCACCAATTGAAACGCCTGTAGAGTATACCCGTAAATAATTTACAGATTGAATTGATTAAAGCAATCCCTCTATAGTTCATTGGGTCGTTTTTGTCGCCCTTTTTATGTAATAAGATTAAATCCACCGATGACCAAGAAGTTGGTGTGTAGCCTTTTTCTAAAATTGTATTGAAGAGATTTAGTATATATGCTAGCCAGTGAGATGGCAAATATTTAAAATATTCGTTTCTAATTCCATCATTTCCCGGGGATTTATTAAATTTACAGGCATTTATGCCAAGTTCTAGTTCCTGTAGCGTTATTGGGATATCAAGAAGAGGATGTGTGCTGTCAAAATAATATATTATTTCCCTTTGCATGGCGTGGGAATAAATTTGAGTGTAAAATTCGTACCATATGTTTAATGGGATTTGCGAGCTACCAACATTTCTAATTCTTGGTTTAAGTGCGTTTATTGTCTTCCAAAATTCTGTATTATTACTAATATTAGCCATATTCTGTTTAACACTATTGAAATATGCAGTTTTACTTGTATTTATAATTTGTTTGTATCTTTTTTACCTTCCGTCACCTTTAGGTAAGGAAGGTATTGTCTTTGGTCAAAAAATTCGATGATGAGTTTTTAATCAATAAGCACGTTTTAGGGTCCCTAGGATACGAATTTACTAGTTTTACAATGATGTCTGTATGTGTGTGTGTGTGTGTGTGTGTGTGTGTGTGTGTGTGTGTGTGCGGATGTGTGTGTGTGTGTGTGTGTGTGTGTGTGTGTGTGTGTGTGTGTAACAAAATTTTCGTCTGCGATAACTTTAATACTACAGTTACAAAAATTATAATTTTTTCGTATACTTCTTCGTTACATCCATATGAAGAGCTGATTAGATTTTGGTTACAATTGGTAAACCGAAAGTACCATCATTTGAAGATTTTAACAGTTTTTCTTGAAAAAACTATGTTAAATATAATTTTTTCACGTTTGATGTTATTATAAATATTAAAGAATATTTTATTCTCTATTCGATTTGAATGCATTTTATACTTAATATTAAATGGATATAGAGTTAAAAAATTATAAAGAAATTAAATTTCATAAAGTAGCCATACCTATGGAAACAGCTACTATATTAAGAAAATTCTGATTGAAAGATGTCAGTGTCAAGTGAAATTGAGATAGAGTGTTTGTCTTATAATTTTACGGGAAATATAGGATCTTTTGCTTTCTGTATGGAATTTGTATAAAATACATACAACTGCTTTAAGGTAATGTACAAGAAATAATAATAATAATAAATATTTTATTTCTGCAGATACATTACACTGTATATAGAAAACGTCACAAAATAATAATTTTCTGTATGAAATTTGCATAAAATACATGCAACTGCCGGAAGGTAATGTACAAGAAATAGAATATTTAATTTAGCAAGGAACTTTCTGTACGAAATTTGTACAAAATACATAGAACTGACGGAAGGTAATGTGCTGGCCACATCAGATTTTTTATTATTAAGGTATGTTGTTAAATTTTCATTTGAGCGGCATTTTTTATAATTATTTAGGTTTTTTTACATTCCATTTTTATAGATTTGCAGTCAGAGTCGAACCATGGTTTATTTTTCTTTATAGTTGTATTATTATTTTTATTTTTAATTATTTCTATCATTCCTGAGTCACACGCGGCTTCTTTTAGTGTTTCAATGAGATTATTGGTTAAACCGTCTACGAATTCGCTATTGTAATATAATATAGTGTTCATCTCAAGTGCTTTATTGAATTTATTTGCTTCATTTATTTCAAAAGTGAATACAACATTGTAAGAGTTATTTAAACTTTTAATGTAATTCGGATTTTCGAAGACCTGGTTATCGCCTATGGTAGTTATGCAAAGACAGTGGGCACTTGTTAATAGGGGAATAAATACTTCAAAGTTAGAAATAATTTGTATTGCATTTAAATTTGCCCAAACCAAATCAATGCTGCTTTTGCCCACAGGGCTAATAAATGTGAAATTACCAAGAATGTCCCCTTTCGTTCTCCCATTGAGAACAAATAGGCTAAGATTCTCCATACATTCTATCAACAATTTTCCTCTTGCATTGCAAGCAGAATGCATAGAGGATCTCACACCCCATATGTGTGGAGAATCTAATATTGTATCATCTGACTGGTTTAATAAACCTATATGGGCGTTAAAGTCGCCAGTAATTAATATTTTATGGTTAGTGTACACATCTACAACCTGAACTAGAGTCTCTGATAAACTACTGACACACTCAATGTTATTTAATTTAGGGTTAAAGTATACAGTCATAATAATAAACTTATCTTTCTTTGTGTGAACTTCAATGATAATCCATAAGTTTGGAGACTCAATTAGACTCACGTGGCTGAAGACATTGTTCTTTACTAATATGCTCAGACCGCCACTCGTCCGTCCTTTGGATTTTTCTTTAGTAGCGAGGCTGTGAAAAGTTATATCTTTGTAGTTATCTAAAAAACAGGGAGGGGTAAATGTACAGTTATATAACCATGTTTCAGCTAAGCATATAATCTCCCCTTGTAGTAATTTGGATTCTGTGTTACAATCTACATCAAAAATATTTTTCATGCCACTTAAATTCCAAAATACTACATGGAAGTTTGAAGATAGTTCATCGATAATATTTTTACTTAACTTAGGATTACTGATGGTCTGATTAGATGCACTGGGTGTTACAACGTGGGAGTTTCTGCTCTGCTGAGGTCTAAAAAAGGATCCAACGTTGCGATTCCTTTCTCGTTCGTGTGTCGCAGGAGTTTCGTCTTCTGACCCAGTTTTTTAGGCGTATCTTCTGAAGATTGTCTATCTCGTTTGCTGTTATTTCGATCGTTGTTTTGTTGTTGAGAAGATGTATTATTTATTTTATTCTTCTGTTTGCGGTATTCACTTCTTTTCGTTCTTTCGGCTTTCGACATGTCTTCAGTTACAAAAAAAATTGTATTTTTAAATAGATGTCTATTCTTCAATATCGCTTGTTTTATTCTTATGGAGTAAGTGCTTAGTAGGACTGGTCTACACTTAGGAGAGTTGCTGTCGTTTTTACCTATACGATATATTTCTTCGATGTCATTACTGCTTACTTCAACAATTAAGTGATTTTTGATGAGTGAGATAATAGTGGATTCTAGTTCAGCTAAGGATGTCTCATTTTCTGGTATACCATACAGTACTAAGTTCCTTTTTTTAACTTGTTTTTCCAACTTTTCAATAGTGCTTTTTTGGATTTCAATCGTGTTCTCCAGCTCTGCTAATTTTTCATTTACTGCGGTAAAAGTTTGTTTCAATTCTTTTACTTCATTTTTAGTTTCTTCAACGTCGTCACTAATTTTGTCTAGTTTTTCGACTTTTTTTTATTATTTTATCAATTTTCTCTTCCATGTCAAGACCGCGTGGAATGAGTTTGGTTATGTGCCGATGTATTTGTTATTATGAAGTAAATACCCATAAACTTTTACACATGTATTTCTAATGTCTTGATCACTATTTATTTGTTGAAATATAGCTATTAAATTAAATATATTTTAAAAAAAATTATTCACTTCTATTTTACGAACTGTCTAATTACGCTCAATGTTGCCAACCAATTGTGAAATAATAATTATGAAACAATGTCTTAGACGAAACGTTGGCATGAAATAAATAATTTCACTGCTAGTCCGATCATTTTTTCCTTCTGGAACCCTCATCCATTCTACAGTATACCATCAAGTCATCGTAATTTAAATTTCGCGGGTTAAAAATACCCATGCGCCAATGAACCAACCAATGAACTACCTGACCACAAAGCAGAGCGCAATGTAGAGACTACAACATGAATAACGAATAAAGAAGAAATAAGAATTATAACCTAACCTAACAAAGTTGTAATTATGATTAATATATAGTATATATAGTTAGGAAGTTTTAAGATAACACATTATTTGAATAAAACTGTTTGTTAGTTCGATTATCTAGCAAAAGTTGTTGCCACCAAAATATTTCGCACGGAATTATTGTCTTGCGGTTGTACTGCAAGGTCTTGAACATCGTCATCCTCAAGAAACATGAAATCTTCTGGTGGAATATCATCTGCGGAAATTGCCATATTGTGCAGTATTGCCGCGGCCACGATTACTGTTAGCGTTGTTTCTAATTTCAGCCTTAAACCATTTGAAAGACACGGAAATCTTCTTTTCCACATGCCAAAACAACGCTCAACTGTGTTTCGTGTGGTGATATGAGCGCTGTTGTAAGCCGTTTGACTTGGTGTTTGTGGATTTAAAAATGGTGTTAATAAATAATTTTTACAGGCGTAACCATTATCGCCTAATAAATAACTATTACCGTAAAAACCATTTTCCAATTGAGCTGCCAGTGGAGAGTTATTAAAAATCGTGCTATCATGTACGGATCCTGGCCAGCGAGCAATTATATGATTAATTTCTAAATTGGGCCCACATACCACCTGCACGTTTAATGAAAGGAACCCTTTCTGTTACGAAAGAGTTCTGCATTTGGCCCTCCTGGCGACAAAATTTTGATATGGGTACAGTCTATAGTACCCAAAACATTAGGAAACCCACAAATGAGGTAAAACTGATGTTTAACAACTTGAATTTCTTCATTAACAGGCATTTTTATATAGGTATTTTTTTCTGAAGCAATGCACCGGGATACTTTCTGAATTATTCTACACACAGAAGATTTGTTAACATTTATTTGGTCTCCCAATAATTGTAAATATGATCCAGTGGCAAAAAACCGTAATGTTATTAAAATTTGACATAGTGCCGATCAAGATTTATTTCTTTTTGTAGGAGGTTCCAAATGATTTCCAAAACGGTGCACCATATCCATAACTGTTTGTTTTGTAAAACGATATCTAAATTTAAAATCCTGGTCATCATATATAGTAAAAGGATCCCTGCGGTCTGGAATTGTGCGGATTCTAAAATGTGGTTCATCTTCATTGTCGGACAGGGAGCTCAATGACGATAAATCGGACATTATTGAAAAATTATATTCTTGAAATTAGTTCTTTTTTCTTTTAATCAATATTTACTATTGTAGTAGTCACAATTGTGGATGAATTATATGATATAATAAAATTATTTAAATGATAAGAACTGGAAATTACTATACCGTGTGTCTGTCTTAAAGGTGTACATAGGAGATGAACATGGGAAATCAGTTTTTTGCAATTTCCTGCTCGCCTAATTGTTTTAAGCAAAAATGCGTTAAATAAAAGTTTTAGAGCATAAAATTCTAAATCAATAAAAAAAATACCTTTACATGCATTGTAACGAAAGAAATTGAATATGAAAATATCGAAAATTACGTTGAAAATATCTACAGCCATGGAATGGAACAAAAAATAAATGCTTGTCGTTTTATCTGTCACAACGTAAGTTAACTTATTTGACATTTCTGACAATTTGATTTTGTTTCTAGTGTTATTGTCTGAAATGATTAAAAAATGAACATTTATACGAATGAAGAGCTAAATTCGTCAAAAAAAAATGAAAAGACTGCTAATGTGTCTTCAAAAATTACACGTGAGCCGCGTTATCAGAATATAGGACGAGCAGATCATGCGTTACTCTAAGAAAGTGTTAGGAATGATAAGTGTAGACCCCTTCTGTAGTACTAAGGCAGATGTATTGGAAATGAGTTGAGAGCACATAACAGCATCATACATAACTTTGTTACGCAATGTTGAATTTTTGATATATTCATATTATTTAAACAAAACTGTATTTCCTTAACTTTATTCATTAATTTTATATTTCTATTATTGCCATAATTAACGATATTTGTTCAAATAAAATTATCAGATAAGTTAGATTACATTGTGACGGATCACGTGACAGATAAAACGTCAGGCATTTATTTATTTTTTGTTCAATTCCATGGCTGTCGATATTATTAACGTAATTTTCGGCATTTTCATATTTAATTTCTGTCGTTATAAAGCATGTAAAGGTAATCCTGTTTATTGTTTTAAATTTAGAATTTTATACCCGAAAACTTTTATTTGACGCGTTTTTGCTTAAAATAATTAGGCGAGCAGGAAATTGCAAAAAACTGATTTCCCATGTTAATCTCCTATGTACACCTTTAAAATAGACACATGGTATATGAACGTAATGTCAAAAGATAATTGAACGCTGACGTGCAATTAATGTGACGTTATGTCAGATGAAGTTTGACAACGCCTTAGAGCTTTGTGCAACAGATTTTTCACTTGACAACGGGTTAAACGCGCTGTCAAATTATTTGACATAACGTTAGCTAACATCGCGTCAGATGGCTTTGTGCAACGAGTACTTTGATCTGACGTTGCGTCACATCATCTGACGTGATGTCAAATATCTGACAACGCTTTCTGCAACCGGCCCTTGTGTTGAGTATGGGTGATATTTTTATGATATTGTGGACGACTGTGCATTTCTAACTGGAAATCGTTTGTCAGCATGTTTAACGCGGTTTTCATATCTTTGGGGTTCTTTGTTCTCATAAGAGTTCCTAGAGGATCTTGTAGTCCTCGGAGGAGAATTCTCAAAGCATAATTTTGACAATGTTCTGTTAGATAAGGCTTAGCAAGTGCTAAACTGTGATTACTGATGTAAGAAATTTGGAGGTTTAATATGTCCTGAATTTTATTGTAAAATTCGAATGCCGTTTCGCTGCCTTGTCGCAATTCGGTTAATTCGATACTAAGCGTGTATAAATCTCGTTTGTCTGAGTAGGCGTTTAACAATGCTTGTTTAACGTCTGCCCATTTACTTATTGTACTACTGGCGATGTTTACTGCGGCATCACCTTTTATTTTATCTAAAATGCTCGACATAAGGTACTCATTTTGAAAATCTGCTTCGTTAACCAAATTATAAAATTTGTTAACTAATTTTTTCGCAAATTTCAAGGAAGCGGGATAATAATTTACTATCACCATAGAAATCTGGGATCATGTCAAGATAATGTTTCTCAAGACGTGCAGGTTGTAATACTAAGCCTGCTGCTACTTCTTGTGGCATTTTTGCTTTGTTTTTTGTTATTCTACGTTTACTTTTATAAGGTTTAGAAGTTACGAGTGTGGACTCGGAGTCAGAGGAAGTTTCTGAGATTGAATGTGTATCTGATCTTGTATCTGAGTCAGAATGGTACTGATGGTTGTGTGACATGTGTGTACTCACAATAAAAGAAGCAATTTGTCCATTGGATGCCTTGATTCCCGGTCAGGTCTGTGTTCAGCAGCGCCTTTTTCTTTCGTCGTCGACATTCTCTCGCAGATGAAGGAACTGGGTGGGTAGTCTTGCACTTGAACGTAGTCGCTTCTTCTCCCTGGGGTTGTGGTTCTTTTCGGTGGATCGTTGATTCGAACACGAGTTTCACGCGATGTGAAAATTCGCCCGAAAAATTCTTTTAGACTGCGCCAGTTATATTTCGAGGATCCGCAATATTGTTTTGAAAAAGGGTTTTTATTGTGAGTTTATGCCAAAAACTATCATTTGTTACACATAAAAATTATTAATATTTATTTAATGAATTATTACGTTTATTCTATTTTAATGTTTATTGTATGAATTCTAAACTCTGACTGTCGTGTAACTACACTAAAGTCTATAAGCTGGAAACGGGAAACTCAAGTGTCGGGTTCGACGCCTGGGAACTGCAATTCAGCGATTTGGACAGCGGTAACTTATATATATATATATATATATATATATATATATATATATATATATATATATATATATATATATATATATATATATATATATATATATATATATATATGTATCCGATGTAACGAGAATATCATCTTGTATTATATCAGAATCAGGATAATAACTTGTAACATCTACATCGCAGACATCTCCAAATAAGCTAAAATATTAAAATCTACGTACAGGTTAAGTTTGACTTTTCGGTTTTTTATGAGTTTAAGCATGTGGAATAACTAAAAATCAATTTACAAATAAATACTAACCTTTCGGGTGGACTGCATTCCATATTTAATACTAATTACACATTCACTACATTCACAAAATAAAATCAATACAATAACATTAAATATTATAGGGTTAAGTTTTTCCTGTACTTCCTTCGCAGAAGTCCAAAATCACGTTATTGCTTCAGACGCTCCGATTGGCTTAGGACTTGGTACAGTATAATTCGACGAAACACGAGTTCAGAGGACTTGGTTCAAGTAAATATTTAGTTTATTTCGCTTTCAAATAACGATTTCAAGTGTCCTGTAAGTGGAGATGGTACATATTTATAGCAGAAAACGATCTAATGTATAACCTCACAAATCTTTAAAAGTGGACTTAGTACGAAATAATTCTCACATGACGACATTACAAACACATCAAGTGGAATTATTATTATGGCTATAACGTTTTACATGTTTTTCGATAGAAGCATTACATTTACACGACTTTCCACAACCAGAACAATGTTAGAAATGAAATGCGGCGCACTGCTTTATCTCTTTACCTATTCATTTTAGCGAGAAAGGGTAACAATATAAGTTGTTCAGAAATTAAAAAGGTATCCTATAAAGGCTACTTACGTACATAATCATTCATATTTCACGAGATATTAATTTAATAAAATTTAATGTTCTTTTAGAAAAATCATTAGAGTGCTTTGAAAAATGAAACAAGTAACCCAAATAAAATATACACTTTGGTATTTGTTAAGTTTAACCTAAAATAAATTATACAACAAATACAAAATGATAAAGTGAATATTTTATTCAGATTACTTGTTTTATTTTTCAAGGCACTAACAATTTTTATAAAAAACATTAAATTTTATTTAATTAATATCTTGTGAAATATGAATGATTATGTAACTAAATTGCTTTAATAAGATGTCTTTTTAATTCTAGAACAACTTATTTCTTACCTTTCTTGCGTTAAAATGAATAGGTAAAGAGATATAGCAGTATTAAAAAAATAACTTTGAAAACGCTATGCGCCACTTTTCATTTCCACACCCGGTATATATATATATATATATATATATATATATATATATATATATATATATATATATATATATATATATTATCTACGTATGTAACGACTGAATAGTCCTTTAGTTTAACTTTTTGTGCTTTAAATAAATAATTTATTTTCTGCACAATGAGTGATAATTTATTTTTAATATTATTTTATTTAAATCCCAAATGGACTTAGGTCACTATAATAAATTATGTCTCATTATACAGAAAAAAAGTTGAATAATGTCTTGAACTAAGACCATTTTGAATTTAAAATTATCTACCAATCTACCATTAGTAGATCATACATTGGTAAAAATATGCTCAAATTAGTCAAATATGAACAAAAACAAGGTAGCATTACTTTAAGACAATTTTATGTAACTCCTTAAAATAATAATTGATTTCAAACTTTTAACTGACCTTTTCTTACGTATCATTTTTGGATTTGGTACAAAATAATTCTCACATGACGATGTACAGAGTGAGCCAAAATGAAGTACCACTAGAAACATATATTCTTTAAAAATAGTAAATGATAGGTACAAAATATGTTATTGTACCTTTGTAATTTATTAATGTTAGGTTAAGGTATATACAATTAATTAAATATTCTTTAGTATAAATATATTTCTTATTAGACAACTGAAACTCATTTAACATTCCATAAATATTAAATATAATTTTTATATCTCTAAATATAAAATAAAAACTAATAATGATATACAAAAAAATGATGTCTTCTACAGCTTATTAATTTTACGTAAGAAAATGAGATAAATAAATTCTGCCGTCTGATTCATCAGAATGCACAAATCAAAAAAGCAAAAAATAGTCATAGTAGACCTTTTCGTACTTATGCATTGAAATGTGTTGTTTCCATTGAACTAATAAATATCTATGGATGGAGTCTTGCTGTGGTCAACATTCGAGAGAGATAGCTAGACACAAAGTTCTGCAGTGTGAGAGCGATAGTAGAACGTAGACGATAGTCACGTGGTACGATTACCGTCTACAGAGCGTAAGGCAACAGGAAAAGTTGAATAAAATGAATAAACATAATGATTTTTAATAAATAATTTTATGAATTATTAGTTACTTTTGTATTTTAATAGTGTAATAAGCAAATGAATATATTATTAACTGGCCAATGACTATTAAACTACTTTATTATCAAATTAAAAATTTTCTTACATTATATGCACAGCACACCTTAACCATTTTAATTTTTAGTATCCTTAATACTTTATTTATAATACTTTTATTATTATATTTAAATAAAACAAGAAATTTCGAGAGCGCTATAATACATTTCTAGCGACAGTAGACCCCAGTCACGTGGTTCTCGCTCTGTCTTTTTTGCACAATGTTAACCACAGACTATCCTTGTCTACGCCCCTTCCATTTACGAAGTATTTATTAGTTCTATGGTTGTTTCGCGTCGCCTAAACAACGTCTGAAACGTCAATTTTCCAGGTCTCCACTAAATAGGCAAACGGGAAATTTTATGAAGTTAGTGCATTTGGTTGACAATATTGACAACAATTTCTGCTTGGCGGGAGTCGGCAAGACAGAGCACTCAAGAAGTCGGTAAAACATAACCAACAAACATAATGTAAAATGTAACAAAACAATAAGAAATTTAACAATTTTATTAAGTTTAAATTTGCTATATACTACAAGTGAAATACTTGGTAAGTAATAAACAGTTATTTAGATACCATGATTAACACTACATTACATAAGAAAAACATTAAAATAATTGGAATATAAATTTGACACATCACTCTGAAATTAGCTACAAAGCAGTGTTATGTAATAAAGTTTTAATAAATAAAATTATTTGTATACATAACACTAATTATTAGTTTTATACTATTCGTACGAAAAATATTGTACAAACCATGTGCGTGAACTTGGCTCCCGGAATCGTTCTACGGCAACGATCGCAAGCTCGCGCCGCCAAACACTCATCCGGGAACCAAGCCTTTACACACATGGTATGTAAATAACTATTACACTAGCAATTTTCTTGGCTTGTTTTCTGTGATAGTCAGTGTACTTTTCAAAATAATATAATAAAAATAGATTTATTATCTTATAACCACTTCTCTGTTTTCTGCTATGTTTTTATTGGAAAATTTACCAGAAACAAACGAAAATGTAATAATTGTAGATTGCAAGTGAATGTAATAATGTAACTGGAACATGACCATTCTAGCTGGCGTGCGACGCGTGCCTCGCATGCGGCTTATGAAAATGTGGGTAGGCCGTCATTACGTTGAACGCATAGATACCATAACATACATTTATAATATAACGTAAATAATTTATCATTACAATATGTGTGTGAATATAGTAATATTTTTTAAAAGTTTTATAATAATATTTTCTGGCGAGTGGTAGGGCGCTAGTTCAATTTTCTACTAGACAACCGATATCCTTTTGGATCTGTTTCCCGAGTAACATCCTTAGGGAAACATCTGAGATGTCGGTATGAATTGTTTCGTAAGCGCTCTTTGACGTGTTCAGTGATTTTTTAATGGCGGACATTAAAAATCAAAGTGTAACATCAAGTTCCGTTTCTGGCTAGGAAAATCAGCCGCAATTCTCAAGAGAACTTAAAAAATTCCGGATCAATTTCTGAACACGTCAAACAGCGCTTACAAAAAAAAAAACATTGACCAGTAAGATGTTTCCCCAAAGGGTGACATTTCTTGGGCAAGAGATCCAAAAAGGTCTCTAGTGAAGGCACTTATTGGGAATACCAAGGTATTCCAAATAGATAATAGGGTGTTCCACTGCTACTGGTGTTGATCTCGTTCTCGACCCCTTCCTCGACTTTGCCATAATAAAGAACGACAGCCACAAGTAAACCTAGCAGCATCTAGAAGATGAAATATTTAATTATTATTAATACTTATAAACAAAGATTGTCAGATAAATTACGAGTATTAGTTTTATCATTAAATATTTACTTTATTACTTTTTACCTCCCGTCATACCGTAGGTAAGGGAGGTAATGTTATCGATCCAAAAATTTGATGGTGAGTTTTTAGTAAATAAGCACGAATTAGGATCCCCACAACACGTTTTTACTATTTTTACGGTGGTATGTGTGTGTGTGTGTGTGTGTGTGTGTGTGTGTGTGTGTGTGTGTGTGTGTGTGTGTGTGTGTGTGTGTGAGACAGACGATTTTTTCGTCCACGATAACTCTTATAACAAACTTCCAAATATTTCTATTTTCCGTATTTAAGCTTTGTGTATTCATATAAAGAGTTGATTAGATTTTTGGTAAAATTGGATAACTGGAAGTGACTGTTTACTTGAAGCACATACCAGTTTTTAATGAAAAACTATATTAAAATATGATCCAAAACTTTTCAATTTTAGTATTTAAAACTTCTATATCAAGGAGAACAACATATTAGATTTTGGTTAAAATGAATATACCAGAAGTGACACTTTACTTGAAGCTCTGAACAGATTTTCATGAAAAATATGATATACTCCAAAACTTGTCAAATTTAGTATTTAACACTTTCATATAAAGGGAAGCAATATATTAGATTTTGGCTAAAATTTATAAACCGGAAGTAATACTTTATTTGAAGCTCTGAACAGATTTTCGTGAAAAATTAATAGATACAATCCAAAACTTTTCAAATTTGGTATTTAAGACTTTTATATTAATGAGAAAGACATACTAGATGTTTTCTAAAATTGATAAACTACTTTACAGGAAGCTAAAAACAGATTTATTTGAAAAAATATATTTAAACATAATTTAAAACTTCTCAAATTTGGTATTTAAAACTCGTGTGTAATTTGAAACAACATTACATTTTGACTATACCTATATGATAAACCGAAAGTCGTACTTAATTTGGAGCTCTTAACAGATTTTCGGGGAAAAACATAATAAAATATAATCCAAAATTTGGTATTACAGACTTTTCTATTTATTGGAACAACAAATTAGATTTTGTTTACAAACGAAAGTGATACTTTACTTAAAGCTCATTGCTATTTCAAGCATGGAATTGACGGGAGGTCATGTGTTGGCCCAACGACCACAAATATACTAGACAAAACATGTCCTATACGTCACTATTGTTTGTTATGTTCTCGGCTGGACAGAACGTGACAACTAAAGATAGATATATAAAGTCTACTCTAAACTTTGTTGAGAGATATCTCTACGGTCTATATAATGTCAAAGCCAGTAGATATACTAACGTACCGACACGGTGGCCATCTTGGCTTTAAAAAGCAACAAAATCAATTGCCCTGCTGTTGCACGTGTCAAATGTCACATATAGACGCTGTGGAGGTCGGTAGACGGACAGTTGATCGTGATATGAGTATATAGCGATATAAATATCGCGTAAACAGTCTACAAGAGTCTGCAACAGACCGGCAGTCTAAGATTGGAACGCGTAGTGAAATAAATAATTTGTAATATCGTGGAAATAAATAGTAATGTTAATTGGTTAAATAAATAGTGTTAGTGTTATCTAGTTAATTATAGTTTTAGTCTTAATCTGATTTTAATAATTGTTTAATATTAGTAATAGTAACTTTAATTATAGTTTAATAAAAATTTAATTTTAATTAATAATAATTGTCTAATATTTACACTTCACCCAAATAAATAAAAACGTTACAATACGATGTTTTACCTGTATAATAGAAATAACAATCATCGTAATAGCCATTGCTTTCACAAAGCTTACAAAAGCATAATGAAGCTTTTCAGCACAACCATCTTCGTAGGGGGAAGTGCAAGGTTCGGTTCTTTCTAAACTTATGGAACAACAACTCTGCGGTAAAGTATGATTTATCAGTTTGTAATCGGAAGGGCCGGTCATACCGCAGCATTTATCCTAAAATAATCGTAAATGGTGATTATTTAGGGCAAATGTAGTAGATAGTTCAAGGATTTTACAGATGTTTTGAAATTTTTGATCAATCGCCATTTTGTAATTTGAAAAAATAATTGTAAATGCAAATGTTTTACAGGGCCGAAAGGTAATTTTGAAAGAATTTTTTTGTTAAAATATTTTTAAATCTAAAGCGTTTCTAGTTTTATATTTTATAAAATATTAAAAAATACCGGAGAAAAAATATTAACCTTTTGCAATATTTTCTTCCCGCCATCACGGCGTCATCAACTATGCGCGAACTAGGTCTCGACATACGAGGTCTGTTAAAAAAGTATCCGACCTTTGGCCGGGGAAAAAAACTGGCATATCTGGAGCGTTGGAAACCTAATCACCTTTAAAATAGTCTCCTTGGGACTCCACACACTTCTCCCAGCGGTGCCACCAGGCTATGGAAACTTCAATGGTTGACATTTGGACTAGGGTACCTTTATAACCAGCATGGAGGTAGGAATAGAAAGGAGGGAGCATGAAATTAAATTGTTGGCCAGGGGAATGAAACATAGTGGGGACGGACGAACACAGCTGTTGGCCCTGCCTAGAGAGGGGATAAGCGCGGCAATTTTTAAACAAAATTGCATTTTTCGTTCAACTAAAATTTTATAAAACTATTAATACTGAAATAAATGTGTTGTATTTATTTATTGAAATATGATATTAATTTATTTTTGTATACATTTTACTTATTGAATTTACTTAATTAAATTTTGTAACATTAAAAACGCACGTGTTTTAATCAAATATTTTTATTTAATTAATAAAACGCATTGAAATGCACAAAGTATATTCATAATTATATTAGATACAGGCAGCAAATGACCTTAGATGTCGATCCGCCTTTAAAAATATTATAAAAAATGTATATTTTGAGTATATTATTCTAAATTCTATGAAAAATGAACAATCTGGCTGATATAGGTTTATTATGAACAACAAAATATGAATAGATAAAATAATCGTTTCACATGATTTAGATGCTGCATTTAAATCTCTATAACTTTTATTTGAAGTATTTTTGCATAAAATAATTAGGTAACGTTTGCGCAAAGAAAAATTGATTTCCCATGTTAAACTCCTACGTTTCACTTTTCGATTTACACCCTGTACTGTACTTATTATAAAGTAAAATACTTAACAAATAAAAAAAACGAAGAACAAACTCAACACTCTAAAAACGATACACCAGCGTAAACAAACTAAACATAATGGTTGGGTTTTAAGGTCAAAGAAAGGTTGACAGATAGGCCCGACCTGGAGTGGGGGAAAGGGCTTCACTTTTACAGCCACTTGCTCCCTCCTTATTTATTCCTACCTCCATGATAACCAGGGTATGGCCATGGCGTGGCTCACGTTTCGTCCGCCATTACTGAGCCATCTATTATATATGTTATTCTTGTGCAAATTATTATGTATTTTCGTGGATATTTTTTTTTTATATTCATGAATAACACATTTATTTAGAATTTTAATATGTATTCAAAGTGTAAGTAATATATTTTATTTTATTTACTTGTGTAGTTTGTTAAGCCACCCACCACGATTACTGACATATTGAAAACAACTATAAATTACCAATATTAAGCACAATCATTTAAATTTTAAAAGGTAAGTTTAGAATATACAATTATTATGTACATAAGAACTACAGATATTAAATTAGATGTGATAATAACAACCCATGTCATATATTCTACATAACCTCTGAATGTATGTCTCAATAATAATTGTGTATCTCTTAAATTAATTATTTTTTCTTCAAGCGTATTATAATATGCATATTATGCTACTGTACACACGCTGTAGAAGATATTCATTGTCTTACTAGTACAAAAATGTTGTTATTGTTGTACTAGTAAAAAAATGTTAGTTTCTTAATTCACCGCTGGCGGCGGCAGTAGCCACAGCAACACAGATCATATTAAAAATTGTTATTTGACAGTTGAATCGTTTGTGTTTTGTAGTGTACACAGCCAGCTTTGACTAAAATTGCAAATTTTACAAATAAAAAAAAATCCAAAAAAATGTCAAAAAATTATTTGAAACACTTGAAGAAAAAATAGTATATGTCATTCGGAGTAGAACGCTTTTTTTGTGTTTTACCCAGCTTGCCAGGCCTCGGCTAGCGCCTCGGCCGCAATAGCTGGGTTCAACACAAAAAGACCGCTTTCTACTCCTAATAACATAATATACTATTTTATAACCTTTATAAATTCACAGTGTGATAATTTAATATTCTTTTATAATATAATATCACATTTATTACAAATAAATAGGGAAATGAATCACCGATAATGGCGGTGATCTTGGCCCATGGCCATACCCCATACCCTGGTTATAAAGGTACCCTAATTTGGACCAAAGCCAATAGATATACTAAAAGGAGTATTCCATTTGCCATCTGGATCAGATCTAACTTACACTAACTGAATGAGATTACTTGTTTGTCATTCCATTTGACTGGATCATTTCACCCCCTCCACATTACGGCTCTGAACCATCTGAACGAAGTAATCCATCAAGGCAGGTAAATCAGTTAGCTCAGATCATTTTGTCACGTGATTTGTGAGTGTTGAAGTTTAAAATAAAATGGATAAACTGCAGTTATTTAATCCAGAAAGTAACATGACCTACGTGCTCGAATTACCAGAAGATGTTGTGAAAAGAGCAAGATCAGGTATGATGATTATAAATAATGAAATTAAATTTTAAGTTAAAAATATAACCTATTTTCAGATATGTTATATGCACAGGAACTGCTGCAAAACTACCAAAATGAATTGATAAGTAGTAATGAAGAATATAATATAAATAAACAAGATAAGGACACGAATATTCAAGAAAAGGATGCAGCAAATAATCAAGAAAGGGATACGTGGACTAGAAACGAGGCATTAGCTTTAATAGAGAGCTACAAAACAAGAATGGAAGAATTTCATAGTGTAAAAAAAAGAAAGCATGTATAGAATAATATTTCAAACGACTTATTAAGTGTAAATTGTAACAAAAGTGCAAAATCATGTGAAGTAAAGTGGAAGAACTTAGTGAGAACGTATAAATCAGTTAAAGACAATTCTAGAAAATAGGAAGAGGTGTTAGTAAATTTGCCTTCTTTGAAGAAATGGACGAAGTGCTGGGCAACAAACCTTCAGCGAGTTGTTCGCATACCTACGAATCTTGTGTTTCAACACCTAGTGTAGGAGAGAAAAATAATAATGAAATGGAGGAAGAAAATTTGAATAGAATCACTGTTGGAAAAAATAATCCATCAGTAAACGTAAATATAAATGAAAATGACACGTGTAACACTCCGCAGCCTCACTGCAGTAAAGATAGTGCCCAACCAAATGTTCCAGAAACCACAGAAACCAGCACTCCAAAAAGGAAAAGATTGAGTCATTATGAAGACTTCATAAAACTAAAAAAACAAGTGTTATTAGAAAAATGCGAAGAACGGGAAGAAAGAAAAAAATATCTTAAAGAAGAATCAAAGAAAAAGGAAGACCGCGCTGAAAGGAAGTTACATTTATTTGAAAGATATTTAGAAATAGAAGAAAGAAAAGTAAGGGTTCTGGAAAAATATTTATCTTTAGAAAAAAATTCTTAATTTTATATATATAATGTTACCAGTATTTCAGAAGATTTTATTTTTTTATTCGAGAAGACTGATTTTTATTTTGTTTATTTTATTCATAAGTATTAATAAGAACATAAGACTGACAAAAAAATGTTAGAATAAAAGTACAAAAAATAAATATTTTTCACAATATATTATACATCTAAAATAAAGAGTTAAAAAGTAATTCTCTGGTGTTTTCTGTATCATCTTCATTCTTCAACACGTCAATTTCAGCATCATCCACATATATAGCATCTTCAACCAAATCATCTTGCAAAATACATATGTTATGCAACATACAGGCAACAATAGTACATTTAACTATAAAATTTATATTATTATTATCAAATTTTCTGAGACGTCTAAATCGGCCTTTTAATAAACCAAATGCATTTTCCACTACAATTCTTGTGGAAGAATGTAAATAATTAAATCTTATCTGGTTATTAGTTAAATGCCCATTATCTCTGTACGGTGGTACAAGCCATCGCATGGATGGGTATGCAGAATCTCCTAGTAAAAAGTAATTTCTAAAGAAATTATTATCACTATTTGCCTTTGCATATAATGATGATTTTCGGAGAACTCGAGCATCATGAAGGGTCCTGGCTCTCCGCACGAAACATCAAAAAAAAATTTCTGTGATCCACTGTTCCCTGAAGAAGAATGCTATGCCAACCTTTCCGATTAATGTAGTCGTGACTATCCTGTTGAGGACGTTGTATGGGAATATGCGATCCGTCAATAGCTCCTATAACTCCCTTTAATCCTTTTTTACTTCTAAATTCTTCAGAAATACGCCTATATTCTCCATATTCTGGCCATTTTATAAACTCATTTCGTTTGTCAAACAATATTTCGACAACTTTGTTTATAATTCTGTACGCAGAACTTTCAGTCACATTGAATCTATTTGAAATAGTTCGAAACGTTTCTTGATTCGCCATGTACCATAAAAAAATTAAGATGCTCGTGTATGAAGAAATCTGTTCCCGCCCGTGGTTAGCATTTCTTTCATAACCTGGAGTTATTAAATCTGCAACAATTTTGAATAAATACAAAACCAAATATCAATTTGTGTAAGGTATACAAACCTTTTAGAAAATTTGCTGTGTTCCTAGATAATCGGAAATGTTTTTTAAATTCTTTTTCTGAGTAGTTAGTAACTACACTAGAAACAAATGATTGTATTTTAATTCTTTTAGATTTTTGAGGAGTTTCTTCATCTGAATCGGTTTCAGATTCATCTGTTTCTTCTGTGCCATTAGATTCAGAACTTGAAGTGTCCAAAATACTTAGTATATCAGTTGGTCCCCCTTTAAGTAAACTTTCCTGAAATTAAATAATAGGTAGATTACTTATATGTCTACTATTATTATTTATAAAATTGTTCATGGTACTGTATTATATTATTATACTTACTGTTATAAACTCGTCCATTTTCTTCTTAATATTATCCATTATAAATTACAATTATTTATAAGAATTTATAAAAGGTCCTTAATAACTTTCAGTATTACAGTTAGCTGCGAAGAAAGAAATACAAGAACTAGAACTATCAAGGTATCAAGCTTTTATTTGAAGTTAGCTAACCATCTGTCAGTTCAAAAATCCTGTTCCATTTGACCATCACGTGACATGTGATCTGAACTAAATGAACTGAATTATCTAATCCGACTTAAGTGAACTGATCTTATCGGATGGCAAATGGAATACAGCTAAAGTACCGACATGGCGGCCATCTTGGCCTTAAAAAGCAACAGTAATGATTTTTCGTGTCGCTAGAGGCGCTTTTGTGGCAGGTGTAAATTGTCAATGTCAAACGTCAAATTATTCGTGGTATGGTATTAAGCAATTTTCATTGTGTTAGAGAAATTGAGAATTTGCCAAACAAGTACCCGCAAACTGTACGTACCTTATTCTAAGATGATTATACGAATGCATTTATTTGTGTTATTGCAGGGTTCTGTAATGTTTGTAATGTCATTGGTTATCTACAAAATGTTTGTAATAATACAAAATGTTAATTTGAACAACATTGTGCAAATTAAAAGTTCTTACTTCACAATGCATTACATATATCGATTAAATATCGACTTTTCCAATGTTTGTAAACCACTGATGACACCTCTCTTCAACATTTGATAAGCAAAAAAATGTATTCTGTTTTTATTATGATGACAATTAATTGCACAACAACATAGCATTATCTATGGTAAATTATTTATTTTCTTTAACATACCCAAGTTAAAACTGGTGAATATCAATGTGACATTTCGCACCTACAACAGCATCGCCTCTAGCAACACGAAAATGTTTTACTGTTGCTTTTTAAAGCCAAGATGGCCGCCATGTCGGTACTTTAGTATATCCATATACCTATTAGATATATACTGCTAATGCCCCTAACTCTCCAATACAAAACAGCTTGCTCGATGGAAAGAGAAAGTTTCGAGGCCTTGGTTACTGATGCGCAAGCGTGAGTCTGGGGGCGTGTTTTCCTAGCGCGCGGTTTCCCAAGCGGGAAACCGTAATTCTGAACGCAATGTTTTAGAAAAATTTAACATATACGAGTTGATTGCTTATATTACAGTCTACTTATAATTTTAAAATTTTTGCAAACGTCTTTCTTAAATAAATTAATTATTAAAATGACAATAATATGCAATACGCAATTTTTATTAATAGCATTACTAATTTATTGTTCCAATTAATAATTTTATAATAAAATAAAAGTAAGGAAAGGTACACATAATGTGAATTAAAAAACAAATATTTATTGATGCTTAAACAAAACAAGTCTACAATATTTATTTCTAATATAGTCATTTTTTCACATAATATTTGTTTCGTGATGCAGTTTAATTTTTAGATAAGTATTTATTATAATTTTAATAATTTGAAATTTGTGATTGTCTAAAGGATTTTAATTTTTAATATGGTTCATATATTCGTTAACTGCGCATTTTTTGGAAAACTGAAACATAAACATAGTATTATAACGAAAATCAATTACTTTTATTTATTTGTTAGAAATCTTAAATTTTGAACGATAGTTAACAATATAATGAACATTGAGGTATCATTTTAGGTAGTTTTGATACTTTAAAAAAATACGATATAAATATTATTTAATATTTTAACTTACCAGTGAAAACTCCCTGCAGACTTAGCACCACACAGACAACAAGATTTAACCATTCTGATAAAAGTGTTCACTTGAAAGAGAAACTACAGAATAACTGAAAAGTTAAGGGCTTTTCTCCCTTTAGTATATTCAAATATTCCAATAACAGTGCACTGACAGCTTCAGCCAATCATAACGTTTGAAGGCCACAGCATGCGCATTGGTACCGACAGCACCGAACAAAAGAGACAGAAATACAGATTTCTTGTCTCCTTCCATCGTGCACGCTGCAACGGCGGGTATCAGCAGTATAGAGTATATCTATTGGCGGACTAGGGTACCTTTATAACCAGGGTATGGCCATGGGCCAAGATCGCCGCCATTGTCGGTAATTGATTTTCCTATTTATTTGTAATAAATGTGATATTATATTATAAAATAATATTAAATTATCACACAGTGAATTTATAAAGGTAAGAAAAATTAATTTATTTAAGAGATACACAATTATTATTAAGATATACATTTAGAGGTTATGTAGAATATATGACATGGGTTGTTATTATCACATCTAATTTAATATCTGTAGTTCTTATTTACATAATTATTGTATATTCTAAACTTACCTTTTAAAAATTTAAATGATTGTGCTTAATATTGGTAATTTTTAGTTGTTTTCAGTGACAGTAATCGTGGTGGGTATCTTAACAAACTACACAAGTAAATAAGATAAAATATATTACTTACACTTTAAATACATATTAAAATGATAATTAAATGTGTTTTTCATTAAAATAAAACAAATAGCCACGAAAATACATAATACTTTGCGCAAGAACAACACATATAACAGATGTCCCGGTAATGGCGGACGAAACGTGAGCCACGCCATGGCCATACCCTGGTTATAAAGGTACCCTAATTTGGACCATATTGCAATGCCCTCTCTTGACTGCTCCCGGAAGCTTCATAAATTGAAATGGTTAAGTGTGCTGTGCTTACATTCATGTTTTTATAAGTTGTCAAAATCCTGAGAGTATTTTAACCAAATGGACCTTTCCAATTTAAGGGCTATCTCTTTCTATCGCTGCAAATAGTAAGAAAATGGCGCGAACAACTGCCAGTTGGGCTGTCAAACGAAACGTCAAAAATATTGCAGTCATTAAATACCTGTATTCTCAGTAAAAATTTGCATCGTTAGACATTTTACCTTCAATAAAAGCTTTTGTAACTTAGTTCGATGAGATTTTTTAAAGTTATCCGAGATATTCTCACATTTTACGTGTAAATGTTTTAGAATCAAACGTCATAGATCTCAGTTGTTCTTACTATGCGCAGATCCCCATTGCGCATATCTTCTATCTCTTTAAATTGGAAAGGTCCATTGTAAGAAAATTTTCAAGAATTTTAATTTTCTTGGGAGGAGTTCGATTATTTGAATTGTTGAGATATTTTAAAATATTTTCTTTTACGTATGTGTATGTGTGACTCAAGTTTCTACTATTCTATTCGTATTAACGCTATAGAAAAAATGTTCATATAATATGTTTTACAATACAAAAGCTTTTTTAATTCGTTATCGTCATTATTGACGTCAATATCCTTCTAAAGCATAAAAAATTACTTCTAGTTTAATCAAATATTCAACCAGTATAAAAACACTACAAAAGCGTTTATATTTTCTTATAATTGTTTATAAATATTATATAAAATAAATATTTTATTATTATAAAAAAAATATATGAACCATATATGTTTTATAAATGTTGGTTTTCATTGTCTACTTTATTGATAAATAACATAAATATGAAACACAGGGAGGCAATGCGGATTGCATATTTAGATGTTATGGAGTTGCCTACATACTCAAAATAGTTCCGGTAGCAACCAAAGAGTGGCGCTGAAGATGGTCCCATCAGATAACTTACCGTTTCCAATCTATTATCAAACAAAACATATTTCTAATCTGTGGGTGCCACCAAGGGGTAGAATAGTGTGACGTCAGAGTATAGCGCGAAATATGAAGCATTGTGCTAAGCAAAAACGAAACGCCATTCTACACGTAATAAATTCCTCCCATAAATATTTAACGGGAAATCCATCAGATGGCGCTACCAGCGACACGGAACAGCTGCTTGGATAGTCTATTTACTTTTTTCTTTTTAAAATGTTACTATTATTAATTTGAAATGATTAGTTCTTTGACAGTGACATTTATCTGTCAGTTACATACATTTGAATAACTACGCAACCAAGAAGTTTTGTTTGTGTAAAGCGTAAGCTCCGGGATTTAAATTATAATTTTATAAATTTAACCATAAGATATATAGGAAAAGTAATAATACAAATCAAATTAACATTTAAAGGTATTTTTCGAATCTTTTTTCCTTGACTTTAAATAATATGACATATCCTTAATTGAATTAAAGATATCTTAAATTTAATTTCAGATATCTGTAATTCAATTTCAGATATCTCTAATTTTGTTACATTGAAGATATCTTAAATTATTTACAGATATCTGAAATCGAATATCAGATATCTTAAATACAATTTAAGATATCTTTAATTCAATTTTAGATATCTAAATTTGAACATATCCATAATTCAATTTCAAATATCTGTAATTCATTTTAAGATATCAGTAATTAAATTTGAGATATCTTGAATTGAATTTGAGATATTTTGAAAATGAATTATGAATATGTTCAATTTAAGATATCTACTATTCTGTTTTAAATATCTTAAATTGAATTACAGATATCTAAAATTGAATTACAGATATCTTAAATTGAATTACAGATATCTGAAATTGAATTATGGATATGTTCAAATTTTGATATCTAAAATTGAATTAAAGATATCTTAAATTGTATTTAAGATATCTGAAATTCGATGTCAGATATCTGTAAATAATTTTAGATATCTAAAATTACATATAGGAAAGTATGTAAATTGAATTCGAGATATCTGAAATTGAGTTTTAGATATCTAAAATTCAATTAAAGATATCTAAAACAGAATAGTAGATATCTTAAATTGAACATATTCATAATTCATTTTAAGATATTTCAAATTCAATTTAAGATATCTCAAATTTAATTATTGATATCTTAAAATGAATTACAGATATCTGAAATTGAATTATGTATATGTTCAAATTAAGATATCTAAAATTGAATTAAAGATATCTTAAATTGTATTTAAGATATCTGAAATTCGATTTGATATCTGTAAATAATTTTAGATATCAGTAATTAAATTTGAGATATCTTGAATTGAATTTGAGATATCTTAAAATGAATTATGAATATGTTCAATTTAAGATATCTACTATTCTATTTTAGATATCTTAAATTGAATTACAGATAAGGTTAAAGTATAGAATAGGGTCCAACTTCAATATACGTTTAAATATCGGTATATTAGCCTTCTATTCAATAAAATAAACCAAAATTAGGTCACGGAAAGCAATATTTATAGTAATTTTGATATTTTTATTGAAAAAAAAATACGGTTAAATTCTTATAAAAAGAATGTAACTACCCGAGTGTTGTCAAATTGAGTTCTGTGCGGTAGGTTACCGTTATTGTTAGTATTTTTTTTTTTATAAAATTGCAAGCGAAAAAGTCACATCACTCATAAATACAACCTAAAAACTAATAAAATTAAAACATGTTTCCGAGCTCTAATTTGATGTTTTTACATGATATTTTACATAAAAGAATAGAGTCCAATAAAAAAAATGCATTTTAAAGCTGGACCCTATTCGAAACTTCGCCCAAAATTGAATTTAAGATATCCTAAATGTAACAAAATTAGAGATATCTCAAATTAAATTATAGATATCTTAAATTAAATTTAAGATATCTTTAATTCAATAGAGGGTTATGATTTTGACGTCACACGCAAGAAAGAATGCGACGATCTAGAAGTTGAGATGGCAGATCGGATTACAAACAAACCACGCCATTTTTAAAGTTCTGTCTTCTGTCACTTGTGTTTTGATATTGAGTTTTACATGTGATTCAATGTCTTCAGACGGCTGTGGAAACTTAAAGAATTTCACATTAGTCATGTATTGTATTCTTTATAATTATAGCGAGGGTCACTGTTGCAAAGACCATACACTCGCTTACTTACCACCATCTTGCAACTGTCACCATGACAGCGATTTGTTTGTAATCTAGGAACGGAGTGAAATGAGTCACAAGTGCAGTACAAGGAAAATACCAATAGATGGCAGCCCGAAAATATACCACTGTATAACCCTCCATTAAGGATATGTCACATTATTTAAAGTCAAGGAAAAAAGATAATATAAAAAGTAAAACGGCGTTCCATACTATACCTCCCTTACCAAGGGTAGCGGGAGGTAAAAATAAGGTCGGATACTTTTCGAACAGACCTCGTATAGTACTGCTGTAATGTGGAAAAATCCCCCATTTGATTAAAATCATACATCTAATTAAATAAAAAATCCAACCTTTGTCTGCACGTGTCTCATACATATTAGATAATCTTCACTTTCGCCTTCGTCATATCTCAAAATAAAATCGTCAAAATAATTTTTCAGGAATTCTCTCTTCGAATCCGCATCAACAGGTAACATGACTAGACCAGCTATACCGAATGCTATCTTAAGTATACAAAGGCCAATTAAACATCTTGAATACTACAATCAAATTATAAATTATGTACTTAAACATTTGTAAGATGGCATTCTCTTACAGCTCGCAATAAGGTTTTATTAACCTCTTTTAAACCCTTTAAGTACGTTGTTATTAATCCAAGGAAACTAAGAAAAAGACTACATATACCACATGCTGTTATTATACTATACTCTGTTAAACCAAATTTTTCCGTATGCAACGATATCGTTAATGATCCACATATTATAAATACAAATCCTTCAAGCTGAAATTATTTTTCAAAAAATATTATTTGAGAAACTCTTGTACTGGGTGGTGCACGCTACAAAAAATTGACAATGACAAGTTTTGAGATTACAATAATTAAAGCATAAATTATAATATAAATTTATTTAATATGTAAATTTTCTTTCAAACTTAATAAAAAATTACTCGGATATATGGCACGGAAGATCACGTGACCTATCATATGTTTTGTCTCTTTCTCACTTCAGACTCGATCTTCAGCTCTGTCCCGTGCTAACTTCAGACTGTACTTTCGACGCAGTACGCATGCGTCAGTTTGAATAGCTGTCATATTTTCTAGTGGTAAATTTTAAGAATGAGTTTGCGCAAGCGTGGAATTTGTTGTCGTTTTGTTATTTGGCGGTTCTTGTGCATATAGCGATTGATTGTGTTATTGTTATTCATTGTAGTGTTTTATTATTTGTTTCATTTGTTATCTTGTTTGTTGTTATTTCTTGTATTGTTATTTTCTGTTGTTTATGAGTGTTGTCATTCTTTTCAAACGATGCCAGTGCAAGTTTGGGCTAAAGTATAGAATAGGGTCCAAATTCAATATACGGTTAAATATCGGTATATTAGCTTTCTGTTCAATAAAATAAACCAAAATTAGGTCGCGGAAAGCAATATTTATAGTAACTTTGATATTTTTATTGAAAAAAAAATACGACTAAATTCTTATAAAAAGAATGTAACTACCCGAGTGTCGTCAAATTGAGTTCTGTGCGGTAGGTTATCGTTATTGTTAGTATTTTTTTTTATAAAATTGCAAGCGAAAAAGTCACTTAACTCATAAATACAGCCTGAAAACTAATAAAATTAAAACATGTTTCCGAGCTCTAATTGGATGTTTTTACATGATATTTTACATAAAAGAATAGAGTTCAATAAAAAAAGTAGTTTTAAAGCTGGGCCCTATTCTAAACTCCGCCCCAAGTTTGTCGTCGGACTATAATATAAAACTGTTTGCTATAGGGCGCGAGCAGACACGTGACTCGAGCGACATTGGCGTGCTTGGAATCAGCTGATTTGTGTGCGCATCAGGCACCGGACAGCTAAATGAATGTGCCAAAACACTATCATAGTTCCAGTAGGCAAACTGTAGAGGCGCTACAGTGCTTAAATTTTAAGAAAATGAAGTAAGTCACCTTTGATTTCAAAACATTTTGCAATATTTTGAATTGTAAAGTAACGTAAGTCATCACACATGTCATTGACCGTACGCTTGGTACGTATTTGGTAATTCAATTTGTAATAGTTTTAGTTATAGTGCCAGTAGTGATTTATTTCGTTATTTCTCCAGTTTTAATTGTATTAACTGTGATTATTTTTTGACGTTATATGAAATTTAATAAGTTGGTGAACATTCGTTGTGCTGTTTGATACAAAGTGCAGTGCAAAGAAGCAAATAGACGTTTACTTTTATATTTAATGATGCAATGCCGTACCACTTCCAATATCCTTTTATCTTACATATAAACAAATATTAAAATAAAAATGTATATGTATCTGACAAATTTATTTAGAAATGAATTTATAGTTATTGTATTGTGATTATTTAAAATATATGTATGCCTTTTAATTTAAAAATTTAAAATTTCAATTTATCTATAAACTATTATTCACGAAAGATGAGTATTCACGGTCATCTGTGAGCCATCTGATATAATATTGCTTGCAGATAACTTCATTGCATTTAGTTTGCATAGGCGTGCTACACGAAATATTTATGGAAACATTTTAACTGAAAAAATAAGAGTAATTCATTTGAAAATTATTTTTCTTTCTAAATAATGCCTTTCTCAAAGATTTATGTTCTTCACTTATGTTTTTACAAAATACAAAAACATAGACTAAAGTTACAAAGCAAGGAATAATAATTTTATTTAAACGTCAACGCCACTGGGTAAATAATAGCACAGAGGGCAGTGCAATAGATAATTAGGTATATGTAATTCTACGACATATGTCATTATTATTTATAGTGTGTTAGAAAGTAATGCCACTATTTACGTATATCTGTCACAGCACATAAATTAAATAGACATAGGTCAAATAATCTTTCTCTTTCTAATACAAAATGTTGCTAAGCTACTGCTATAAAGTGAAGTAAAGTGAAGTGTGTATTCTTTCTTCGAACAAATGACCTTGAATAGTCATCTTTCGTGAATAATAGTGTACATGAGATGTCTCCTATGTCACAAACTACCAAGCCATCACAGTGTGCGTTAGTTCATGGAAGCAATCTGTAGATGTCACTTTCGAAAAATACATTAGCTGTTCTATCTGTAGTTCAGGTGATCCGTGGTGCGCATGTCATTTTGACAAAGACAATGTTACGTTGACATGACGAATGTTTTGATTTATTTTTAACTGCTAAAATGTTATTATTTTTAATTTCATATGTTTTACTGCTTAAAAATTGTAAAATATTAACATTTTAACAATTTAAAATCAAAATAAGTAAAAACATTGGTCTTGTCAAATTGACAATGTTCTTGTCAAAATGACATGCGCACACAAATCAGCTGATTCTAAGCACCTCAAGGTCCCTCGAGTCACGTGTCTGCTCGCACCCTATTCCATCAAGCACCGATTATCGAGGTAATATTTAAAATCTAATAATATTTGAACATATGTAACAAGTCACAATTTGTATAGGTAGGGTAGGTGTGGTAGGTAGGTTATATGTGAAAAACAACAAAGACGTCGTCTGTAGCTCGTGGTCGTTTATGTTTATATCACTTGCTGACATATTATCGATTACTCACATTTGATAGTAGGTCGTTGGTGAAGCCCTAAATTTATAAACTGTCAATTACTGTTAGTAATATTTGCTTTTTAAGCAAGAATGAAGACTAAGAGCATCCTGATCGTAATACTTATAAATATACATATGATCACATTGCTATCTTCCATTATATTATATTATTGAAGAATTCAATAAAAATCTATTTGATTCTTATTGCCTTCATTTTATTCTCATTTGATATCTTGCTAGAAATGTGACAGCTATTCAAACTGACGCATGCGCACTGCGTCGAAAGTACAGTCTGAAGTTAGCATGGGACAGAGCTGAAGATCGAGTCTGAAGTGAGAAAGAGACAAAACATATGATAGGTCACGTGATCTTCCGTGCCCTATATAAACTTATTTAATAAGTAAATTTTCTTCAGGGTTATCCCAGATCACGTATAAACGCTAGTATATTATAATCAATTAGTAGTATATTATAATCAATGGGGTTATTAACAAAATCAGTGTTACCAATGTACTGAATAAGCCGAAAATGTAATGTCAGCCATATTCAATAAATTTGACGGCATTATTTAAAACTGTTTAATATGATTTTTGTCTTGTCTCTTTCAAGTATAAACAATTTAAAATAATGAAGCCAAAGCCGCTTTCTTTTTATCAAGAAGATCAACTCCGAGTAGCACACATCTACACTAAATCGTTCTTCTTAAAAGGGGATAAATGATCTTGTACTACCCAGTTTCTTCGTCCCCGCCCCCGCGAAGCACCACCTTTGAAACAGGATCATATAGATCCTGAACTGATCCCGAATGTCAATGTTACGTCAATATGACTGATTCCTACGTATTTTGTCTTTTTTGTAAGTATTTGATATTAAAATGACATGAATAGAAGAAATTAATTAGTTTGAAACGTTATATCATGTTTCATTACCATAAGAAATACTTTCATACTTAAATACACAAAGATAAAAGAATTTAATACGTGCCTCAAATTTGTTGAATATACGCGATTCAAGTTGAGCGGACTCTATCTGGTGACCAAACATCGCACTAATTATGTGACGTCACAACGAGTATAGTTTCTTATACTCCGTAAGAAGTAATGTTAGAATTTTAGACGAGATTTTAAAAATTCAGCAAGTATTTAAATTTATATTTATTGGTAATGATTGTGAACACTTCCTCTGTTTAATTATACAATAAAATTCGCGAGTATTCCTAGTATGTTGAGACATTGTATATTTTCAGAGAAATAAGGTTAAGTATAATGTTTGTAGTTGCTTGTTAAAATAATGACATAAATTTACTATAAATAAGTTAAAAACAGCATGAATGCAATTTTAAATCGTTTAAGGATTAATTATATATTTGTAAATATTGTAGAAATATATAGTTTTCACCAAAACCAACGAAATCAAGCGTACTGTTGTGTTCCGAAATGTCATTCCTAAAAATCGAGAAATCCCGCCGTTCGTTTTCACATATTTCCAAAACGTTAAATTTATAAATAAATATGGCATCGAAGAAATGATTGAGACACATAGCATTGTAGATTAAATTGTTAATTGGAAAACAAGTTACAAATTTAATGTTTGTTCCTTACATTTTTGTAACCAAGATTACGCATATATTTGGTAGCTCTAAAACATAAATATATTCAATTATTTTATTATGTATTTACATTTAGGTTAATATATACATATTTATATTTAGGTTTTATATTTATATATTTAGGTTAGTTTCCCGCCTTACACGAACAAGATGCTTTTTATTGCTAATAAGCCAGAATTTATCAATTTTTCGGTAATTTCATGCGTATAATTATATACGCCGCTGATTTGTGGACATAATTCAAAGTGAAGTGTTTAATTTTTGTCGTCTGATTGTGTTTTACCATACACTAGCATATGTTCAGAATTCAATACTTCATCATCCTCACAAAAATATCTGCTGCACGCAGAAGCATTTAAATATTTAAACACATCCTTTATTAGCAGTCTCATTACTAATAAACTATTAATTCTCATACATACTCGTTGTGACGTCACATCACGTGTTAAAAGTTGGGGGAAAAGTTAATTTGAATCGCCTATAGTTGTCAATATATTTTCGAGCTTATCAATATATTGGCAACACTGATTTTGTTAATAACCCTGAAGTATGCTCCAAGTCGTTGACTGGTGTTAGAACCACGCTCGTGCTACTAGGCATTTTTATAAGTATAAAAATACAAAATATATAGTAATTTTTATTTCGTTTTTGTTTATTTATATTCAATATTCATATGTGACATGTAATTTCTAAAAATTCGAAGACTTCAACGGGCTTATGACATGTGGAAAAAATTCGGTGAATAAATATTTTTGCTTTGTGAACACTTTTTAACAACTTTTAAAGCAGAATTACCCAAATTAACGCGTCCATGTTATTCACGAAAGATGACTATTCAAGGTCATTTGTTCGAAGAAAGAATACATATCATTTACAGAAGTAGCTTAGCAACATTTTGTATTAAAAAGAGAAAGATTATTTGACCTATATCTATTTAATTTATGTGGTTGACAGATATATGTAAATAGTGGCATTACTTTCTAACATACTATAAATAATAAATGACGTAGGTCGTAGAATTACAGATCCCTAATGATCTTCTACACTGCCCTCTGTGCTAATATTTACCCAGTGGCGTTGCCGTTTAAATCAAATTATTATTCCTTGGTTTAGAGTTAAGTCTATGTTTTTGAATTTTGCAAAAACATAAAATTTTCAGAAAGGCATTATTTAGAAAGAAACATAATTTACAAATAAATTACTCTTATTGTTTCAGTTGAAATGTTTCCATAAATACATGCATACGAAATGCAATGAAGTTACCTGCAAGTAATATTATATCAGACCAACGACCAAATATAACTAGACAAAACTTCATTTGGTTTGTTTTGATTTCGGCTGGCCAGACAGAGAAACTAGAAATAGAGATATGTCTTGTCTAGTCCGAGTATTTCTCGCTAGATGTCACCACTGACGCCACGTAGAGTATCTGTGTCTAATTTAACTGTTGCGCACTAGAGGCGCAAGTGTTCTTACTTAAAATTTCGTGGTTAACATTAAATAATTTAGAGGGTTTAATATTAAAGAAAAACCAACATGTCACTCACAAAACCACAACAACTACAAAACAAATACAAAATACACATAGGGTACCTTTATAACCAGGGTATGGCCATGGTCCAAGATCACCGCCATTATCGGTAATTCATTTCCCTATTTATTTGTAATAAATGTGATATTATATTATAAAAGAATATTAAATTATCACACTGTGAATTTATAAAGGTAATAAAAATTAATTAATTTATTAGATACACAATTATTATTAAGACATACATTTAGAGGTTATGTAAAATATATGACATGGATTGTTATTATAACATCTAATTTAATATCTATAGTTCTTATTTACATAATAATTGTATATTCTAAACTTACCTTTTAAAAATTTAAATGATTGTGCTTAATATTGGTAATTTATAGTTGTTTTCAATATGTCAGTAATCGTGGTGAGTATCTTAACAAATTACACAAGTAAATAAAATAAAATATATTACTTACACTTTAAATACATATTAAAATGATAATTAAATGCGTTTTTTATCAAAATAATACAAATAGCCAGGAAAATACATAATAATTTGCGCAAGAACAACGCATATAACAGATTGGTCGGTAATGGCGGACGAAAAGTGAGCCACGTCATGGCCATACCCTGGTTATAAAGATACCCTAATACACTGACACCCTACGTGGTCTCTAGTGAGAAATACTCGAACTAGACAGTAAATATTTCTATCTATAGTTTCTCTGTCTGTCCAGCCGAAATCAAAACATTCAGTGAGGAGGGATAGGGAATGTTCTGTCTACACTATTATTCACGAAAGATGACTATTCAAGGTCATTTGTTCGAAGAAAGAATACACAGCATTTTGCAGCAGTAGCTTAGCAACATTTTGTATTAGAAAGAGAAAGATTATTTGACCTATGTCTGTTTAATTTTCTGGTGTGACAGATATACGTAAATAGTGGCATTACTTTCTAACACACTAAAATAAAAATGACATATGTCGTAGAATTACAGATTCCTACTAATCTACTACACTGCCCTCTGTGCGAATATTTACCCAGTGGCGTTGACGTTTAAATCAAATTATTATTCCTTGGTTTATTTATTTATTTATTTATTTATTTACTATTTTGTGGGAAACCAACAGTATAAAACCAATAATAGGTTTCCAGTTTTACATAAAAGAATTATAAAGAAAACAATAAATTTAAATTGAATGTGATAATAAATATAGGTACAGTGAAATGAAATTACAAAGGTAAAACCGAAATTTTATAACATATTTTGGTTTAGACTACCAATCAATGCAGTACGTATTTTTGTAGAAGTTAACGTGAAAATGTCGACACCTTGGAAGTAAATGTTGTAGTAATACATCGCTCTATTGATTGGTGAGTTTTTGTAACAATTTGTATTACAACGTGGTAAAATAAACAGTTGTTGAAGCCTTGTGACTTTTGCAGGAATGTATAAATTTATGTAATGTAAAAATTGTTGACTATCTATAGTATTATTTAAAGTTTTGTACAAAATTATTATATCATTAACTATTCTACGTTTTTCTAATGTGACCATATTAAACTTTACAAGAGTAGAACTGTAGCTGTCATATTCTTTACCAAATTTTTTACATAATATGAAAACAAATTTTTTTTGTATTGATTCTATTTGCTTAACATATTGAATGTAACACGGATTCCAAATAAATGTTAAATATTCCAATTGTGATCGTACAAGAGCATTATATAACAATATATATGATGTACAACTAGTAAATTGTGAAGCTGTTCTTAGAATAAAACCAAGCAACTTGTACGCAGTTGATACGATTACACTGACATGGTCATTGAATAAAAGTTTTGTATCAAATAAAATACCGAGATCTTTTGTTTTGGTTTTGCGTTCTATTGAAATACCATTTATGGTATAGTTATACTGACAGATCGTAAAATTTCTTGTAAAGCTTACATAATAGCATTTATTGATATTTAAATCCATGTTATTAAATTTACACCAGTTGATCAGGTTATTTAGGTCTTCTTGTAGTTGGTTACAATCATTGTAGTTTGAAACTGTTCTAAAATTTTTTAAATCATCCGCAAATAATAAGTACTGGCTGTGCTTAAAGCATTAAAAGATATCATTAATAAATATATTAAATAATATAGGACCTAAATGAGAACCTTGCGGTACACTCGATGTAACATATATTGTTCTGGATTTAAAACCATTACATACAACTAATTGCGATCGATTTTTTATGTATGATTGTAACCATCTCAAGAGGCACCCATGAATTCCTAAACTACACAATTTGTACAATAAGATATCATGGCTTACACGATCAAATGCTTTACTGAAGTCCGTGTAAATAACATCGACTTGAGTTCTGTTATCTAAATTTCTGCTAAGATATTCAGTAAAGGGAATTAGATTAGTTAGCACTGATTTCTTTTCACAAAACCCATTTTGTTCAGGAATTAAATAACTCTTAACTTCATTCTTCAATTTTTCAGATATGATTGCCTCAAAAATCTTTCCAAAAGTAGACATTATAGATGTTGGCCTATAATTAGAAACTTCGTTTTTATTTCCACTTTTAAATATAGGTACTACATGTGATTTTTTCCAAAGATCTGGAAATACACCCGATTTTAAAGAATGATTAAATAAGATGTTGAGTGGAGTAACTAAGTAGTGAGCACACGTACGAATAAATTTTGAGGGAATTGCATCAGGACCACTACCTTTTGGTATGTCTAAAAGCAGTGGCGTAGTGAGGGGGGGGGCAAAGGGGGCTATTGTGCCCCAGGCGCCACACGCAGGGGCGCCAAACTGTCCTCAGGACAAACAAGATTTTCCGGAAAATTTCAATTTTAATTTTGATTTGTTTTGGGGAAGTAATATTTGAGTTTCGGGATCGACACTGCCTTCCTTCAATTGTAAAGAACTGGCCATTCCAGGGCGGTTGTTATGACAATGGCGAAAATCCGTTACTGCGCATGTGACGTCAATCTAGGAGCTACAAGTTGGCTATCTAGCTTTATCCGCTGTCTCGCTGCGGCAACAATCAGGCACTACTTCCAACTATAAATTGACACATTGCATTCAGCGTACTGGAGTGAAATAAGACGATTTTTCGCGAGCATGAGTTAACTGTAGTTATGTGTGGTTAAGTATGGTTTAATATTTTCGCGAGGAAATTGATGACGAGAGATTCCAATATAGTAAAGTGTGATTTGGTGTGGTTAGACAAACTCATTTACCCACCTCAGTAGCTGGTTTTTGGACGAGTTAATATCTCTATCTCTCTCTAAACATAACCTAAAGTTTCGTTTGATTTTTTTCAAATTGTTTATGTGATTTTTGGTATTGGAATAAAATGCAACAATAAAATTAAATGTCATTGCAAGTGATATTAGAGAATCTTTTTTGCTACTACTACAATGGATATGGGCTAATATGCTACAAATGATTAATGTCATTTTAAATTTTACGGAATGAATCTTTGTACATTCTAAAATATAAATAAAACTCTTACACTATAAATATTTGGTAATCCATTCCTGATAAAAATTCAGAAAACGAATATGTTGGTCTCAGGTCTCTATGTATTTTCGAATAATAATAAAATTATTGTGTCACGTTTATTTCTGAGGAATGAATTAGTTATTATAGATGTTGAACATGATACAACTGTTTCTTATTCAACCATTATAATGAAATATAAAACATTTTTTTCATTGTTACTCAGATCCATTTTTAAATTTGGTAGCTACTTCGTTTAATGCTATTAACCATACAATTTTTCTCGAACTCCTTAACCATATATAACTTATGACGTCTTTACCCTAAACGCTAGTAAACAACGTTAACTGTAATATTTGTCGCGAAAAATCGCCTATAATAGTGTATTATATGTAATAAAATAATTGGAGAAAGATCACAGAAGACATACAGAATATTAAAATTTTATTAATACATTGCTTGCATTTACTATAAAGTAAGTTCTCCTTTTTATTTTATTTACTCTTGTTTAAAAGTACTATCTATGTTAAGATAAAATTAAATTAAAATTATTTCTTCTCATTCATTTATATTACCATATATTTTTAAATGTCTTATTAATCTCATTATTTCTCTGTTCAGCTTCTTAATTTTTTAACGCGATTTTTTTTTCTCAAATTTAAAGTCTAGCTTGAACTTGTGTCCCTATTTGTCCTGAAAAATAGTACCTATAGTGTGTTGTAGACGCGCACTTAGGTAGTGACTATTCATAATGTATTATACAGTATTTTAGGTAGGCACTGCACTCTGTTATCGAAATAAAATTAATAAAACTAAAAACTTTTTTCTAAATGTTGGAGTAAGAAATTAAGATTTCTTTAAAATGTCTATGAAATATATTTGTATTTATATACCCGTTTTTTGGTCAAATATCTGTAGTAAAATGGCCTAAAATGATATTTAAAGATTATTTTATGAAAAAATTTCTTATGGGAAAGGGGCGCCCAAAAGGTATTATACCCCAGGCGCCAATTATGCTCGCTATGCCACTGTCTAAAAGTTCAAGTTTTTTAAATATTTCGTCTGATGTAATACTGATCGAACTCATATTAATATTTAAATTAATATTATCCATATACTCTTGTATCTGCGCCGCATGAAAACTTTGACCTGAAGTGTAAACCGCTTCAAAATGATCGGCGAAAAGATTGCATATATCATGACCATTGGTAGCCTGATTACCATTATAACTAAGCACATTTGGAATACTATTACTTTTATAAAAAGTTTTAGAATAATTCCAAAAAGTTTTAGTGTTTGTTTTTAATTTATTTTCTACATAAGAAATATACTCCCTGTGATTTTCTTTCATCAGTACTTTCGTTCTCCTGCGCAGTTGTAAACCCAAGTCAGCACATTAATAAGGTCACGCATATTTCCAAATTAATAACAAGTACACAATTGCGGAACAAGTATTTATTATTATTTAATAAGTAGAGCGGACCTAGATTTCTTTGCTGACTTAGCTTTACGTTTGATATATATACGACGACGGTATGGTAGGTCGGCAGTGAAGTCTTACCTTAGTGAAGGTATACCCTACCATACAGTCGTCCACTCCTGTAAGTTATCAACATCATCTTAAATTAAATCCTTTTATATTTTTACAACCAAAGTCTATTCATTCTACCCGAACCTCCTTATTCACCCTCTTCTCCCCAAAGTGTACAACAGTCATCAGCACGAGAGAACCGCCACGGCAAAACCAACTGTAAGTACACTACATCATTTTTATTGCAAACAATTTAGTTTGGATACAATTCATATCTCCAGTTTGGTAAGAACCCTTTATAATTATTATTTGTTAATTCGCCTCATAAAGGCGGGTTACACAGTACTATAAAGGAATTATACTCAGCTATGCCGTTATACTTTTTCCATTTTTTATGATATTTATCTTTTTCTTTAATTGCCTTTTTTAACGATTTGCTAAACCAAATGGGATATTTTTGTTGTATGCAATTTTTTCGCGGGACATGTTTATCTAAAATATAGTATAGGATATTGTAAAAACAGTCAACATTGTCATTAACATTTGTATAATTGAGACGATTATTCCAATTAATGCAAGATAATTGATAAATTATTTCTTCATAATCTGCTTTTGTAAAGTTAAGATAAGAATGAGAGTTATTACTTTCCAGAAAAGTACTTTCGGTAATTCTAAGATCAATTACTAACGGTGGATGATAGCTATCAACATTACTTAATGGAAAATTACATTCATGTACATTACAAGATGATGAACAAAGAATTAGATCAAGGATTCTGTTTTTATTATTTCTAACACCGTTAAATTGAGATAATATGAAAAATTGTAAAAATTTATAAAGTCAGTATATATATATTATTATTTAACATGAGGTTAGGATTTAAATACTTATTAATGTTAAGTGTCCAAGATATATGAGGTAAATTGTAGTCGCCAGCAATGAAAAAAGTGTCAGTAGGATGTTGTAAAATAATTTCACTTACTTTGTTGAAATGACTTTCATATACACTATGATTTGATGAGGGGGGGATATACACAACACACAGATGCACTTTTATATTATTATGAAGGCACAACGTCACCCATAAGTCCTCTGCTTCTGAAATCCATGATGTTTGAATTTTTGATTTGAATTTATTGTTAATGAGTATCATGACCCCTCCTCCTTCAGTTTTATCGGGGTTATCACAATCACGTCGGTATAGAAAATAATTATTTAGGTCACATATTTCACCATCCAATACACTTTTATTCAGCCAAGATTCGGTAAATAATATAATATCATACGAGTTTATTAAGATTTCATTATAAATTTCTTTTAGTTTAGTTTTCATGCCGCGAACATTTTGATAATACACTTTTATATCCATTGTTTATTACAGTACTTTGACAAATTTTTAAATGTTTTTTTTTTTAATAAGATATTATTTAATTTTTTGTAAGTCAGTCGCTGATTTAATCAATATTATTGGCGACGTTTCATTTTTACGAACAAAAATCTTAAATCCTTTCACCCACACAAATTTATAATTTTTTGTTTTAGCCACTGATTTAGATTCAAGTAAGAGCATTTTATTATCGGGGCTAAGATGATCATTTAAATAAATATTAAAATTTTCTGCGAATCCTATAATATTTGATTTTAGATTTTTAACTTTTTTGAATTTGCTACCAAATTGTCTCTTTTTAAGCGAGAAATGAACCTTACTATCATATTTTTGGGCTTTGACGGATCATGTCTAACTGGTGCAACACGATGAATTGCATCGATGTCGTTTATAGTAACAGGAACCTCCAGCTTCTGACCAATGTTTGTTAAGATATCAATTAAATTTTCATTATTTTTTCAGGAATTCCACATATTTCAATATTATTTAGCCTTGATCTTTGCTCAAAATCTTTAATCCTGGATTTTAAATTTGCATTTTCCTCTTGTAGTGTATCAATAATTTTAATTTTGTCAGTGTATATGTTTAACGTTTTTTCAAAGTCATCTATTTTATTCCCATAGAATTCTATTGATTTTTTTAATTCAATTAATAAATTCATAATACCCGTCATTGATTGCTCCTGATTATCCTTCTCAGATGTTTTAGGTTTAGATTTACATTGGTCACAAAGCAATGCCAGACTAGTAGCTGAGTTGGCAAGTGCTTTTTTATCTTCTATGTTAATGTTAGTACATGAGAGGTGGTAACTCGATTGACAGAAGTTACAATTAACACCAGTATTACTCCTATTTATGTTACAACCACAATGTTTACATAGAGAAACCATTGTAAATGGGACTGAGTACGCTCCTGACAGTTAAGATGAATGATGGCCTTTGACTTAAACACGTTCAATTTGGCTTCTATCGGTTATTCATCTGGTCTTAGTAAAAAAACTTGTGACTTACAATGAAATCGCGAATACTGGATCACTAGTACAATCAGAGGGTGTACTTATATGTGCAACACACTACAATTGCACTAACTTATCACTTGGTATACTTTTCACTTCAAACTTCACTGATTTACCACTTAAAACTTTGAAAAATTACAGAGCAATTTAAATACGTCTGGCAAGAAAGAATAGAACATACAATCTATTGAATAGAACATACAATCTATATATCTATAAGTTAAGTCTATGTTTTTGTATTTTGCAAAAACGTAAATGAAGAACATAAATCTTTCAGAAAGGCATTATTTAGAAAGAAACTATATTTTAAAATGTAATACTCTTAGTTTTTCAGTTAAAACGTGTCCATAAATATTTCATGTTGCACGCCTATGCATATGAAATGCAATGAAGTTATCTGCAAGTAATATTATACTAGACGGCTCACAAATGACCTTGAATAGTAATCTTTCGTGAATAATAGTTTAGTTATATTTGGTCGTTGTATCAGACAGTTCACAAATGACCTTGAGTAGTCATCTTTCGTGAATAATAGTTTACATGCCGGTCGAATTGTGACGTCATTTTTAAGAGCTTCATAAGTTGGCCACTAGTCGGCGAGCATTTTTCTTGAATCACGAATAGCGTTCCATAAAAAAAAGTTATGCTTTTACTACACAAATGTCAACAGTCACACGACATATATCTATGGGAAAAAAATGGCAGAGATTTCAAAAAGCAACCTCAAATTTGAACAGCCTTTATATAAAATAGACTAGAAAGAAAATGAAATAACAGAAAATATTTACCAGCAAGAAGGAACCGGATATAGCTGTGATATCTGTAAGCTTCATCTTGTATCTTCAATATTAGGCACAGGCATTTATTTAAATGAAAAGCCATTTACCATCATCGGTCATTGCACACTTAACACTGAGACCGCCGTAATATTTAATATTTATCCAATTATTGAAGTTATTTTATATCTGACATTTGATTAAAATCAAAATTTCCCATGACAAGACGAAAAAATCAACCTTTCATTTTTCTATGTTAACTTGTTTTTGCCTTCTGTCACCTTTAGGTAAAGATATAATATTACTTGCAGATAACTTCATTGCATTTTTATGCATAGGCGTGCAACTTGAAATATTTATGGACACATTTAACTGAAAAAAAAGTAATTCATTTGAAAATTATTTTTCTTTCTAAATAATGCCTTTCTGAAATATTTATGTTCTTGACTTAAGTTTTTGCAAAATACAAAGACATAGGCTTAACTCATAAATCAAGGAATAATAATTTGATTTTAACGTCAACGCCACTGGGTAGATATTAGCACAGAGGGCATTGTAGTAGATAATTAGGTATCTGTAATTCTACGACATATGTCATTATTATTTATAGTGTGTTAGAAAGTAATGCCACTATTTACGTATATCTGTCACACCACATAAATTAAATAGATGTATACTCTATCCGTTTTAACTATAGACAAGATGGCGTTCCGAGCGCGGCGTTTTTACATGTATTAAATAAAAAATTCAAATTTTGGCGCTATTCCTGGATTTAAAAAAATTCTTTCTAATTGACATTTTTTCAGTAATTTTGTCTTGTACGTACATATCTATCTATTTCTATCCATAATATTAACGAAGAGAACAATAACAAACAGAAATGAACAGAAATTAATAATAACTGTATTCTTTTTGGGCAATATCTCAGCTCATCTCAAATCATTTCAGATAAACTCAGGAACTCGTCGTTCTTTCTGACACAACTAATTTGAGTTGTTCTGAGTAAACTCACTTCCCCCCTTTCCGATGCTACACTCCAAGTTTACAAAACTCAAAATGATTTGAAACATTCAGTTTGCATTTTAAGGTTATATAATCCAACAAAATTTATATTCAAATATACAGATATACATACAAGTAATATATTTTCAACATTATCTATTTTTCGTTATAAACAGTATAGTAGATCAGAAAAATGTCAATGAATTTGACAGCTGTTACAGCAAATGCTACCGGTAAAGTAGGAAATGATAAAATGGAATAAAACTTGTTCTTTTTGCATAATCAAAATTCACTTTAGCTCAACTTAGTTATGTACTAAGCTGAGATACAATTGGGTCAAATAACAGCTAATATGTAATAAATCGTGTACTATTTACTTTGTTTACTTTTATTTATTTTGACAGACGTCAAAATAATTGATACAGTTGTCAAGCAAATTTAAATTTCGCATCAATTATTTTACTGTGTAAACTCGGTTCACGTTTGAACCAATCAGAGAGCCAGAATCTTAGGTCCTATCTCACCCAACGCTCTATAGTTAAAACGGATAGAGTATAGATCAAATAATCTTTCTCTTTCTAATACAAAATGTTGCTAAGCTACTGCTATAAAGTGATGTGTATTTTTTCTTCGAACAAATGACCTTGAATAGACATCTTGCCATATCCTGGTTATAAAGGTACCCTAAATACACACAAAGCCAGTAGATATACTAAAGTACCGCCATGGCGGCCATCTTGACTTTAAAAAGCAACAATAACTATTTTTCCGCCGGTAGAGGCGCTTTTATTTGTGTTATTGCAGGGTTCTGTAATGTTGGCAATGTCAAATTATTGGTTATCTACAAAATGTTTCTGTAATAATGGAAAATGTTAATTTCAACAACACTATTCAAATTAAAACTTCTTACTGTACAATGCATTGCATATTACAATTTATTTAATCGACTCTTCCAATGTTTGTAAACCACTAATGGCACCTCTCTTCAACATTTGGTATGCCAAAAATTTTTTAGTATAAACTATTATATTACGTACCGTGATGGTTTGGTAATAAATTGTCCCCACCAGGGTGAGGCTGCCGGCTTCTCAGGGAGAATGGGGTGGTTCGGTGAACTGGGCGCCACGTGATCGGACAAGCTGTCCTCAGTCTCTAGACCCCGGTAGTGTGAAGGACAATAAAAATATCTAAAGTGCTCAACGCCAAAATAAATCCTGCAAAATCGTTTGGAGAGGAACCCTTGGGTGATTTTACAATGACAACCAAAATGTATCTTAATGTGCGTGAAAATATATTGATCAACAAATTTACAACAAATAAATGTATAGGACATATACGAGTACACTATAATTCACGAAAGATGACTATTCAAGGTCATTTGTTCGAAGAAAGAATACACCACTTAATAGCAGTAGCTTAGCAACATTTTGTATTAGAAAGAGAAAGATTATTTGACCTATGTCTATTTAATTTATGTGGTGTAACAGATATACGTAAATAGTGGCATTACTTTCTAACACACTATAAATAATAATGACGTATGTCGTAGAATTACAGATACCTAATTATCTACTGCACTGCCCTCTGTGCGAGTATTTACCCAGTGGCGTTGACGTTTAAATCAAATTATTATTCCTTGGTTTATAAGTTGTCTATGTATTTGTATTTTGCAAAAACATAAGTGAAGAACATAAATCTTTCAGAAAGACATTATTTAGAAAGAAGCATAATTTTCAAATGAATTATCCTTATTTTTTCAGTTAAAATGTGTCCATAAATATTTCATGTTGCACGCCTATGCAAACGAAATGCAATGAAGTTATCTGGAAGGAATATTATATCAGACGGCTCACAAATGACCTTGAATAGTCATCTTTCGTGAATAATAGTTTATATAACAAAACAGTAAAACTGAGGACAACGGATGTTTGCTACGCCAATACAAAAAAATCCGATGTGGCCAGCACATTACCTTCCGTCAGTTCAGGCACCGGACAGCTAAATGAATGTGCCAAAACACTATCATAGTTCCAGGAAGCAAACTGTAGAGGCGCGACAGTGCTTAAATTTTAGGAAAATGGATTAAGTCACCTTTGAGTTCAAAACATTTTGCAATATTTTAAATTGTAAAGTCACATAAGTCATCACACATGTCATTGAACATAGGCTTTAACATCTTTAATTATTTGGTAATTTAATTTGTAATAGTTTATAGTTTTAGTTATAGTACCAGTAGTGATTTATTTCATGATTTCTCCAGTTTTAAAGTGTATTAACTGTGTTTATTTTTTGACGTAATATGGAATTGAAATTTAATAAGTTGATGAACATTCGTTGTGCTGTTTGATATAAAGTGCAGAGCAAAGAAGCAAAGAGACGTTTACTTTTATATTTAATGATGAAATGTACCATTTCCAATATCCTTTTATCTTACATATAAACAAATATTAAAATAGAAGTGTATGTCTAACTGACAAGTAATTTTAAATTTATTTAGAAATGAATTTATAGTTATTGTATTATAATTATTTAAAATATATGTATGTACTTATATGCAATTTTCTTATTATGTCTTATTTTAAAAATTAAAAATTTCAATTTATATATACATGACATGTCTCCTATGTCACAAACTACCAAGCCGACCAAGCCATCACAGTGTGCGTTAGTTGATGGAAGCAATCTGTAGATGTCACTATTTTGTATTTCGATACTGTCCTATCTGTAGTTGAGGTGATCCGTGCGTCAGTTCTATATATTTTGTACAAATTTCATATCGAAAGTTCCTTGCTAAATATTCTATTCTTGTATATTACCTTCCGGCAGTTGCATGTATTTTATGCAAATTTTGTCTTAAATTATTATTTTGTGACGTTTTCTAAATACTTAAAAAAAAATTAACAATGTAACTTTTTTCTTATATATATTGTTTGCTATTCTGGTAAGTTATTAAAAATTCAATTTTATATTTAATTTAACTTCATTTTGTAAATTGTATAGGCTTGAAAATGACCATATACATGGTCGAAACGTCGCCGTTGTAATAATTACTACCACTTGTTAACTGTTATTATGAAAAGATTTATGAATAATAAATAAAAATATAATAACAATTTGAAGCTTAATCCAACACAAACAATTTCCTCAATGTTTTCTAAATACAGTGTAATGTATCTGCAGAAATGAAAGATTTATTATTATTTCTTGTACATTACCTGAAGGCAGTTGTATGTATTTTCCATACAGAAAGCAAAACATCCTATATTTCCAGTAGAAGTATAAGACAAACACGACACTGACATCTTTCAATCAGAATTTTCTTAATATAGCAGCTGTTTCCATAGCTATGGCTACTTTATGAAATTTAATTTCTTTATAATTTTTTAACTCTATATCCATTTAATATTAAGTATAAAATGCAGTCAAATCGTATAGAGAATAAAATATTCTTTAATATTTATAATAACATCAAATGTGACAAAATTATTTTTAACATAGTTTTTTCAAGAAAAACTGTTAAAATCTTCAAATGATGGTACTTCCGGTTGACCAATTGTAACCAAAATCTAATCAGCTCTTCATATGGATATAACGAAAAAGTACACGAAAAAATTATAATTTTTGTAACGGCAGTATTAGAGTTATCGCAGACGAAAAGTTTGTTACACACACACACACACACACACACACACACACACACACACACACACACACACACACACATATCCACACACATCCACACACAAACACATACAGACATCATCGTAAAAATAGTAAATCCGTATTCTAGGGACCCTAAAACGTGCTTATTGATTAAAAACTCATCATCGAATTTTTTGACCAAAGACAATACCTTCCTTACCTAAAGGTGACGGAAGGTAAAAATTAAATTTCATAAAGTAGCCATAGCTATGGAAACAGCTACTATATTAAGAAAATTCTGATTGAAAGATGTCAGTGTCAAGTGAAATTGACATAGTGTGTTTATAATTTTACTGGAAATATAGGATCTTTTGCTTTCTGTATGGAATTTGTATAAAATACATACAACTGCTTTAAGGTAATGTACAAGAAATAATAATAAATCTTTTATTTCTGCAGATACATTACACTGTATATAGAAAACGTCACAAAATAATAATTTTCTGTATGAAATTTGCATAAAATACATGCAACTGCCGGAAGGTACTGTACAAGAAATAGAATATTTAATTTAGCAAGGAACTTTCCGTATGAAATTTGTACAAAATACATAGAACTGACGGAAGGTAATGTGCTGGCCACATCAGATTTTTTAAATTTGTTAATACTTATGCAAGCCGTGTAAGTGAATAAAAACTTTTTTGGGCAGATAGAAAAAAATGTTTCAGACAAATATTGTAATAGAAAGTTTATGGATTTTAAAAATGTTTTATTTTCGAAAATCGATGGGGCGGTTTTCAAAATACCTTGTTTAGAAATTTTTTATTGGTCGCCATTTTGTTATTTGATGAAATAGAAAATAATTGTAAATACAAGTGTTTTAGAGAACCGAAAGCAACTGCTGAGAGTTTTTGTATTTTTTAAATATTCCTTAAAATAAGGGAGTTATGACGATTTTTCGAAAAACAAGAGAACGCCAATAACTATGAACTGGGGATCCAAATCAAAAATTTCTATCTACCATTTTCGGGTGTAACGACTTAGTATTAACGCCCTGTATAATATATCCGAATAATTTTTTATTAAGATCAAAAGAAAATTTACTTATTATACTATTATTCACGAAGTATGACTATTCAAGGTCATTTGTTCGAAGAAAGAATACACATCACTTTACAACAGTAGCTTAGCAACATTTTGTATTAGAAAGAGAAAGATTATTTGACCTACGTCTGTTTAATTTATGTGGTGTGACAGATATACGTAAATAGCGGCATTACTTTCTAACACACTATAAATAATAATGACGTATGTCGTAGAATTACAGATACCTAGTTATCTACTACACTGCCCTCTGTGCTAGTATATACCCAGTGGCGTTTCCGTTTAAATCAAATTATTATTCCTTGGTTTATAGTTAAGTCTATGTTTTTGTATTTTGCAAAAACATAAGTGAAGAACATAAATCTTTCAGAAAGGCATTATTTAGAAAGAAACATAATTTTCATATATAATAGCCGTGTTCCTTCGGGCTGTGATTCGTAATCTAAATGATAAAAGTGATCATGATTAAGAAGAATAATGTTTTTACGTTTCCTATTCGTTATCCCCACTTTCTCATTTTGTGATCACTAGACAACCTTCCCCCTTCCCTTCAGAATCGACTTTTTTGAGTGATTCACATGGATTCAGTTCAGAACAAAGTGAAAATATATTATTCCGAGCGTAGAAATTTACGAATGTGGGGTTTGTGGTATTAAGGGAAATAAGATTTTTCTACAAAAGCGTGTAATGAACCACATAAAGATTTGTTTGAAATAAACATACTTCATATTCCTTACCAAGAACATTATTTTTTACTTCAATATAATCCATTTTTAATTCTGACTATAACACTATAGACAGTTGATTATTTATAAAATAAAGTAGGATAGTTTGCATTAATCTGCATATGACATTGATATTTGACACTAGATTGTGTTGTTTTCTTGCTATAATTTTTAAATCCTGTTTCAAAAGAATCACGATTAAATTAATCAGGATTCACAAAATCACAATCTCAAGCCGAAGGAACACGGCTAATATCATAAGTGGTAAATTTTTGCCGGAAAATTTTTCAGATTGTTACGAGAGCCGGTTGCCTAGCAATTTATTGAGTGGCATTGACAAAAAAGTTACGAGTTGTCAAACGAGTAATTTTTGATCAATGTCACGAAATAAATTAGCAACAGGCTCGAGCACAGACTATCTATACCTAACGGCAACAGACACGACAGATAGTGTTATTTTTAAAACTCCAGTTACGCAGCGCTATCTACCGACGTTAGGGTGAACTAATAACAACTCCATCCACCCTTAATACAAGAAAGTTCGCCAGTTGCCGGGATTTTTAAATCAAGGACTTTAATTATTACAGAAATATATTATAAATAAAAGAACAATTAGGTAAAAAGCTTTTTATTTACAATTTATTTTTTTACAAAACAAGATAAATGTATTATGAAAACTCCAGTCACGTTAGTTAATTTGTTAAAATATGCTCAGTCGAAATTTCGAATTATCTAAAGATACAATAAAATTATGTACATATAATTGTAGCAACCCTGAAGAAGATTTGAGAAAAGTGGAAACGTTAGCCGAGTATATTTTAATAAATTGACCAGCGAGAATAAATTTATATGACTTCGTTGAAAGTGTGTCTACTTTGTTTTATTTACACTTCTAGAAGAGAATCTTGCTGCTTTTCCTGTTTAATGACAGAAGTCTTTCTGTCTTTTGTTGCCTGGAACACATTTCCTTTTCTCGGCGTCAACTGATTTTTCCTCTTGACTCCAAGATGTTGTACCGTGATCGTTCCTATACCAGAAAGAAACTATAATACATATTTCTTAATTGTAAATTTAATATATAACTATAATGCGAGTGTAATTAATTATCTGATATTTAAAAAAAAAACACTTTTTCAATAACATTAATTTAATGTTAATTTCATATATTCGTTATGCAAAATACGATAAGAAATAAATAAGTAACGGTTTTATTCATGTTATTTACATAGAAGATTGTGAAGCTTTTAACAAAAAAAAATAATAACAAAAAAAAAATAATAAGTACTTCGGTGCGGCGTTTCCACAATCGCAACATGTTGATCTTGGACTATCGAAGAAATATTACGACTGGTACGTTCAGGAGCTTCAGGAGGTACATATTCTTGAATTGTGCCGTGTTCTACAAACATATAGTGCTACATTGACCAGGACACTTACAGAAATCCATATATTTTCAAATCTGAGATATTAGATATGTAAAAACTATATTAAACTACGATCTGTTTGATTTGTTAACAATCTAAAGTAGGATCTCATATATTAAATAGAGTTTTTACTTAACTACAGAAAACGTACTAAAAAAATAAGGTTTCATATAAGTACATAATAACGCAACCCAAATTATACCACCACGGTCTTCTACATAAGATACCGAATAAAAATTGAGTACATACCTTCAGGAAGTACAGGACGTAGTATTTGTCTAAACTTTAATTTCTTCTTCTCGGATGTTTGAAATTGTCTATCAAAATGAAGTTTACACACTCGACATCGATGAACGAGCTTGTTAAATGGTAAATCGACTAAATCTAGCCTATTCATATTACGTAGCCAATGTTGTCTTAATACTTTCGTTCTTGGAAAACAAAATAATGTGCCATGATCTTCCATTGGTAACGTATTTGTCACACATACTTCGTATGCACATTTCTATAAAAAGATAGATAATTAATCTTCAGTTCCCAAACTGATAAAAATTTGTTTCATAAAATTTGCTAATCATATAGTTAACTAAAATGATTACTATTTATTAAAACTATAACAAAACTTAAAACATTAAAATAAGTATAGATAATTGATACTTACTTTACTCATCAAGAGATTTTACGATTTTAGTTTATTAAACATCTTTGCTCGGAAAGTAAACTTCAAACTTGAATCTCGCTGACGTTTGACAAAACAAATTCTTATTGGCTAAAATCGACCTCAGCGCAACTACCGACGTTAGGCTGAACTAAAACCGTTAGACGCGGGAATTCATTGAAGTGTCAGCGGACTGACCCCGACTAAAAATGTAAGTATTATTATAATAATAGATATTTATACACCAAGTGAGCTAAGATAATGTTTAATCATGAGAAGAAAGTTTAGCTCACGAGCCCAAAAAGCGAGTGTGTTAATTTGTTCGAGTGAATAAACATTCATAGCTCACGTGATTTATACAATATTTTATTCAATTTTGACGAAATATTAATAAAAACCATTATAATATTTAATTTTGACAAAATAAAAAACTGATGCTGGGTTGCAAGAAACTATTTTTCGGTTCATTAGCAACTAACGTTTCTCTAGGTTTCGAAAAATCGTTGCATGAACGCCATATAATTTTAAAGATTCACTACATAGTCCTATAACTTCTAGGGCTGATTTGAGACCGATAAATATTTAAATAAATCGTGTTTGACGTTTAATGTCAAAATAAATAATTGGTGTAATTTTTACGTTTAAAATGAAATAACTACCTACTAATTGAAGGATAAGCAAATAATCGTATATTATTTTTATACAATATGTGATTTGACATTTTGGAACTTGTATGGCAGTTCTGTCACCAAGCACGCAATTAATAATTCCACTCAATTATGTCACTGGAGCTTTCAATTTATTTTTATTTGTCAAACCATCTATTATTTTTTTTGTCTTCAATTACATTTTGAATGATTTTCAGCAAACCTGTTTTTCTGTTTTAATAAAATTTCTACTCTAATTTATCCATTTTTAATAATTATTCCATACTCGATCACGAAGACGTTTATGGATTATGACATTAACATTTATCGTCAATGTGCTCCTTGTTTATTGAATTGATACTGTTGCTAGATAAATAATTCATTAAATAAAGATCCCAATATTTTCTTCATGCAACTGTTTGAATTTTAACGGTTCGCTAACTTTATAGGACCGGTAAGTATAGAATCAATAAACTATTTATTGAATAGTTTTCCTGCAACCCAGCATGAGTGTTATTTTTGTGTCAGGCGATATTTTAAATGTATTATCATTTAATAAATTATATATATATATATATATATATATATATATACAATTATATTATTTATTAAATGGTACTATTTGTAGCAGAGTGAGTTAAAATTGTGTGAGAGTGATTTAAATATTTTTAAATCATTAGCAAATAAACAGTTACTTGTAGTTGTTGCTATGGAGTTAATAATGAGAAGTTTAAATTGTCAAAATTGAATAAAAACAATTAATGTTGCAATTCTGTGCCTTTGTACGAAATATAGATTTTTAAATTTATTTGTTAAAAAAACATATTTTTATGTTATTACAAAATATTTACAACCACATAACTTTAAATCGCAGTATGTTAACATAATTAAAATAATGAAAAAGCAAACAGAAAATCTGATAAAGTAAAATCTTTCTAAAAATACTTTAAAATTTCAATGTTAATTGTTTTAATTGATTACCAATTAAAGTTTAATTTTATTTAAAATTGTTAATTTTTGTCTATGTTGGACTATATTTTTTAGTTTATAGATAGATATGAGTCTATTTTATTTGAATATGAAAGATTAAAAATTATATTTATAATTTTTTTAATTAAATTTTTAAAATTTTATGACAGCTCTCGAAAATTCAGAAGCGTATTTTAATGTTTCTTTTTTAAATTATTTTAAAGGTTTAAATAAATCAACATAATAAAAATTCACTTTTTTATTAGAAAAATAATAATACTTTACGAGTAGTTCTTACTTCTAATTAATATGTAGTTTATCGATGTAATTTTATTTTATTTGTGTTATTATTTGTCTCTATTTCCGTTCTAAATTGCACTAGAGACAATTTTTTAATTGATAAAGAAATGAAATCAACAACAACATTAAATATTTGATTTTTCCATTCCAGGCTTCTCCAAATAGAAGTTTGGTCAACAGTGGTTCAGCTCAGGACATAACGCCAAGAAAAAGAAAACTATTAAATAAACTAAACAAAAAACAATTACTGTTGGCTAAAAAACGTATGAAAATCCACAGACTAAAGAGGAAATGTTTGTACAAATCAGATATGGCTATTCTGAAAAAATGTTTAAATAATAAATCTGATGATGCTACAACGCTAATAAACATGAATTTATTTCATAAAAAAAGATCAGAAATGAATTTAGCATTATCATATTATTACAAGTATCCATCCTCATATAAATTCATGAGACAAAAATCGAAAATAATTTTGCTTTCTCCACGCACTATTAGAGATTGGATAAAAATTTATCATTTAGAAACAGGTGTGGAGACATCTTTAATAAAAAAAATTCAGTTAAAAGTTAATTCTTTTGAAGAAAAGGATAAATTCTGTGTATTGATGTTTGATGAGATGTCTCTAAAAAAAAGTTTGGATTACAACAAAAGTTTAGATTTGATAGAGGGATATGAAGATTTAGGCCATTTAGGGCGTTTTCCTAAATTTGCTGACCAAGGCCTTGTTTTCATGGTGCGAGGCTTATTTACTTCTTGGAAACAACCACTTTCCTTTTATATTTCAAAAGGCGGTGTTCGAGGCAGTTCACTATTAGAAATGGTATATAAAAATATAGAAATATGTTTTTCAATTGGATTGAAAGTAACAACAATTGTTTGTGACCAAGGGTCAAATAATCGTCATCTTTTTAATTTTTTGGGTGTCACAAAAACAAAACCTTCATTTATATATAAAAATAACTCAATTTTTGCAATTTATGATGCTCCACATCTCATCAAATCAATTCGCAATAATTTAATAAAAACTGACATTATTGTAAATTCGAACAATGTTTCGTGGAATGATGTACGTGCGGTGTATAACATTGACAATAATAATTGCAAATATGTGTCATCCATATTAAAAATAACAGAAAGACACATACATCCTAATTCATTTGAAAAAATGTCTGTCAAATTAGCTGTTCAGGTATTTAGCAGAAGAATGTCTACAGCAATGGAGACAGCTATACGAACGGGTGATTTAAACACTGCTACAGCGCAAAATACAGCAACATTTTTAAGAAAAATTAATGATATTTTTGATTGTTTGAACAGCAGATTATTAAAAGATAGTAACCCTTTTAAAAGTGCGTTATCAGAGAGAAACGAAAAAGTTATTGAAACTTTGAATGACGCCATTGACTATATAGATTCAATTAAAATATTAAATAACAAAAATAAGGAAAGGAATAATGTATATTGCTTCAGTGGACTAGTGCAAACCATAAATGGTATTTTACAACTTTTTAATAAAATAAAAGATGAAGATTATTCCTTTTTGGGAGGCAATCCCTTCCTCTTAACCAATAGGCTACAGCAGGATCCACTAGAAAATCTATTTTCCGTATTGCGAAATAGAGGTGGATATAATCCAAATCCATCTGTAAAAGGACTCAGGCAGGCTCTCCAGCAAAATATGCATATTAGGATGCTAGAATCAGCCGGCAATGGAAATTGCGAAATCGACAACGACGAAAGTTTAAATTTAGTAACCATCAAGAACGAAACTACCATATTAATCAGGTATGAAATAATTTATACAGATTTTTTTAACTTAACTAAGTTTAATGTTGTTACTGTTTTTATACAGTACGATAATGGGAAGATTCTGTATTCAAATTCCGGTGAAGTCCATTTTCATAAAAATCTTTGTTCGTATTAACTAAGCATATTTTTTTTAACACGAATTAAGTTATGTATATGACTGCAAGTGCATGAAATTGTTTTTAATAATTTTATCTGTAAACACTGTTTTAACGTTGGTTTTAATTCTACATAATTTGATTTTTGAATTGATTTTAATTTCAGTACATCAAATGAAAATCCAGCTGACACCAAACATGAAGATACAGGAGCCAGTGACTCAGAGGACGAGGAAGATGAACTCAGAGACGAAAATGAAGAAACTGAAGGAAAGGTGGCAGATAATATTACTGACTTCGAAAAAAATATAATTGCATATTTTGCCGGGTATTTGATTTATAAATGTAATACTAAATTTCAATGTAATAAATGTTTACATTATTTAAAGAAAAATGACAACATTTATACAAAACACGAAATTTTAATTTTTCTCCGAGATTATGGTGAATCTGAAAAAACAGAATTTTTGTATAGACCCACATACTTGGTATTTGCTATTGTTCTGTCTTCTTTACAAATATTAGATAATTTTTTTGAAAACAATAAACACATTCTTTTATTTATACATAAATTTTCAGAAAAAATAATTGAAAATATTAACAAGAAATATTATAATTGGTTACAAAAAGATTCAACATGTTATGAACATAAAAAATATTTTATAGATTTATTAATATCTACAAAACTTTATAAAATGTTAGGAAATATTTCAAAATCGTTTAAATTTGGAAAAAAGAAAAGTACGCGGAATAGAAAATTAAATATAATACAAAATATATAATAAAAATAAGTGTATAATTATGTATATTTTTTTATTGTAAACTTTCAATGCCTACTTATTTATTTCCATATGTGTAAAATTATTTTCTACTATATTTATATATCATTAATTTATTTATAAAAGTTATATATGCATATACTTCCATACTTCTAAAAATTCTAAATCTGTCGCTCATGCAATCACAGAAATACTTCATCCCTAGCATAGAGCGTAGCAGCGTTACAGGTAAAGAAATAACAATGAAAATTATCAAGCCTTTTTTCCTCTTATTCCCTTCCGCCTCACTTTGAGCGATATACCGCGCAACTAAGGCTGAGTCAAACAAATTTTCATAGTTACTCGCTAGGGGCAGCACTACACAAATCGTAAGTTTTTAAATCAGTGCGAACGTTATGGCGCATTAGGTTGCCATTATTCTTATATCATTTATTAAATGATATATACAAGGATAAGATTTAGACGTATCTTTATTTTTCAAACCCCAACAACTTATCAATAGTTACAAAAAAAAAAACAAAACTATAATAACATTGAATTATTAGCCGCCTACTTTTTTTATTCTTAGTCGGTCAAGGTGGCTACACAACTGTCATAATATTTTCTATTTTAGTAGTATAAAACCCGAAAATTTTCAAAATAAAAAGCGAATATAGAATTTTAAAGTACATGCTACCAAGATTCGTAAAATACGAGTATATACTGTCCCGTATTTCGAAAGCTAAAAGGTGGCAACCCTAGTATCATTGTATTCCAAATACTGACCATTGGTACTCACGTTAAATACACTGGAGAACGATTTGCTGTCTTCCCCGATATCGCTTTTATCATTTAGATTGCGAATCACAGCCCGAAGGAACACAGCTGATATAACTTGATTATTGGGTGGCTAGTGCTTGAAATGTACCTATTTATCTTGTGTATAAATTCTTGAATATAAATATAAGCAATAATAAATAACAATGAAATATTCTAGAGTTAAATTTGTATTAAATAATTTGCTTTGTTATACTGTAAAAATAATAGGAATACAATCTGGTCAGGATTAATTTATTTAGGTGACAGGAAAGTAAAGAAGATTAAAAGAAATAATTTATAAAATATTTATTGATTTCTAAATAGCCCAATTCGATGATACTTATTTGTAATATAATCATCTTTTTCCGACAGTAATTTCGTTTCTAATCTAATTTTTAGAAATGTGTCAATAATTTTAATAATTTGTTTTGTGGTTATCTAAAACAGTTTGTTCCTTGACGTAGTTAACAAATTCGGTTGTATTAAACACATAAGGAGAGCATTGCTGAAAAACATTAATAATCATGCGTTGTTTTAAAATTTTATTTTTAATATTTCATGTCGGCTTTGCCTATATACCCTTTCGGCCTTTTTACAAATAAATGCGACATCCTTTGAGGGATATAGGAGGTTCCCTCGATTTTTTATGTTAATTATTAATATGATTTCTCTTCTATCAGCGCACAAGTACTTAAAAGTACATGTACAATTAGTACAAACAGAAATTAAATCAAACGTCAAACCATGTTCTCGCTGCATCAGCCGGCTACAGCTGCCAGCGTTACCCAATAGTAGTCAAGATTTCCGAGCGTGCGCATAATTCCAGGTTGGGTGTTTGTGTGAGATAGACTTATGCAGCAATGATATTTTCATTTCACAGTGTTTCCTTCACCTACTCTTATGGGAAAGATACGAGCATTAGCAATATATTTGTGTAATAGGTATATGTAAAATTCACAGCAATAAAAGACATTAGCGCCCCCTGCAACGGTTGAAAATGGCTGGCATTTATTATCGGCTACCATTTATGCAAAATGTCATTTTATGCGGGTCCCATACAGAGAATACCTAGATTCTAAAATATCATTTTTTAAAACAGTTTTGAGTCATGACATAACCCACAGTTGGGTAGATCGTCGTTTTTCCGGGAAAGACAGCAAATAAAGTGAGTATCAAGGATGATGATTATTTGGAATACTATGATACATTTTTCACGTAGCACTAGCCCCCGGTCTATAAGGGAGGTAATGCTTCGTTTTTACTATTTTTGCAATCAGTGTGTTTTTTGTGTGACGATTTTTTTTCCTTCACGATATCTCTCTTATATCAAACTTGAAGAGTATTTTTTTCTGAATTCAATCATGTAATTGTTTTATATTCTATAAATTTCATTTTTATATTATTTTTCAGTAGGCTATGGATGAAAAACAAATATTGCTATTTGTCAATTTGAATTGTTAAGGATAGAAATCAAATAGAATAGAAAACTATTTATAAATATATTAACAAATATTTATGGTTCATTTCAATAAGCTCATTTTATTCATCCATAGCCTGCTGAAGATGACTATAAACATCAAATTCAATTAAATTTCAATTGAATTTTTCTTAATATTTTTGTTGTGTAAGGATATAAATTGAATACCCGGTTGAATTCAGAAAAAAATACTCTATCGAATGATCCAAAAATATATACCATCCTATTTTAAAAATTACAATTTTGTGTTGTTACTTGAGAATCACTGGTTTCAAAAAAATATTTTCTCCTCCAGTCGGATCCCCCTTGGTTTTCTATAAGATTGACTTATAGTATTTTATTGCATGTTTAATAATATAGAAATTATTTAAGATGGCTTGTGTAGCTGTTACAACCAACGACCACAAATATACTAGACAAAACATGCCCTATACGTCACTATTGTTTGTTATGTTCTCGGCTGGACGGAAAGAGACAACTAGAGATAGAGATATATAAAGTCTACTCTAAAGTTTGTCGAGAGATGTCTCTATAGTCCATATAATGTATTTATGACATTTTGCTCCTTTGTTTGGAAGTTGTGGTCGTTCGGGCCTCGACTTTGTAACTTTAAATTCAGTCTGACCACAGGGGTCAATTTTGTGCCATTTAAAATTCGAAAAATATTTGGTGTCGGTCGGGTTCGAACCCGGTTCCCCAAGTTCGCGACCAAATACTCAATGTCGCGGCCACGAGACCCGATGAGAAATTTATCTACGGGAATTTCGGTAGGACTGTATTCATAACGATATCCTGGATTACGATCCATTAAATAATCATGGCATTCACTTGCTCAATTTAATTTTAGACATTTATTTGAAAATCCAGATCCACATATAAAACAAAAATAAACTTAGAAAAAACTACAAATAGAATAAGAAGCAAGTATATAAAAACAACATTGTTTAAAAATCAATAAAATAAAATAAATAATTATATACCATTACTTTTACCTTTTCTTAATACTGATAACAATTTGTTTTATGCATTTTATAATTGGTTTTCGTTAATAATTCAAATATAGTACAGTTCATTTTAATAAAACAAGCAGTGATATCTGGCGAATACTCCGTGAGGGGCCTTTACATATCTCTATCCTTCGTTGTCTCTTTTTGTCCAGCCGAAAACAAAACAAATGCTATGAAGTTATATCTAGTGTATTTGTGATCCTTGGTTACAACCTGTATGTAAAAGCTATATATTCATATTTTTAATTTTTGTGACAACCACAATTTATTACTTACATTATTTATTAAACTCGCACCAACTTTGTGGACAATATTTGTACATTATGAAAATATATAAGGCAAGGTATGTACATTAAGAAACAATGCGTGTTCCCCTCTCAATCGACATTAGTTATTTTCTTTCTTAAAACGAAATATAGTTTGAAAATGAAAAGATGGAGATGATATGAGTCGGTACATAAGTAAATCAACCTTTATACTACACTGCCATCTGTTACACAAAATTGTAATAATATTTAAGGAATGTACACTAGTGAGTTGTGGAGTTGTCAAAGTAGTTGCTTTGTTTAGACAGCGTTTCCAATAGTTTTGAGGAATACAATATTTTTGAACAACAAACTATTATTTCATTATTTTGAATAAGTCTGCACTCTGCGCTACTATTCATAAGTTTGTGACTGTATTATAATTTCTAACCTGTACACATAAATGAAACAAAAATAATAGGTAATGATAGTAACAATATAATGTAAGCATCACAAATGAAAATTTATATTTCAGATTATCATCAAGTTTGAAAGAATACTTGTGTGAATCAGTTCCCCTTGTGTAACGAATGTACACGTTAATTAATATCAAAAAGCAATCACGGGGAGCAACAAGGAGAACATGGAACATTCAACAACTAATTATCAGAAATTTGAAGAGGTTTATATCAAAGAAGAATCATTTGAAGAAACTTCCATGGACGATGAATTGTATGAAAATGTATTACATAGTGTAAAGGAGGAATGTACTACTGGTAGCGGTAACCAGATTGAGAAAGCTTGTACCAGCCCAATCACCACAAATAATGACATTTATAAAAGTAAAATAATATCTATGTACAAAATTCATTAAGAAATATCAATGCTCTGTTATCGCAGCACCATCAAAGTAGTCGTCCAGTAGATAAATATATTATTATGTCAGTGACCACATTACGTACGTAATAAGGTCACTAATGTAATGTGAGTGTGTACAGAAAAAATGTACATATATACATACTTTTAAATTTTCAATGAAAATTGCAGCAGACTTACAAACGATTTGTTTCCAATATACAAAATTATAAATAATTCCAATCATGATTTTTGTCCTTCCCACCATTACTATACTCTGTTCCATTTAACCGATTCAGTAGATAGCGCTCATATCAGCGCTAGTTTTAAGTAACCGATATTACTGTAATGTGCAGCGCCCGCCGTCGCTGTCGCAGCCGCGCAGGGACGAGCGTGTGTCTATTTTTAGCGATGACGCAACCGACTTGTCCGAACCTGCTTAATTACGCGGTTGATGAAATCTATTGTGTTTGAGTTTTTATCTAGAATAGTGCTCTAGACATTTCTCGAATACAAATGCCGGAGTATATAAACACTGCTAGCGAATGCATTGGACAGTCTGATATAAATAAGCGTCGCGTGTTAAATTGTTGGTGATATAAACAGATAGTCGACAAGTGGTAAACATAAATAAATATAGTTATATAAATAAATAAGTGAGCTATATATTGTTTAAATAAATAATCTTAGTGTTTAAGTGTCTTATAATATTCTTAGTCTTAATTAGTGTTTAATATTTGTTTAATCGTAGTGTTTGTTATATTTATCATCTTTTAATTATATTTAATATCTCTTGATCGTTATAATAAACTTTTATTTTAATTAATAATAATTGTCTAATATTTACACTTCACCCAAATAAATAAAAACGTTACATTACATTGCATAAATTTGTCTCTTGTCTCCAATTTTAGCCAATCATAGAATTCAAAACTATGTTCTATTCTCTACAATACTGAATTGGGCAGGTGGAATAAGGTATACAGGATGTCCGGATTTCAAAAGTTACCATTGGGATCTCGGAAAGTATAAGAGATACGACTTTGGTTAAATGGGACATATCGTGTGCCTTTGGATGGCCATCGTAAATGTGCTTTTGTTTGGACAAAAATTTTCATAGGTTACTAAAAAATGGCGGAAAACTTAATTTCGTCGATATTTTAACCTTAAAATTACTTCTAACTCAAATAAGTTAATTATGTAAAATAAAATACCATTTTGAAAAACTAATGAAAATACTGACAAAAAATATATTAAAATTATAAGGGTAAAATAAATGTAAACCCCAATAACCCTTAGATCAATCAAAATAGAAAAAAGTAAGAATTTTTTAGAGTGGTATCAAATATGGCTTCCATTTAAAAAAAATGTATGTTTATGTTATACCTCGAAAATTTATGCATAGAAAAAATATTTTCGTACGCCATTGGATAGACAATAAAAATATTTAACTTTTGTATTTGAAACATTTTTCTCGTTTAATGATAAGTAATTTCAAAATAAAAATATCGACCAAATTCAGTTTTCCGCCATTTTCTAGTATCCTAGAAGAATTTTTGCCAAAACAAAAGCACATTTAATATGGTCCCCCAAAAGCGCACCATGGGTTATTTTTAACGGAAGTCGTATCTGTTATAGTTTCCGAAATCCCAATAGTGGCCTACGAAATCCGAACAGCCTGTATATGTCTTTAGAAGAAGGCAACAAGGTCGAAAAGAAAGATTTTGTTAATGTATTGTCCTAATTCTATTTGACATTTGCTCTGTTTTATTTTGCCGTAATGTTTGACGTATGTATGGGTGATCACTTTTGTTATAACAATGTATATGCGTATGTATATATTTTTTGTACTGTAGGTTTTTGATTAAATATATTTATTTTATTTACTAATTAAATGGAATTTTATTTAAAGTATTTGGAAAACTTTAACTCCTGATACTCCCTAGTTTATGTGCATACTAAAAATCGAGTGCTCAAAATTATGTTAACGTCGAATGTACCTCAATGTAACAACAGGAAGAAATGATGTAAACGAAGCCTTATGCTACGAAGCCATATGTTAATTTGTTGTATTTTTCCTCTGTATGATTGATTGTATGGATTGTGATGTGTAAATAAATTGTCATATGGACCCCTCATAAGTAACTTTATTGGGACGCACACACAACAAAATACGTGTTTATTCGCTGATAGCAACAACTGAAGTCCCACACAGTTTTCGCGTACAGAAATCATGCGGCGGCCAGAGCCGGACTCAGTCTTGCCAAGTGTACAAAAAATAAAGTTTACAAAAATATAAACATACAAAAAAACTAAATATTAATGTATTTTTAACATGCCCCCCGCCTTGGAACGCCTGGGGCAGTTTCAAATGTCCTAAATTGGGTTTGGTAAGGGGCAGATCTTGGAGTAGGCGCGCTTAATCGGTCCGCGCGCCGTGTGGATGGTGGCTACTCTGGCGACGCCGTCCTTGCCAGGGTGAAGCTGGAGAATGCGACCCAACTTCCAGCGTAGAGGCGGCGAATTTTCTTCCTTGATTAGGACCATCGCACCGACGTCGAGTTCACCATGGATCCTCTGTCATTTGACCCTTTCCTGCAGCTCGTTTACGTACTCCTTATGCCAGCGGTTCCAAAAATGTTGTTGACATTGTTGGATCTGTTGAAAACGATACAATCGGTTCATTGGAAGTTCCCTCAAGTCTGGCTCTGGAGTAGCTGTCAAAGATCGATCAATTAGAAAGTGAGCCGGGGTTAATGGAGTTAGGTCATTAGGGTAGTCAGACAGTGGAAAAAGCGGATGGGAATTAAGTACTGCTTCAACCTGTACTAGAACAGTATTTAATTCCTCAAACGTTAAATGCGCGTCCTGTAGGACCCTTCTTAAATGAGCCTTGCAGGATTTCACACCGGCTTCCCACAATCCGGCAAAATGAGCAGCATAGGGAGGTATGAAATGCCAATTTATATTTTCCTTAGAACAATAATTTGCAATATTATTTTCTGAATTTGACACCAATTTTGCTAACTGTTTTCATTCTGAATTGGCTGAGACAAAGTTGGTGCCGTTATCCGAAAATATCTGAACTGGTTTTCCGCGACGTGATATGAATCTTTTTAGTGCCATGAGAAAGGCATCTTTGGACAAGTCACTTATGAGCTCTAAGTGAATTGCCTCTTGTAACAATGAACGGAGGATTTGGCTGAAGGCGAGCCTCAGGTAACTGACCCATAATGGGTTAAACAATTTTTGGCTTGTTTCTATAACAACTCAGGCATTGCTTCACTACTCGTTTAGTAAGATTTCTCCCTCCGATGGGCCAAAATTTTTCTCTAATTGAAGCTAAAGTTTGTTGAGGCCCCGCATGTAATAATTTTACATGTTCGTTTTCAAAAATTAAACGAGTTAAATGATGATTTGAATTTAATAATATTGGGTGTTTTTTGTCAAAAGTATATGACGAGTTGCGCAATCGGCCCCCACTCTTATGATACCTTTGTCATCGAAAAAAGGGTCGAGAGAGATTAGTTTACTATGGGCATTCAATTGCTTATTACCATTTAAGTTTTTGATGTTGTTAAATTACTCCCTTTGAGCCATTTTTATTAAAGAATGATCTATTTCAAATGTAGTTAACATCCCTGATTTTCGCGAGTTAGCCCGAGAGCGTGAATTTTTGAAAAATCGAAGAATCCAACCCAGTACCCTTTGGATTCTAATTAATTTTGAGAAATTTTTAAATGGAAAATGTTCATTATTTTGAGCAAAAAATGTTTGGGTACTTTTCAATTTAATATCCGGTAAAATTTACGATTGATCTAGTGGAGGCTTTATGGGCCAATCTAGGGGTGTTTTTCGCAACCACTGCGGACCATGCCACCATAAATCTTGTTCCTTAATGTCGTTCGGCATAATTCCACGTGATAATAAATCAGCAGGGTTGTCACCACTGGTTACATGACGCCAGATATCAGCGCTAGTAAAATTTTGAATTTCGGCCACTCTATTACTTACAAAAGTTTTGAGTTTATTTGGAGGTAATTTCAACCAACTTAGTACAATGGTTGAATCAGACCAAAACACGCGATCATCAAATGTAATTTTTAATGATTTGGTGACCTTATCGGCAGGTCTAGCTAGAATTAATGCCCCGGAAAGCTCTAACCGCGGAAGTGTTACTGTTTTTAGCGGAGCTACTTTAGTTTTGGAGCATAGTAAATTGACAAAAATATTGCCGTTTTGATCTACATACCTTATGCAAATACATCCGCCGTATGCCTTTTCCGAGGCATCCGCGAAACCGTGCATCTAAATTCGAGATGGAGTGTCGCATAAGATACGCCGTTCAATTGAAATTTCATTTAATAATGGGAGCTTATCACGGAATTTAGACCAAAATGAGTGTATGTGAGAATGTAATCCCTCGTCCCATGATATTTTTTCCAACCACAATTGTTGTAACAATATTTTTGCCAGTATTACACAAGAGCTTAAAAGTTCCAGGGGGTCAAATATTTGCGCCACGTTTGTCAAAATTGACCGTTTACTAATTTTTTGATTTGAAGGTGCTTCACGAATATTGTACATTAAATTATCGGAATTTGGACACCAAGTGAGCCCCAAAGGTTTAGCGTTTTCATCTATACCGAAATTAACAATTTGATTTGGAGAATTATTTTCTTGTACATACTTTAAAGTTTCTTGACAGTTTGAGTAAAATTTTCGTAATTCAAAATGTCCTTGATTAAGGATATCCGAAACACCTTTTGCGAGGAGCGCGGCCTCTTCAATTGAATCTGCCCCCGTTAACATGTCATCGACATAAAAATCAGACCTAATTATTTCAGCACATTTAAGATTCAAATTTTCGTTTTCGTCCGCTAATTGAAACAAACATCGAATCGCTAGAAAATATGCCGCTTTTGTGCCATACGTTACCGTGTTGAGTTCGAAAACATCTAAAGGTTCGTTTGGATTTTCTCACCGCAAGATTCTTTGTAAAGTACGCTGTTCAGGTACCACGAGTACTTGGCGATACATTTTCGCAATATCACCAGATATGACGTACTTACGTTGTCTAAAACGCAATAATATTTAAAGTAAATCATTTTGTGTAGTTGGCCCTGTCATCTGAATATTATTAAGGAAAAACCCACTACTGGACGGCGCTAATGCCTCAAATACGACCCTTAATTTTGTGGTTAAACTTTCTGTCCGTATTACGCCGTTATGTGGCATGTAATAACAAATTTTATCAGAATTAAAATTTACAATTTTGCGCATGTGACCTAAACTATGATATTCACACAAAAAGTCTTTGTATTGTTGTTTCAAATTTGGTTGTCTTTGTAATTTTCGCCCTAATGATAAAAATCTGTGTACAGCGTGTTCATATGAGTCACCTAATTTTTCTATCGGGTCCTATAGCGGTAAAGCGACAACAAATTGTCTATTTTCGTGTTTAGTATTAAAATTAAAATGATTTTCACAGGCAATCTCTTCTTCAGAAAAAGGCTTGAGCCCGTTACACTCTTCAAGTTCCTTAAACTTTGAGAGTAGATTTTGTATGTTGAGATTTACGTTTAAATTACACGAAACTACAGACGTTTGTACATTGAATATAGGCCTTGATATAATCCAACCAAATCGCGTTTTTTGTACAATGGGCCTATTAGTTTTCAAGCAAATTTGACCTATACACAATGTATTCCAGAACAAGTTTGCTCCGATCAGCATATCTATACTCTGCGGTTTATAAAAGGCGGGATCCGCCAATTTTATGTTTTTAGGAATATTTAATTCGGATGCATTTACCAGTACGCTTACTTAGCCGAAAAGTTATTATGTAATGAGTGAATAGTTACATCACATTTTGAGTCAATATTTGACATGGCCTGATTTAAACATTGTACGGTAATATTTGTTTTGCTGGGGTTTAACCCTAAACGGTCACACAAATTTTGAGTTACTTAACTCGACTGTGATCCTGAGTCGAGCAATGCGCGAATGGTATGAGGATTTTTGTGTTTGTTTAGAATTTGTACATACGCTGTGGATAAAAGAACAAAGCAAAGCTTTAAAGTGTTTAATTTATCGATTTTTTCATTTACCGTGAGTTTTAAAAATTCCGCGCTGTTTTGAATGTAATGTTCTTTATTTCAAACGCGGCATTTTGGAGTGAAATGATTATTTGTTGCTAAAAGGCCTTTAGTACAAACTTTATTTTGTTTTTTATCAATATAATTTGACTGTAAAGTTTTCAATAAATCTGCTCGCGACTTGAGAAATGTTTTGAGCGCATTTAAGTTGGGTATGTCCTTATCCGATTTAAAGTTTTTTCACTCGCGGCTACTAACATAATCTAATTTTGTAGAAATTAAATAAACTATTAGAGTGTCCCATTCACTCGTTGGGTGATCTAATTGTTTTAATGCGCGAAGATTTTTGGAAATTGTGTTTATTATTTTCCTCAACCCATTTGCGGATTCTTTAACTAATGGTTCAATGTTAAACAATGCTTTTACGTGATTGTGTATTAAAAGTTTATTATTGTTGTACCTGTCGAGTAGTGACTTCCATGCAACTGAGTAATTTTTTGAAGTAAATTCTAATGACTTTATTACCTGAGATGCGCCACCCTCCAACGATGCTCTAAGATAGTGAAATTTCTGAATTTCGTTAATAGTTACGTTTTCGGGAATTAAAGAAATTCCAGCCAGCTTGAGTAGTCGCCATTGAATTTAGGCAGCTGTATTGTCGGCAGCTTGATGTTACTTGGCGGATTCGGATTTAGGTTTGCATCTTGCGAGTTAGTACCTGAAATGGAAGTTTGTGGTAAATTTGCATTTTCGTGATCTAATTTTTTTGTAAGTGCAGTGTATTTGAAAAAATCATCTTCAAATGCTTTTCTAATTTTTAATTCCGCTTCCATATCTTCGGTTGCATTCTCGAGTAAAATTTGATTATCGTCAAACTCCTTGCCAATTAGACTAAAACTATTTAAGCGATCTTTTAATTCTATGATATCAAGCTCTGACAATGATTTCCGTTTCTGAACTTCAGTTATATGTGTAATGAAATTTGCCAATTTCGCAAGAATGGATTCACGTTTTTTAATATATCTTGAGCTCATTTTGACGTATTGTATTTGAGATTGAAAATAGTATTGATTTAATAAATGCACAATACAAGTAAAACGAATAGAAATGTATTAAGCAATAAACCGTACGAGTATAAGTGAAACAGTCTGAAATCATGTGGAAATGTAAGGATAAGAATAAAATTGGAACGACTCACTTAACTTTTGTGATCTTCCAGCGATGAGAATGATGATTTGTCCAGACCCGGGATCGCGACGAGCCTTAGGCCTGCGTACCACGTGTTGAACTATATTGGTTATGTTTTGGTTTTGTTTGCAAAACTACGCTCTGCAACCATATGTTAGTTTGTTGTATTTTTCCTCTGTATGATTGATTGTATATATTGTGATGTGTAAATAAATTGGCATATGGACCCCTTATAAATAACTTTATTGGGGTGCACACACAACAACAAAATACGTGTTTGTTCGCTGATAGCAACAACTGAAGTCCCACACAGTTTGCACGTACAAAATCATGCGGCGGCCAGAGCCGGATTCAGTCTTGCCAATTGTAAAAAAAATAAAGTTTACAAAAATATAAACATAAAAAAAACTAAATATTACTTTATTCTTAACACTATATTAAAATATAATCCAAATCTTTTAAATTTTAGTATTTAAGACTCATATATCAAGGGGAACAACATGTTAGATTATGGCTAAAATTAATAAACCAGAAGTGATACTTTACTTGAAGCTCTGAGCAGATTTTCGTGAAAAATACATACATACATACGTACATAAAATCACGCATTTCCCACTTAGTGGGTTAGCACAAACCCGAAAGAATAAAAAATAATAATAAAAAATCTGATGTGGCCAGCACATTACCTTCCGTCAGTTATATGAGGCATTTACGAAAATTCTACCTGTGAACTGTTACCAGTAAACAGCTGTTTATCAGGTTATAGCTACCGGAATCGATATTTTAGGAACGCAAGTGGTAAACAGGGTAGATCCATAACCTATAAAAAATTTGAAAATTTGAAACAGGTTAAAAATTTGATGTAGTTAACAAACTGAGCAGAGTCATACTTTGAACACATTTCCACTTTTAACGCGTGCACTTCGCTTTGCAATACTACTTTTTTTTGAGATTAGATTCTTCATGAATCCGGTAGATGGATCTGGTAGATATTGTACAGTTTTCAAACACGGTAACTTTTTACCAGTCGTGTTTCCGAACACAGTCGGTAGATGCGATATCTACAGGTAGAATTTTCGTAAATGCCTATGTATTTTCTATAAAATAGCATACAGAAAGTTCCTTGTAAAAGATTCTAAATTTCTTATACGTACATTACCTTTCGACAGTTGTATGTACTTTATACAAATTCCATACAGGAAGTTTCGAGCAAAAGATCCTAAATTTCGAGTGAAATAATAATATAACACAAATATACTACGAATATGTCAATTGACACTGACATCTTTCAATCAGAATTTTCATAATATAGTAGCTGTTTTCATAGCTATGTCTACTTTATGAAATTTAATTCCTTTATAATTTTTTAACTCTATATCCATTTAATATTAAGTATAAAATGCAGTCACATCGTATAGAGAATACAATGTTCTTTAATATTTATAATAACATTAAATGTGAAAAAATCTGATGTGGCCAGCACATTACCTTTCGTCAGTTCTATGTATTTTGTACAAATCTCATACAGAAAGTACCTTGCTAAATTAAATATTCTATTTCTTGTGCATTACCTTCCGGCAGTTGCACGTATTTTATGCAAATTTCTTACAAAAAAAAAATATTATTTTGTGACGTTCTCTATATACAGTGTAATGTATCTGCAGAAATAAAATATTTATTATTATTATTATTTCTTGTACATTACCTTAAAACAGTTGTATGTATTTTATACAAATTCCATACAGAAAGCAAAAGATCCTATATTTCCAGTAAAATTATAAGATAAACACACTATGTCAATTTCACTTGACACTGACATCTTTCAATCAGAATTTTCTTAATATAGTAGTTGTTTCCATAGCTATGGCTACTTTATGAAATTTAATTTCTTTATAATTTTTTAACTCTATATCCATTTAATATTAAGTATAAAATGCAGTCAAATCGTATAGAGAATAAAATATTCTTTAATATTTATAATAACATCAAATGTGAAAAAATTATATTTAACATAGTTTTTTCAAGAAAAACTGTTAAAATCTTCAAATGATGGTACTTCCGGTTGACCAATTGTAACCAAAATCTAATCAGCTCTTCATATGGATGTAACGAAGAAGTATACGAAAAAATTATAATTTTTGTAACTGTAGTATTAGAGTTATCGCAGACGAAAATTTTGTTACACACACACACACATCCACACACACACACACATCCACACACACACACACACACACACACACACACACACACACACACACACACACACACACACACACACACACACACACACACACACACACACACACACACACACACACACACACACACACACACACACACACACACACACACACACACACACACACACACACACACACACACACACACACACACACACACACACACACACACACACACACACACACACACACACACACACACACACACACACACACACACACACACACACACACACACACACACACACACACACACACACACACACACACACACACACACACACACACACACACACACACACACACACACACACACACACACACACACACACACACACACACACACACACACACACACACACACACACACACACACACACACACACACACACACACACACACACACACACACACACACACACACACACACACACACACACACACACACACACACACACACACACACACACACACACACACACACACACACACACACACACACACACACACACACACACACACACACACACACACACACACACACACACACACACACACACACACACACACACACACACACACACACACACACACACACACACACACACACACACACACACACACACACACACACACACACACACACACACACACACACACACACACACACACACACACACACACACACACACACACACACACACACACACACACACACACACACACACACACACACACACACACACACACACACACACACACACACACACACACACACACACACACACACACACACACACACACACACACACACACACACACACACACACACACACACACACACACACACACACACACACACACACACACACACACACACACACACACACACACACACACACACACACACACACACACACACACACACACACACACACACACACACACACACACACACACACACACACACACACACACACACACACACACACACACACACACACACACACACACACACACACACACACACACACACACACACACACACACACACACACACACACACACACACACACACACACACACACACACACACACACACACACACACACACACACACACACACACACACACACACACACACACACACACACACACACACACACACACACACACACACACACACACACACACACACACACACACACACACACACACACACACACACACACACACACACACACACACACACACACACACACACACACACACACACACACACACACACACACACACACACACACACACACACACACACACACACACACACACACACACACACACACACACACACACACACACACACACACACACACACACACACACACACACACACACACACACACACACACACACACACACACACACACACACACACACACACACACACACACACACACACACACACACACACACACACACACACACACACACACACACACACACACACACACACACACACACACACACACACACACACACACACACACACACACACACACACACACACACACACACACACACACACACACACACACACACACACACACACACACACACACACACACACACACACACACACACACACACACACACACACACACACACACACACACACACACACACACACACACACACACACACACACACACACACACACACACACACACACACACACACACACACACACACACACACACACACACACACACACACACACACACACACATCATCGTAAAAACAGTAAATTCGTATTCTAAGGACCCTAAAACGTGCTTATTGATTAAAAACTCATCATCGAATTTTTTGACCAAAGACAACACCTTCCTTACCTAAAGGTGACGGAAGGTAAAAAACATCATCCAAAAAAAATCAGTTTCTCTTTAAACAACTTCTTACTAACCTAATCATAGGTCAACATATATTCCTCACTCTCAACATATTAAAGTCACCGAATTACGGTAGCGAAATACCGCAACCGGATCACAATAATAGTGAAAAATATATATTGATATACTCCAAAACCTGTCAAATTTATTATTTAAGACTTTTATATAAAGGGAAGCAACATATTAGATTTTGGCTGAAATTGATAAACCGGAAGTGATACTTTTTTGAAGCTCTGAACAAATTTTCGTAAAATATAAATTGATACAATCCAAAACTTTTCAAATTTGTTATTTAACACTTCTATATTAATGATGTTGTCTAAAACTGATAAACCGGCAGTACTACTTTACATGAAGCTATAAACAGATTTTTTGAAAAAGTATATTAAAACATGATTTAAAACTTCTCAATTTTGGTATTTGAAACTCGTGTATAATTTGAAACAACATTATATTTTGACTATACCTATATGATAAACTAGAAGTGGTATTTAATTTGGAGCTCTTAACAGATTTTCGAGGAAAAACCTAATAAAATATAATCTAGAATTTGGTATTACAGACTTTTCTATTTATTGGAACAACAATTTAGATTTTGTTTACAAACGATCAACCGGAAATGATACTTTACCTACTTAAAGCTCATTGCTATTTCAAAGATGGAATTAACGGGAGGTCATGTGTTGGCCGCATCAGATTTTTTAACTCTATATCCATTTAATATGAAGTATAAAATACAGTGAAATCGTATAGAGAATAAAATTTCTTTAATACTTATAATAACATTAAATATGAAATAAATTATATTTAAGATAGTTTTTTCAAGAAACTGTTAAAAACTTTATATGAGGATACTTCCGGTTGACCATTTGTAACCAAAATTTAATCAGCTCTTCATATGAATTTAACGAAGAAGAATACGAAAGTTTTAATTTTTGAAAAAAAGTGCTTATTGATTAAAAACTCATCATCGAATTTTTTGACCAGAAAATACCTTCCTTACCTAAAGGTAACGGAAGGTAATAAGAAAGTTCAAAGATTAAGTACCACTATCCATAATCCATACATATGTTTTCGATTTTCTGGTTTTCATAATTTTTTTACGTACGTCATAAAACGTCAATTTGACTTATGGCAATAAAATTTCGTATTCCGCGTGTATAAAATAAATTATCATTGAAATTAATCTTAATGTATTTTAAAAATACTTTAATATTGCAATTCAATTACTTTCTATTTGTAATTTCAAATAACCTAATATAAATTTTTATAACATTTTAATATTAATTAAGTTGTATTAGATGATTTGACTCATATTTAACATTTTTTTCCATGTTGCTTAGGTATTACATGACGTCATTTCTGATTTGATGAACTTCCCATGTACTCTTATATTAGACGCTTAGTTCACTTATCGCGTTTTCATACTGAACGCACTGCTAGTTCAGTTTTGTTCTAGACTCCAGCACAAACTTCGTGCGAATCTTATAGACGTTCTAAATTTTTTTAGAAATCGGTAAGTAGAAGACTTATTTACATTTTCAATTTAGTTTCACAATTTGGTGCTAAATTCTAATATAGTGATTTCAAATAATAATAGTACTGTAAGCAGAGCTAGGCAACATTTGCAAGAAAATTACTTGATTAGCCTCGCAAGTACTTTCAGTACTTGAAGTATAATGTGTTAAAAAACCTTACTTGGAGTAAGCTATGAACAGAAAAACGTATGTCTGATCATTATTCAATTTAAAAGTCGAGTCACAATTGATCTTTGAATTTAATTTATCTGAAATTCATTCTAACAGTTGACAAAAGAATATTGCCATTCTCTTATTTTCTGATATAATTCCATTTCTAAAATAAGATTCAATAAAAGTTAGGTAACAATTTTAGTAATATATAGTGTCAACCTGACATTTAATTAAAAACTTTTAAATTAAGACATGCATTTGTTTGTTCATAGCCTACTCCGAGTTAGTTCTTTTGCACTTTCTATACTGGGTGATTCAGCACGACTGTGTGCCCTTTGAAGGTACCCCTCACCAGACACATTTTTATAAATAATTATGATGCTAGTTGCAATAAACTTTTAAAACTTGGAACAAAGATACTACTTATTTACATGCATATTTACTCTTTCGTTTGTTTCTGTATCTCAACCATTTTTACTAATAAAATATTATATGCAAATATACACAAAATATCTGATGTGGCCAGCATATTACCTTCCGTCAGTTCTATGTATTTTGTACAAATTTCATACAGAAAGTTCCTTGCAAAAGATTATATTTCTTGAACATTACCTTCCGGCTGTTGTATGTATTTTATACAAATTCCATACAGAAAATTTCTAGTAAAAGATCCTATATTTCCAGTAAAATTGTACTTGACACTGACATTTTTTAATCAGAATTTTCTTTACTAGTAGCTGTTTCCCTAGCTGCCTACTCATGAAATTTAATTTATAATTTCTAACTCTATATCCATTTAATATTAAGTATAAAGTGCAGTTAAATTGTATAGAGAATAAAATATTCTTTAATATTTATAATAACATTAAATGTGAAAAAATAATATTTAACATAGTTTTTTCAAGAAAAGCTGTTAAAATCTTCAAATAATGGTACTTCCAGTTGACCAACTGTAACTAAAATCTAATCAGCTCTAATTATAATTCCTATTGTTGTGGATACAACACTATTTATAAGGTAATTAACAAATATTTGTTATACTTTAATTTAAGCTCAATACTTTTTCATACACTACCGAAAAATACCAAACTATAAAAATAAATTTTATTTAAATTTTAATTGAATTTTTCTCAATATTTTTATTATGTAAGTATATAAAATGATTACATAGTTGAATTCAGCAAGAAATACTGTATCGAATGGGTCTAAAAAATATATGCCATCCCATTTAAGCAAATATAACTTTGTGTTGTAACTCGAGAATCACTGGTTTAAAAAAATATTTTATTATGTAATGGGGTGCCCCCCTTGGTCTCCTACAACTTTATTTTATAGTATTTTTTTGTATCTCTAATAACTTCCGAGAAAAATCGCGTTTCCTAGTTTCGTTTACACCCTGTATATTTTTTAGGCCCATACGATAGAGTATTTTTTAAAAAATTCAATCATGTGTTTATTTGATATCCTTACATAACAAAAATATTGAGAAAAATAAATTTATTTTTTATAATTATTTCTCAGTTCAGTAGGCTATGTATGAAAAACAATTAATCTTATATTAAAATGAAACAAATATTTGTTAAGTACGTTATAAGCAGTGTTCTATTTGATTTCTATCCTAAATAATTTAAATTGAAAAATAGAAATTTTTGTTTCCGTACATAGCGTACTGAAAAATGACTATAAAAAATAAATTTTTGTTATATAAAAATATAAAATGATTATACGGTTAAATTCAGAAAAAAATATTTTATCTAATGCGTCTAAAACGTATATCATCCCATTTAAAAAAATCTGATGTGGCCAGAACATTACCTTCCGGCACTTCCATATATTCGTATTTTGTTCAAATTCCATACAGAAAGTTTCATGTAGCTAAGAGATTCTATATGTCCAGTAAAATTTTATATTATTATTAATTATAGAAAGCTCTAGAATGTTCGACCGCATAATAACAATGAACACAAAAGTTTCAGGCGACCGCAAGTAATTGAACACGTCGCGACTTGTTTGTTTACGTAGCCCGGCTGCCACCGCTATAAATAGACACTCGCTCATTGCTACGGCGCCGGCGGGCGTTCCACGTTAAGTATATTAGCGTGCGAATTCAAAGAACAAATTCGAGTGAGGACTATTGTTTTTCGGCATGAAATTTAGAATACTTTTTCTTGTTTTTGGTTTTATACTAAACTTAACTTACATATTTTGATTAGATATACTCGTAGTTACAAAATTTTATTAATTGCTCCGAAATGAAATAGCATTGCTTGAATGAAATGATCATAGCGCATTACGAAGCATCTTTCTGGTATGTGCTTGCGGCAGTCGTTTGAATAAACTATACTGTTACGAAAAAAACAAGTTTTAATTGCAAGGTAACATAATAAATGCTTATATTTATGATCGTAGATCTTCTTGACTGGAAATTGTATGGGTAAAGGAAAACTTCTGGAATTCAGTCAATGGTTAAAAATTATTTATTTTCGGCCTCTACTAGTTTCGGCACCACATGTGCCTTCATCAGGAGCTACAAATTATTACAGAAATAATATAAATATGTAAAGACAATGAGGTTTTTACCTTCCGTCACCTTTAGGTAAGGAAGGTATTGTCTTTGGTCAAAAAATTCGGTGGTGAGTTTTTGATGAATAAGCACGTTTTAGGGTCCCTAGAATACGATTTTACTATTTTTACGATGATGTCTGTATGTGTGTGTGTGTATGTATGTGTGTGTGTGTGTGTGTGTGTGTGTGTGTGTGTGTGTGTGTGTGTGTGTGTGTCTGTGTGTGACAAAATTTTCTAATGCGATAACTCTAATACTACAATTCCAAAAATTATAATTCTTTCGTATTCCTCTTCGTTACAGCCATGTGAAGAGCTGATTAGATTTTGGTTATAATTGGTCAACCGGAAGTACTCTCATTTGAAGATTTTAACAGTTTTTCTTGAAAAAACGATGGTAAATATCATTTTTTCACATTTAATGTTATTATAAATATTAAAGAATTATTTATTCTCTATACAATTTGAATGCATTTTATGCTTCATATTAAATGGACATAGAGTTAAAAAATTATAAAGACATTAAATATCATGTATATTAGTCAGCTTTGCTATAACTCTGGAAACAGCTGCTACATTAAGAAAATAGAAAATTCTGATTGAAAGGTGTCAGTGTCAAGTGTAGTTGACAGTATGTTTATGTTATAATTTTACTGGAAATATAGGATCTTTTGTTAGAAAGTTTCTGTTTGGTATAAAATACATACAACTGCCTTAAAGTAATGTACAAGAAATATAATCTTTTTCAAGGAACTTTCTGTATGACATTTTTACAAAATACATAGAACTGACGGAAGGTAATGTGCTGGCCACATCAGATTTTTTTTATTTATAAAAAAAATACTTACGTGAAAATTTGTTTTAAACTGATAACATTGAAATATATATAAATAACATGGAAATACGTGTACAATGGTTGTAATAATTAATAAAAATGAATGATACCGTTCATTTTGAATCATATGTCGTGAGATTATTATTGAAAATATAAAATATTTTAAGGATAACGTGTTTTATTATTTCTACACACTACGAAAAAACTAATGTTGTGACAAGTACCTATGTTGCGAAGGTCACACATAAACCGCCAAATCTTAAGTCATTTATTTCTTCTTCTTGTTACTAATTTTAAGTAAAAACAATTAACCCGCGAATTTTAATTAGGATTGTATTATATCTAATTTGTGAGAATGGTTTGTAGTGCTATTTTTATTATTGTTAAGTCTTTTTATTTTTATTAATAAATTTTAATATGTTTGTATAAATTTTACTAATATTAGCACTGTCTGTTTTTAAATTAATGTTATAGGGATCATTATTAATGTGCAGCATTTCTAGTGTAAGTCTTCTGTGTAGATTATATTCCGTGTCTATAATTTTTACTTCATCAAAATTAAATGTATGGTCAAGTGATTGGACATGACTAACTAAAGCGCATTTTCCATTGATTGTGTTCTTATTGTTACAATTTCTCTTATGTTCATTCATCCGTGTGCTTAAGTAACGCATAGTTTGTCCTGTGTACTGCGCCGGACAGTCGTTGCATGGTATTTTGTACACGACGTGCGTCCTGTTGTTTATATCTATGTCTGCCTTAAGTTTACTGAAGAGGGTTCCGACAGTTTTTATTTGTTTAAAGCCTATATTAACATTTAGCGCGTTAGAGAAAAGACATTTTAGCTGCATGGCAATGCCATCTATGTATGTAAAGGAGAAATAGCTTTTAACTTTATTTTGTTTATTTTTATCATCCGTTTCACTGGCCCCATTATTCTCATTATTTCTGCTATTATTATTGTTTCTGTTTTTTATATCATGAATTAAATTATTAACAAGACCTGTTGGATAGTTATTTATACGTAATAGTTGTTTTACATGTTGTAGTGTGGCGTCCTGATATTGTTTAGAGGTTAGGCGTAGAGCTCTAGAAATGAGATTTGTTGCATTATTAATAAGTTGATTTTTAGGGTGTCTGGATTTATAGTTGAGGTATCTAGAAGAAGCTGTCGATTTTTTATACCATTTTGTGCTAATTGTGCCATTTTCATGTCTTATTAATGTCATATCTTATATTTATATTAATCCCACACGCCACAACCCGCTTCACTATCATTGGTGAGAAATGTAAAATACTAGTATTGTTTGAATTTTTACACATTCATAGCTGTTGTAGTTATTACTAAATAGTAAATGTTACAAATATTTACGTTATTTCATTGACTCAGCTACAAAGTTTAAGGTTTGAATTAAATGGAGCTTGTGTTCAAATAAATTAAGTAAATAAACACTTGCATTTCAATTATAAAATACTAATAAAATGTGGCCAACACATGACCTCCCGTCATTTCCATATTTGACGTACCAATGAGCTTTAAGTAAAATATTACTTCCAGTTGATCGTTTATAAACAAAATCTAATTTGTTGTTCCAATAAATAGAAAAGTCTGTAATACCACATTTTGGATTATATTTTATAATGGTTTTCCTCGAAAATCTGGTAAGAGCTCCAAATTAAGTACCACTTCCGGTCTATCAGGTATAATCAAAATCTAATGTTTCAAATTATGCACGAATTTTAAATACCAAATTTGAAAAGTTTTGAATCATGTGTTAATATATTTTATCAAAAAAATCTGTTTTTAGCTTCCTGTAAAGTAGTTTATCAATTTTAGAAAACATCTAGTATGTCGTTCTCATTAATATACAAGTCTTAAATACCAAATTTGAAAAGTTTTGGATTGTATCAATTTATTTTTCACGAAAATCTGTTCAGAGCTTCAAGTAAACTGTTACTGCTGGTTTATTAATTTTAGCCAAAATCTAATATGTTGTGTCTCTTGATATAGAAGTTTTAAATTCTAAAATTAAAAAGTTTTGGATTATATTTTATACTGTTTTTCATTAAAAACTGTTATGGGCTTCAAGTAAACAGTCACTTCCGGTTATCCAATTTTACCCAAAATCTAATCAACACTTTATATGAATGCAGAAAGCTTAAATATGGAAATTAGAAATATTTGGAAGTTTGTTATAAGAGTTATTGTGGACGAAAAAATCGTCTCGCACACGTACACACACGCACACGCATATACATACACACACATCATCGTAAAAATAGTAAAAACGTGTTGTGGGGACCCTAATTCGTGCTTATTTACTGAAAACACCATCGAATTTTTGGCACGATTACATTACCTCCCTTACGTACGGTATGACGGGAGGTAAAAATAATAATTATATTAATAATTTTAAATGACATACTATATAAAAATTATAGTGATATTAACATATATTTCATTGCGCTCGCTAACACTAGATATATTATTTATATTTTTGAAATATATTATTTTTTATGTTCAATAATATGGAAAACCGTTTTACTTTTTAATTAAATTTGAGTTGTATTCTTAAAATAAATTCACATATCCATAATACAATTTAAGATATCACGAATTAAATTTAACATATCTCTAATACAATTTTAGATATCTGGAAATGATTTCAAGATATCTAGAACTCGAATTCATTGAATTAGATATATCTAAAAATCAATGGGGTCATATTATGAAAATATGACTAATTTTAAATGATTTTGTACCAAAATATATTTAAAATATAAAATTTTCATCCATAATTTTAATAAAAACGATTATCTGTAGTAATATATTAAGTGCATTGAAAATGATCGAAAATTCTGCATGAAAATATGTGTTGCCTAGAAACTGGATGAGTTTGTTTTGATAGTAACTTGACAAAAAGTGCCCGAAACGAAGTTGAGGGCACTTTTTCTGTCAAATTACTATTAAAATAAACGAACGCAGTTTCTTACAGGCAACACATTCTGAATTTTAAGATCATTTTTAATGCACGAAATATATTTGTTAGACTATTTCCAGAACATTACAATTCAAAAATCTTTTATTATTTTAATCGATACTCTAGATCCAAAAATTCAAGACTGTTGTTACCCCTAGTCCCAATAGGTGGCAGCACTTGCTAACATGCCAAGTAATATATCCCGCGCAATGTGACAGATTGCCAGATAACCTGTAATCATAGATCTTATAGGCCCAATTGCATAAAGCATTGTTAACTTTAATCACGTTGTTAACTTTGACAAGGCTTCTTTTCCAATGTATTTTTGATACGTATCCATGGTTACAATGTGTAGTTAAACACATGATCAGCTAACAACGTTTTATGCAACTGGCCCATAGTGTTATACATACTAGATGTAAGCAAGCATATGCTTTTACGTGCAAGCGAAGGGAACGCTTAGGATTAAGCAAGAAAGAAATATACGACATCGTAAGAGGAACGAAGATAAAGCTAATAAGACCGGAACTACTGCGCATATAGCTTGCGCATGGCCGGAGCGGGGAGACTTGAGGAGCTCGTCTCGTCCGCGTCCCGGCAACAGTCATTTTGCTTTGCGTCTTTGAAACAAGTAGTTCGTGAGTTTGTTTGTGGTTAAGTAATTCAAAATGCGTTGTTTATTTTGCGAAAGAAGAAAGTTGTTTGAGCAACTGAATATTTCCTTTTTTGTTATTTGCAAAACTGGAATTCGGCAGAAATGCATAAAAACTGTTCAATTTAGGAATGAATAAAATATTTTATAACACATTGTGCATATTTAATTCCCAATATCCTTACCACAATATCATTAGGTTTATGCACTCTTCACGCCAGCAATGAGTGCCTGGTAAACGCCTGCACGGTACAAATATGTCATCATTCATTACTGATATCTGCGTACAAAGCAGATTGGTACACCCAGTGATGATATATTTATTTATTTATATGCCAAATGAACGAATATATATTTTGCTAGTTTTGAGTAAAATGCGTTTTAATATTTAGACGGTTATAATAAATCTGTTCAGGCACGCTTACATAAAATTAATTTGGCCACATTCGTGCATCACAGCGAATTTATTTGCTATAGTTTTATTCTAAAATAACGCGAATGTGGTAGATACATTCGTGTTTTTGGTAGTACATTTTAGAACTACATTCATTTGTGATTAAGAATTTATAAATTTCAAGGTTCAACTTATACATTCGTCGTGCATTTGGCAGATAAAAAAATACAAACCAAGCAACATATTCGTGTATAAAACTTAAAATTTGCATATTCGTTCCTTTGGCATATAACTGACGATATCTATTAATTCAAAGGTGATCCAAATTGGAAATCATTCAAACGTCGGTAATTCCAGCTAGACCTGCGCAGCGGCGATGCGCAGTAGTTCTGGTCTTATTATCTCTATCTCTCTCAATCCTAAGCGTTCCCAGGTACTTACATCTAGTATGTATAACACTATAAGATCTATGCCTGTAATATAATATACTGAGGTACAAGTTTTGTGTGTAAATAAAAGTTGTGTGTAAAATAATCATTCGCTCTTGTTTTAATACATAACCAGTGTTACAGATCAGAAAATCTCCTGGAAAATAAATAACCCGTAACAATACAATCATATTTATATGTAAAATTTGGCTGTAGTATTCCAAATGGTTTTTACTGTTACCTCCTTATAATTTTCTTCGTTAATTTTATCCATTTTGTATGCCCAGTCCCAACATTATCTAACGTTGTATTATCAAATTGATTTCATCACAAAATATTTTAAACTGCTTCCACACATACACTTTAGATCTTTTAGTATTTACAAGAATGTTTTGTTAGTACTATTCTCAATACCTATTTTCATATAAAAACGTTCCAAAAGGATTCATTTTGGTATGATTATAAATGTTAAACAAACTGTTTAAATCTGTTTATATATTACCAATCCTTAGCAACACAAACAAATTAGCAGCCCTACTTTTTAATGCGGATTTACTGTAAATTGCTAAGTGTCACAAAAAGCTCAAAATTCCATATTTATACAAAAAAAAAGATAATTTTGTTGTTATTTCTATTTCTCTTATCTGTTTTATAAATACAAACAACTTAAAGATTGCTTAAATATGTTTGCAATTTCAGGCTGTCATTTGGGATTTTATATGTCAAACCAATTTTCACCTACTATGCAATATTCGCTGTAAGTTTGCTCTCATTGGTCCGAATATTCAAAATCTTGCCATTTCATTGGGTATTAAATTGTTCTGGAAATAGTCACTATAACGATATGACGCCACAATTGTAGTTTTGTATCAGTTTACTAAGCGAAAAGAATATAATTTTATATTATTATAACTCATGAAAATAAAATCCATATATTTATATGTAGTTCTATTTTACATGAACATGTATGAAACATTTATCATTTTTATTAAAATAAAACATATTTATTTAAAATCTTTATAACAACAGATTTTTTCTTTGATAAGGTACTATAGTTTTCTGAAAGTGACAGCTGTCCTTCTTGACATCAAATTTGGCAGAATTAATAACATTGACAGATATAAACAACTTTAGTCAGTATTGCGGATATGACGTCACACAAAATTAATTAAATTTAAAAAAAATATTTCAAAAACTGTAGGCATTTGAAAAGTATAAAGGTGCATTCATAAATGAAAATTAGGTTTAGATTACAATTGGCAACAATTTCAACCGTTTATAAGAACCTTGCATACTAAATTTTTTAAACATTATGTTCATTAAAGTACGGTTTACACGTTTACAATAGAAGCTTTTGGTGTTTGTTTCGCAAAATAATGATTTATTTTTTTGTTAATTGTTTAAATTTGCAATTTATAAATTCTTTTCCTAAATCGGTGTAGTCTCTCCCAAACTCTCTTAGTGAACGGACGTGCTAGCTACTCGAGCCAGTGTATAATAATAATTCTATCAAATTAATACTAATTTATTAATTACTAATAGTTACAACAACATATAACCAGTGTTAAAATATTACTATGCCGGGGTGAGACCGGGTAACCGGTGCTCTGCTACCCCCTATAATGCAAGTTTCGCTACCAACGAATGTGTACCACAATCAACTAACAAGTTGTACACAACTAGAACATCACTTAGCGTCACAAGAAATACAGCAACAATCTTAACAACATTCTCAACATCAACACCCGTCACCGGGAGAATGGCAAATAGTAGAAAACCAAAGAAAGAGAGGAAGATCAAGCCCCATAGAATTGAGAAGAGTAAGACAAATGAATAAAGACTACTGGTTAAACGAAACAACCACATTAACAGAAAATTGTTTTTGCCTCTTCCCGATGAAGGGATAGACTCAGAAGGTAACAACCAGCCAAATCCAATAAAAATTCCCAAATGTTGCTGGAGTAGGTAACATATCCCCATTAACAAACCTACTGCAAACATTAGCAAAAGATCAATATATAGTCAAAACCCAAGAAAATAACACTGTAAGGATTCAACCTAAAAACCCAGAAGCATACTCCATAGCAACAAAAGCATTAGAATAAAAGCATACAGAATTCTAAACATATAAACCAAGACAAGAGAGAAATTTTAAAGCTGTTCTGAAAAACATGCATTACTCTGTCAAAACGGCAGACATCAAATCAGAAATACAAAAATTGGGGCACGACGTAGTCAACGTATGGAACATAAAGCAGTATAAAACAAAAGTACCGCTAAACATGTTTTATGTGGAACTAAAACCTGCACCTAATAACAAGGAGATATACAATGTAGAACATTTACAATATCACCAAATAAAATTTGAACTACCAATACAGAGAAGAGAAATACCGCAGTGCACACAATGCCAGCGATATGGTCATACCAAAAACTATTGCTATATGAGCTCAAGATGCGTCAAATGTCCCGGAAATCATAAAACTTCGGATTCCAGAAGAAAGAGCGTTCAGATGATGTAAAGTGCGTCCTATATGGAGGCAATCATCCTGCCAACTACAAAGGATGCACAATATATAAGGACATCCAAAGAAACAAATACCCACCGTTAAGACAAAAAGTGCTACAACAGAAACAAATACCAAAACGTATCAATACACCCGGATGGCAATGCCCACGGTGACACAGCGATAATTATAAAGAACAAAAACAGACACCATGAAGCTTGCAAGTATAACAAAAACTACCTACAGGCCACCAGTATAGTTGTAGACGACTGGCAGGGCCCTTTAAAGATCTCAGCCATCTATTGCCCACCTAAGCATGCCGTAAACAAAGAACAATATGTGCAATTCTTTCAAACACTAGGTAACGAATTCATTGCAGGTGGCGATTACAACGCCAAACACACACTTTGGGGCTCTAGATTAATCACGAGAAAAGGTAGAGAATTAAAAAAAGGAATGGATAACAAAAACCTAAATTACCTCTCCACAGGGCAACCAACGTACTGGCCAACCCATAGAAATAAAATTCCAGACCTAGTCGACTTCGGTATAACTAAAGGAATTCCTCATATCAATATCAAAGCTGAATCCTGCCTTGATATCTCTTCAGATCACTCTCCCATTCTAATCACCCTAAGCACCTTAGTAATTGAAAAAACTGTACCACCAACATTAACTAATAAAAAAACCAATTGGAACGATTACAAAAGATACATAGATAAAAACCTGGAATTAAAGATATTACTAAAAAAAGAAAAAGACATTGAAGAGGCAGTAGAACATTTCAATCTTGTTGTTCAACAAGCAGCCTGGAGCTCAACACCTATCCAAACTGAAAAAGAAATAGCACAAAGCTGCCTTATTCTTATAAAGCAAAAAATAGCTGAAAAAAGAAAACTAAGAAGATTTCGCAAAATGAGAAAACTGCGGAAAATAAAAGAAGACTAAACAGAGCCACCAAGGAACTGAAGGAAACACTTAGAAAAGACAAAAATAAAAAAGTGCAAGGTTATCTAGAACTAACGCCAACTAAAGCCACAGAATATTCACTCTGGAAGGCTACGAGGAAATTCAAGCAAACAATTCAACTAAATCCGCCGCTCAGAACAAACTTAGGTGAATGGGCCAAAAGCAACAAAGAGAAGGCAATTGCTTTCGCTGAACATCTCGCTGAAGTGTTCACACCGTACCCTTCAGAGATCGACCCTGAAGAAGACGAGAATATCCCACTGTATCTACACTCACCGTATCAACTAGAAATGCCCTTGAAGAACTTTAAAACTTCCGACATCCAAGCCGTCAAGTATAAACTAAACCCCAAAATAGCTCCCGGATATGATCTGATAATAGGGAAAACATTACAACAACTTCCTGAAAAAGGCTTCATTTTTATTACACAATTATGTAATGCAATTTTACCTACTGGTCACTTTCTGGATCAGTGGAAAGTTGCCCAAATAATATTAATACCAAAACCAGGGAAGCCGCCAGAAGAACTCACGTCCTATAGACCCATTAGTCTCCTACCAATTCTCTCAAAAATATTCAAAAAGTTATTATATGAAAAATTTAACCCAACCTTGGAAAACAACAACCTGCTCCCAGACCACCAGTTTGGGTTCAGACAACAACATAACACCATAGAACAAGTGCATAGAGTAGTAAACAACATTAGACAAAATTTAGAAGACAAGAAATATTGCTCAGCAGCATTTATAGTCATAACACAAGCCTTTGACAAAGTTTTGCACACCGGACTCCTATTCAAACTAAGAAAAACAATCCCTATTCAATATTATATCATCCTAAAGTCTTGCCTAAAAGATAGAAAATTCTATGTAAAATAACAAAACGCCCATACAAAATTATACCCGACAACATCTGGTATACCCCAAGGCGGCGTGCTAGGAGCACTCTTGTACACACTATACACTGCAGATCTACCAACAAGTCAAGATGTACTGAGGGCCACATTTGCAGACGACACTGCAGTACTAGATGAAGATCCCATCACAGCATTTCAAAAACTACAACACTGCCTTGATGATACTCAAAAGTGGCTGAAAAAATGGCGAATTCGAGCAAATGAAACTAAATTGGTACATATCACATTCACTACAACAAAAGAGACTTGTCCCCCGGTGCAACTAAACAATCACCAATTGCTGCAAGAACAAAGTCAAATATTTAGGCATGCACCTGGACAGGAGACAAACTTGGCGTGAACACATTAAGAAAACACGAAGACAACTAGGACTTCTTCTTTCCAAAATCTAGTGAATAATTGGTCGAAAATCCAAATTAATAATAAAAAATAAACTACTAGTATATAAATGTATACTCAAACCAGTATGGACATACGCAGTTCAAGTATAGGGCTCAGCGTCAAAGTCCAACATTTGAAATCAGAACGGTTAGTTGATGCACCCTGGTATGTGACTAACAACATAATTCGAAAGGACCTACAAATTCCAACAGTGAAAGAATTTATAACAGCGTACAGCGCAAAATGTAATACACGGATAGATCTACATCCGAACAATCTGGCTACTGACGTTATGAGCCAATCAGCAAACAGGAGACTGAAACGATTCATGCCAAGCGATCTGCCTGCCAGATTCTAATCTAAATAAATTAATTATTGTATTTATGTATTGTAATTTAACTAAATACATGTCAAATAATCCTAGTGATTAAATATGTAAAGGTATCCGCTAATGAGTGAATACCTACACGACAATAATATACTTTTACTTATTGTACTATGTACAGATTGTAAAAATAAAGGATGTTAATAAAAAAAAATCTGTGTATAAATCTTTTGGAATACGATTATTTAATTTAAAATCTTTTTGCATTGCATTTGTTACTTCAGTTCCAGATTTAGTTTTATTGGTTTTGCCCGAACATATTTTCAAAATATATCAATTATGACAAGTATATAATTATCATTTTTATTTAATTTGGCATAAGTATTTATTTCAACTAAATTGGCTTCAAAAGTTTTATCTACTCCTTCCATAATTACACGCCTTCTTTTAAAAAAATTTTATGCAGGTTTATGAAGCTCATTAACTGTTTCTTGTTTTATTTTCGACATTTTTTGTTATTCATTTTTATCATAAATTTTCATTTCTTTAAATATAATATTTATATCGTTTTTTGTACTAGTTAAATCGTTTTTTATACTATTTATTACTATTTTAGCTTTTGTCATATTTTCATTACCACTTATTATTTATTATGTTCACTATATTTATTATTTAAATTATGTATTTTATCTTCTAATTTGGTAACAATATTTAATTTGTTATTCTAATTTAAAAACAATAGCATTTATTTCTTGTTCTAAATATTTTTTATTTTCACTATGTTTGCTATTTTCGCTATTTTTGTTTCTTTTATAATTGTGAGCTATGACGTCCAAACTTGTCAATAGACATTTTACTACTAATTGTTATATAATTATGTTAGCCTCTTTTAATTCTTCAATTATAGAGATAATTTCGTTATGAAGATCATTATTACGCGCATTATTTGGAAGTTTTTTTAGAAATAAGTTCATATAAACCTATTGCCCCAAGATATATTTTATTATCAATAATTATATTATTTCCTTTAAAATCAATTTCTTTATTACCCGTTTTAAAAATTCTCCCTTATCAACCGTGTCATGAAATGTAACTCCATACACATAATTTATTTCTTCAGATTTTGTTTTAACATTTTTATATTTTGCGTTCATAATGAAGCCATTACGATACGCAATTGCGTATCGTAATGACCTTCATTTCGATACGCAATTTTTTGTTTTACACGGTTGGTATTAGATGACGTTTCTTTAATCCATTTTTACCTAATTTATTTTTAGTTAATTGACAATTCATTTTAATAATATAATGTCGAAATTATTATTATTATTTTTATTTAGGGAAGATTATTTACATGAAAATGTAAAAAAGGTTACAAGTATAATCACAAATTGAGTAAGTAAATGTTAATTGTAGAAGGCGCAAAATATAAAAAATAGTATAAAGATCTCATTTTATAAGACTTTCTTTCGCACTTGTCAATTAGAAAACTCGCTGACGCTCGTTCTAAATTTTGACGCGTGCGAAAAAAACATGTCTTATGAAACATGTTCTTTATTATACTATTTTAATATATGGTTTAGCTAATTCATTAAAACCCTCTAAATATATACGTTGGAAATTAGAGTGGGAAAGGGTTAACTGAACAGGTAAACACAATACTGGTCGAATTCAATTCAAATATCTTTATTCACTGCTCTGTATCGTGGGCAATAATAGAATAGAATGCCATATTACAATCTTACGCATTTATATTTATATGATAATTAATTAACTAGCCTAAGCAACCAGATAAAAACAAATTAATAATTCTTATTAAACGCAGGTCCAGGTGGTGACGCAATCAGCCATGATCAAAATAGTTGACGTAATGCTCACATATATTTTTAACCTTTTGGCTATATGTGTTGTATGCTAATTTTTTATCATCTACATATGAATCAAAAGTTTTTGCTATATTTTTACTAGAACTAGCAGCATATGGATTTACTACAGGTTTAATATTTTCTTCTTCTTCTTCTATTTCTTTTTCATCCTTGTCTTTTTGTTTACTTTTTAAGTTAAGTATATTTTGTAAATTTTCTTTAATTTCTTTTAATTTTTTTGTTATAGGAATATATGTTTTTTCCAACTTAAATTTCTTTTTCTACTTCCCTACTTTTTAATAATTCAAGTTTTTTAACATGTCGTCGCGCTTCTATAAATTGTTTTTTTTTTGTTTTTATTTGTACTCTTGTTTAGTAAATAAACAGTTTTTTAAACAGTTTATAAATATCTTTAATCAGCTTTCAAAGAGCTTATAAACTGCTTTATATACTGATCTGTATACGGATCTATAAATGTGTTTACGTAGCCAAACAGGTTTAAACAGTTTATAAACAACTGTTTACTGATTTGCATTGTGCAATTTTTATATACATACATCAAAACCATTACGGTATCTACTTTCAGTTATATTACAATCTTTGTTTATAACTAAAAATTATAATTATCAGACCAACATATTGAACACATATATTTAAATTCTTCAAAAGTCATATCAGTTCCCACGTGTTCATCATATACGTATTTTAAATTTATGTCATCCTTTTTAAATAATATTAACATATTTGCATTATCACGTATTAAATGTTTTGGCATACGTGTGTACGTTTGACACAAATAAGAACAATCAACTAACTTATGCCGCCCATAGAAAAATAATCTCTAATTATATCTGGTTTTTTCGCACGCAATATCATCAAATATAAAAAGGGAGTTATATTTTGTTTCATTTGGTTTATTTATATTTTCACTATTATTATATGCATAATATCCATTTTTTTAAATAGGTTTTAATAAGTTTTGTAAATATACATACTTTGGTTGAAAAAGAGAATTTGAAAATTTATAAATATTTTCAGAGTGTAGGTAATCCATTTGGATATTCAATAAGTGCAATTATACCATTAGTTTTTCCACAACCAGAAGGACCGCTTATTAAACAACGAATTGTTGATGGAAATAATATAGTATAGCGATCGTGCTAAAAATCACATATCGAGATTTTGGTAAATGACAACGTTTTAAGGTCCCTAGAATCCAATTTTAGCATTTTCATGATGATGCTGTGTGTATTTGTGTGTGGATCCTTCACTCTAACTCAAATACTATCATTCCGAAAATGTTTAAACCTTGTATTTCAAACTTTTTCTGTAATGGAAATAGCCCATTAGATTTTGGTGGAAATCGGATAACCCGAAATGGCACTTTACCAGAAACTCGTAATAGTTTTTCTTCGAAAACTACCTTTAAATGTTATTTTTTTCGAGATTAATGTTATTATAAAAATTAAAGCTTATTAAATTTTCTATAGATTTGCGTTAATACTTTTCTATATATTTTATGGATAAATTTATAAAATCCAAGATCCTACGCTTTAAACAAACAAAACGCAGTTATTCAAATGTATGTAACTGACAGATAAATGTCACTATTAGAGATGTGCCGATTATGACTTTGGCCGACTAGCCGACTAGCCGATTAGTCGGTTGTAAAGAGGCCGACTAATCGGCCGACTAGTCGGCCAAGCCGATCAGGGTTTCGAGGATTTCCGTGACGCTTTGATTTGATTAGGTTATGTACAGTTATAAATCATATAAGTAAGTTACTGTCTTTTTTTTGTTTTTATGAAGCAGTTAATGTTTAGAATTTTTTGATATATTTTTTTACTGTACATCATGTACAGGGTGTAAATCGAAAAGTGAAACATAGGAGTTTAACATGGGAAATCAATTTTTGTTTGCGCAAACGTTACCTAATTATTTTATCCAAAAATACTTAAGTTATAGAGCTTTAAATGCAGCATCTTAATCATGTGAAACGATTATTTTATCTCTTCATATAAACGTAAAAATCAATTACAAAATTACAGTTTTTATGAACATTTTGTCTAAGCAGCCATGGATATATGACAAAAAAACAAATACGTTGTTTTTTGTCATATATCCATGGCTGCTTAGACAAAAAACTCATAAAAACTGTAACTTTGTAATTAATTTTTACGTTTATATAAAGAGATAAAATAATCGTTTCACATGATTAAGATGCTGCATTTAAATCTCTATAACTTTTATTTGAAGTAATTTTGCATAAAATAATTAGGTAACGTTTGCGCAAAGAAAAATTGATTTCCCATGTTAAACTCCTGTTTCACTTTTCGATTTACACCCTGTACATGCAATCTGGCTTTAATATTACTTAGATTGTTAATAAAAAAATTCCTACTCTTTTATTTAAATAAGAAGAAATAATTATAGGTAAATGTTAATTGAAGATAAGAAGATATTAATATTATGTTGTTTTGTTTGTTAGATACTAATTTTGTTTGATAAATGTCAAAGATTTGTTTTCTTTACAAGCAAGTAATTTTAGAAACTGATTGATTACCAAAGGAAAGGTTGCTTTGCTTTACATTTCAAAATGTGTAAGACTGATTATAAAATAAAAATATTAATAAACAATCAAGGTAAGAAAAAGCCGGATAGTCGGCGCTCTTTGCCGAATAGTCGGCGAATAGTCGCCGACTACGACAGTGGCCGGATAGTCGGCTACCGACTAGTCGCCGACTAGTCGGCACATCTCTAGTCACTATCAAAGAACTAATCATTTCAAAATAATATTAGTAACGTTTTAAAAAGAAAAAAGTAAATAAAACAATAGAAAAGGAATTCAATACAGTTTCCAGCGTAATTAAATATATAGGTATGTATTTAGATTAATAAAAATTAACGATTCATAAAAATGTAAGTTAATCCTCATTTTTGGATTAGTGAAATCCACGAGTGAATTCTATTTTATCCCGGTATGTAAAAATTAATCTTTATTTTATTATAGCTCCCGTGACTCAATGGTTAGAGCAACGCCTCATGTCATGAGTGCCCTCGGGACTTTGGGTTCGAATCCCACTAAGGCATGGATGTGTGTGAATGTGAACCCACTCTGTAATTGTGATTTAATCTTGTTGAGGGGTTTAAAAAAGGTAGTTACTTGGATTAGATTAGACTATATTTTAAGAAATAAACTGTCAAAATTAGAGCAAAATTCGTTAATCCAAAAATAAGGATTAACTTAATCTTTTTGTGACACAGGCTGTAAATGGCGGGAGGTATTGTGTTGGCCACACTAGATTTTTTTTATTTTAAGCCTATATTTTTGCTTAAATTTCTTCATTATAACTAAAATTAAAAAATATAAATAGCAACTTTCTATAAATATATTTTAGTTAAACATAAAACCTAAATGTTTAACCATCTGAGAAAAAAAAAATAACAAACGAGTATTCGGTAGTGGTATATTAATTACGGCTATTAATAAACTTCCAATTGAGCTTCATATACCTGCATATAATTACTGCGGTCCAGGAACAAAACTACAAAAAAGGCTTTCACGTGAGGACAAAGGTGTAAATTTATTAGACGAGGCCTGATAAAATATTAGCATATAAAGCATTTGAACTGTTTCAAGAAACGCTTCTATAAAAAAAAATTGTTGCTCTAAGTGTTTCGGGAACAATGGGGACAAAAATTAATTTAGGTGCTGGAAATAAAATAAAACGTGTTAAAAAATTTAAAAAAAAGAAAAAAGGGCAATCTTACCTTTAAAATTAAAAAAATAAAAGTGTAAAAAGAATTAACAAATATAAAGGTGGCAAGCTTATCTGTAAAAATAAAAAAATAAACATGTAAAAAAATCTAAAAAATATAAAGGCGGTAAACTTCTCAAAATGAAATTAAACGTATTCTTTCAACATTACGTAATAACAATTCTGATAATAAAAATATTTTAATAGCTTTAAAAGAATTTAATAAAAATAAAAAATACATAATCTAAGAATAATATCAGTACCAAAAAAGGAATGGTATATTACTACTTGTACCAATATTTGCTGGATTAAGTGATTTAGGAACATTAGCGGGAGGTGCTGCAGGTATTGCAAAAGCAGTAAATAATGTGAAATCGGCGAATAAACAACTAAAAGAAAACCAACATCATAATAAAACAATGGAAGCTATCGCTTTAGGAAACGGTTTATACGAGTATTTAAAATCGTATAAAAAAGAATTAGGATTATATTTGCAACCTCAATCATATTCTCAAAAAAAAGCAAAAAAAAACTACTAAAAAAGCTACCAAAACATGCTCTAACTAATATTGAATTATTAAAATATGTAAAGATTTTAAAAATACCAAATTTTAAAGGAGTTTTTATGAAAAATAATTTACGTATACCTGCTAATTTTAAAGAATGTAGAATAGTTAATTTGGATGAGTATAACAATATAGGTACACATTGGGTTGCATATAAATAATTTGGTAAAAATGTAATATATTTTGATAGTTTTTGTAGTTTAAAACTTCCAAAAGAAATAGTTAAATATTTTGGTAGCTGTAACATTAAATAGAATTATAATCAATATCAGTTATTTAACACTGTTAATTGTAGACATCTTTGTTTAAATTTTTTTATTTAATAAACATTTTTTATAAACTTATTTTAATATTACACAAGCAGCAATGTCGTATACATTTACTTTTTCGGATAATAGTTCTGAATTATCCCAAACCATAGATCCAGCTATTCAACTCAATCCTAATAAGGAATTTGTATTAGGATTGATAAATTTTGAAGGTTATAATTCTATTCCAAACATTGATGTACGAAACGATAAATTTCATGCCGGTGAATACAGCATTACTATCTATACCAGAAGGATCGTATGAACTACAAGATATAAATAAATATTTAAGAAAAAAAATAAAAATTACTTCAGGAAAACCGGTTATTTTCAATTGGAGCAAATAATAATACTCTAAAATGTGAAATATACTGTGATTGGGATGTAGATTTCATTAAAGAAAATACAATTAGAAAATTATTAGGTTTTGAAGCAAAAATATATAAGAAAGATATTTCATTCATCGGAAAATCCTAAAAAATATAATTAGAGTTAATTCTATTCGTATATACTGTAATATAGTAACAGGTTCATATGATAATTAAAAACCTGTTCATATAATTCACGAGTTTTATCCAAGTGTTCCATCAGGATTTAAAATTATTTAAAATCGGTTAAAAGTTATCTATTTACCAATTAGTACTAATTTTATTACCAATATTATGCTTAAAATAACTGCAAATGAACAACAATTACGACGTCGCATTTACCAAAAGATTCGGGAAATCGATCCAGGTGTTGTCCAGAGTATGATGGGGCAAGTCAGACGATAATTAAGGGCCATTGAAGATAATGGTCCATTAGCAATAATTTAAGTGTTTAATATTAATTGTTATGAAATAAAGAAGTTTCTGCATTTCAGTCAATTTTTTTTTATTTATATTCTCGGGTCGACCGGTTTTGTGCCCCACATGGGACTTCCTCTGGAGATGAGAATTAAAAAAAAATGTAAACATTGAAGTAATCAACATAATATGTTTATTACTTCAATGTTTAAAATTATTTTTATTATTCTCACCTCCTGAGGAAGGCTCATGTGGGTCTCGAAACCGATCGACCCGAGAATATAAATAATTTTTTTTTTACTGAAATCCAGAAACTTCTTTCCTTCATCATTATATCCAGTCAAGCAGCTTTTTTCTTATTAATTGTTATACTTAGTGTTAATTGTTGTAATAATTAGTTTAAAAAGTAAAGGAGTTTTAAAAAAGTTATCAGTATCTAAAAATTCTCTCAAAACTTTAGGACCATACGTTACATCTTTCATCTCATCATTTTTTGTAGATTTTATTTTTATATCAGTTTATTTTTTTAGTAATTTCTCCAAAATGCTGTGCATTCTCCGCAAAATTGAGTCATATTTCCAGTTGAGAACAGAAATAATTTGGTCACATGCTGCGGCCATGTTTCTGTTACATTTGTTTGGAATTTATGGATTTTTTTTAATACCATCAACCAAGTTTATATCTATATTTTGGGGTAAGTAAATTATTAATATTTATTTTCCTACGCCTCACCTACTTGTAAAATGCTGATATATTAGTTGTACCATTACTACTACATATAGTCCAGTCAACGAACGCTCAAAAGGAGGATGTAGAATGCATGGGCGGTGTCACAATTTTTGACTTCAGTGCTTTGTTTGGAGTCGTTAGGAGGTAAACATAGTAAAAGTCCCCGGACATAGAAGGTAAGCGGGGTGCAGGAGGGGATCGAGAAGGTATCTATTTTTGTTTTTATTTTTATATCTTTATATCCGCTATCAAAAACCGTCCGTTTTAATGCATTATTTTATGTCGAATACTATCATGTTTGGTATCAAATTAAAACTCTAAGTACTGCCAATTACTACATCATGTTAGTTATGTAAATTGATATGCATGCAGGGTGACCGGCGAAAGTCCGACACCAAGAATATTTAGTTTATTTTGTGTTTTTAAGAGATATAAAAAAAATTAACAAGCAAAGTTAAACTAGACAAAGAGGCTTATGATCGTAGTAAGAATTTCATATCACTTTCGGTTTTGGCGCAAATGGGTACAACTTTGGTTGCTATATATTATTTATATGGAATTATATTAATACATATTTTAAAAATAAATGGTTGCCATTTTGAAATGGTTAATGTAAAACTATTATATGTTTGTCTCGTTTTGAAACTAATTTTATGCAAATTCTGACATATATCTCTTAAAAACTCAAAATAAACGAAATATTCTACGTGCCGGACTTTCGCCGATCACCCGGTATGCATATCAATTTACATAACTAACACTGTAAAGTAATTGGCAGTACCAAAAGTTTTAATTTGATACCAAACATGATAGTATTTGACATAAATTGCTTATTTTTATTTTAACATAATGCATTAAAACGGATATATATATATATATATATATATATATATATATATATATATATATATATATATATAGATCTTGTAACCAAGATAAAGCCATCTCAACCTTGTAAAGTAAACATAATCCGAAGAAAAAATCCGTAGACGCACACTTTCCAAAGCGCATACTCCAGGCCCCTGGACATGTACAGTCTTCCAGCGGAAGCTCTAAATTTATGCAAAAAAACAAATTGCCATAACTATTGTTCAGTTGAAGATAACATAGAAAATATCATTTTGAAGGAAATTGAATCCTCTACAACTTATTTTCTGGGAATTTTTCTGTAAACCGAAGAGATGCGGTTTTTGATAGCGGATATCTTATAAATGGTTAAAGATAGAAAAAAACTTAAAAAATCAAAAATCTACACCCTCCATGCATTCTACAACCCCTTTGTTGGACTAAAACTAAATAATTTTTTTTGGACTTCTCCATTCATTTATTAAATCCATTTGATTGTTGTGTCTCCGTCCGGTAAATGTAGTTTTATCTAATTCCGTTTTAAAAAGTTGAATTTTACTTAACTTTTTGCACGATCGAGTTTTTTAAAATTTACCGATAGGGTTTCTAAGGCAGTAAGGTTTATTTACAAATTACTGACCGGTAAGTGATGCGGTACTGCTCGGTAAATGTGTATCTAACTGGGAAGTGATGTGATTACCTACCGATCTGAAGGCGGTGAAATTACATAAATAAAAAATAAATGTACAATTTCTAAAGTTTTAAATTAATCTTTTTTATTAAAAATAAAACTAAAATTACAATTCGAACAATTATTGAACATTATTGAAGTGTTTTCTGCAATAGTCTTCTTCGCCAGTACAATATTTTCTGTGTTGGATACTATATCTTCAGTTGCAGTATTTGGAGCTTGCGGAACGGTAGAATTTTCATGTAAATTTTTTTTTTTTTTGAAATCTCCTTTTAGTTCTGCACTGAGTCTTCCATATATCCCTCGGCAACAGAAGACGAGCGCCACCCACCATGCCTTTTAAGGCTTAAAATGTCAATACCTTGGTTCGCCAAAAAGGTAGCCGAAATTATTCTAAACGCATGTCTGGTATAAGAAAGAGGATCTGATAAATTCAGGCATTTTGCGATTTTGGCAGGCCAACTTCCTATTGTATTCTTACCTACTATTTGATTGGTTACTTTTACATTGCGCATAGCCAAGGAAAAATGAGAACACTTTGAATTATTTGGTCGTAACGTCAAATATTTTCTATAAATATCCAAATAATTAAAAGTTTTGTTTCCTTGAGTGGTAATCGTAAACGTTCGCGTTATATTAGTTTTTGTATTGGGAATATGGATTATAATAAACTACCCATTATCCTGAATATTTTCTACTTTCATATTATATAATTCTTGCCTTCTGCTTGCACCTGCTATTCCAAATAAAATAGCTACTTTTATATTCAAATAAACGTTATCGGGAAATTCCGTAAGAAACTTATACATATCTCCTTTTGAAAAAACATTAGATTACTTCCGCCGATATCCAGTATTACTTCTCTTATGAAATGCGATTAATGTAGTAAATTTTGTAATATCAGCTGCTTTGTTTAAAAAGGTTGTAGCCTTGAGCATGGAGTACTCAGCCCATAGACTCCCTGGAGATCTAAGTTTCTCACTTCTTCGTACAAAACAGGCCAACAGTACCTTTTCTGTGATATTTTCATATTTTTTCTCACTGCACCACGCTTTGAAGATTTTGAAGGTATTTTCATACTTTTCTTTGGATTTTTGTGGTATAATTGAGGAACATCCTATATTTAACGTATTTTCTAGATCCGAATCCATTTTCATAAATAATATTTGTTTTAAGATGAAACTATTTGACAGATGGCTAATTAAAGCTCAAACGAAATAAACAAGTAGTAGTAAGGATACAGATTTTGTCAGACCCGGTCAAAGGTCAGTCTGGCGCCATTCGCGATAACGTTGTTAATAATAAATAGATAACCTATATTTATTGTTAAATAATTAGATAAGCTATATTTATAATAAACAAGATTATTATTGTTTAATAAATAAATAATTAGATAAAGCGCATAATGTCATTTGTATTGTTTTTAAAATAGAAATTAGATTGTTTAATAAATAAGATTATTGTTAAATAATTAGATAAGCTATAGTTATAATAAACAAGATTGTTTTTGTTTAATAAGTAATTGGATAAAGCGCATAATGTCATTTGTATTATTTTTAAAATAGAAATTAGATTGTTTAATAAATAAGATTACTAATATTATAATAAATAACATTTGCTTGAATCAGGGGTGGAAAATTTATTTTAAAAATAAATCAATACAATGAAGATTGGTAACTGGAAATTTCTGGTTTAAAATAGATAAGCTATGTTTATAATAAACAAGATTATTATTATTATTGTTGTTTAATAAATTGGTAAGTAGATAAAGCGCATAATGTCGTTTGTATTGTTTTAAAATAGAAATTGGATTGTTTAATAAATAAGATTATTGATAAATATGATAAATTGTATTATTTGCAAATGTTTTTAAAATAGAGTGGAAAATTTATTTTAAAAATAAATCAATACAGTGAAGATTGGTAACTCGAAATTTCTGGTTTAAAATATTCTAGAAAATTGTTATCAAGTATATGAATACATATATACTGACAAGGGTGAATAATTTTACTTACTAATAGAAATTAGATTGTTTAATGAATAAGATTATTAATATAAAATAAATGAATAATTAGATAAATTGTATTACTTTCTTACCCTGAAGATTGATGAAACTTGAAAATGACTGATGATGTTTTAAGGAACTAAAGGCACGAACACACATACACAGAAATTTTAAATAACTTTATCTAATTATTATTATTATTATATTTATTCACACTAATATTTCAATCAATAAAAATATACGTATCACCCAACGAGAACGAAGTTATACTCAGGACGACCGTACATAACAAAATAAGTTCTATTTTCAAACTAGATATTTGCATTATCGATAAATACTTTGAAATTTTCCTATGAATCATACACTAAGCCGATTGGAAATTTACAGATAATGTGTCAGTTGTTCAAAATAAGAAGGGAGATAGTGTCTGTGTAATTAGAGATAGATTTATTTTGTAAACGAGAACTAAGTTTCGACTTTGAGTGGAAAATTTTAAATAAGAGATTAGAAAACAGGTCATGGACCTGGAAATACATAAAATTTACATAGAACAGAAATGTGTGAATTCGAGTGGAAAAATTTATTTTTAAAATACATGATTACAAAAGGTCAATGCATTAAAGATTGATAACTGGAAATTTCTAGTTTAAAAATTGTTATTAATTGTATTTTAAAATAGAAATTAGATAACAGTTGCTTGAATCTGAGTGGAAAATTTATTTTAAAAATAAATCAATACATTGAAGATTGGTAAATGGAAATTTCTGGTTTAAAATATTCTAGAAAATTGTTATCAAGTATATGAACACATATATATACTGACATGGGTGAATAATTTTACTTACTATTCAGTATTTCATTACAGATAGTTATCCTGAACTCCTGATATTCTGGTAAGAAAATTATTGTTATTATATTTTATTTATTGCATGATATGTAATTATTAATAATGATGTAAAATTTGTTTGATGAGAATAACAATTAATTATATGTTTTGTTTAGAAATGGATTTCAACAAATTAAACGATATAGGCTCTTTGAGGAACCTAAAACCGCTTATGCGCTCAGTATTTTCAGAGTTGTTGGAGTTGCGTTGGTTTTGTGACAAAAATGAATTATCAGGAAGATATTGACAGTTTGTTATCAATTTTTCAAACATGTGAGGAAATATTAAATTCTACACATACGGAAACTTCGAATGCGCCAATTATTCAAGACGCACAAGAAATTCAAGGTACATCAACTGATTCTCAAGAAAATTTTGAGAATTTCTTTGACATTTGTGAGAATTTAGTAACATCTGCACTTGCGGAAAATCAAATTCAACGCGCTGTAGAAAACAATCCTCGGATGGAAGAAGAAGAAATCCAGCAGGAAGACATAGTTCAACACGCCGTAGAAAACATTCCTGAGGTGGAAGAAGAAATCCAGCATGGAGGAGGTGTCAGGCGTTACGAAATTCTAGAAGATCGAGAAAATTTTGTAAAAAGATTCGGTTTACGAGGAAGGCGGCTAACATTTCAGATGATAGATCCACCGCAAGGAGAAAATCCGATTGACTGGTTTTATGGAAGTATTCAACAGGTATGAAATATTAATCTAATGATTTAAATAACGTTCAGTCTTTCGCTATATCCAACAATATCGATTTTCGCGGAATAACATCTTTTTTCTTTATTTCTCTTTCTCTCATAAGGATGGATTAGAATTTTTCTTTACACATAAATTAGTAACAATTTATTTCAAAAACATAATTACAGAACTCAGACAATGGTTTGGGTATAGCGAAAATGTTGAACCGGTATTATATACGCGTATTTACTTATCGTATTTTAGGTACTAGATGATACTCTTCAAAATATGGAAGCTGATGATTTTTTGGGATTTACATTCCATACTCCCCTATTGATAGACGGTCCAGCATGGGTTAGTTTTCGCCGTGTGGACCAAATGCATATCGATGTATTGTGGGATGCAATGGAGAAAATTCTGCAAAGTAATGCAGAATTTTTTTCCGATGGGCAATTTACGCTAGAGGTAACTCAAGCGACAATGCCCCGAGGAAGAGGAAAAACTTTAAAAGGCCATGGATTAAATTATGCTGAGCTATGTCGTAGAAAATATGGAATTGTTGAGATAAACAACGCTGATAATCTTTGTCTTCCCCGTGCGCTCGTAGTAGCTGAATCTTTTGTTAAAAAAGAGCCCAGGTTCAATCAGGTATGTAAAGACAGCAATGGAATTCAGCGTATGAGGACGCAGGAGCTGTTAAACAAAACAGGTATAAAAATAAATGAAAATGGAGCAGGTATTCCCGAATTATTGAAATTTCAGAGGTATTTTAGAAATTATAACATTTGTGTCTACGAATATAATAGTCGTGGTGAAGTGATATTTGAAGGTGCAAAAGATCAAGATCTTCCGAGGTTAAATCTTTTGCACTATAGAAATCATTTCTCAGTCATAAAAAGTTTAACTGCTGCATTTTCATCTAGATATTTTTGTGAGCAATGTCATGTTCCTTATAACAATATAACAGGACATACTTGTGAAAATATTTGCATGTCTTGTAAATCAGCTCCAGCGTGTAATCGTACGCTGCAGTTCATACCATGTAACGAGTGTAATAGAAAATTTCGAGGACAAGACTGCTACGATAACCACAAGAAATCAGTTTGCAGAATACTAAAAACTTGTCAGACGTGTTTTAAAACATTCAATATTTATAAAAATAAAAATCACGTATGCGCAGAAGTATTCTGCAAACTTTGTGATACATACAAAAATCCTGAACATAAATGCTACATACAAGTAGACACTACCAAAATGAAAGACAAGACTTTATTTATATATTATGACTTTGAGACTAGACAGGAAAAATTAGTAGATGGAAATAGAGAACACGAAGTTAATATATGTGTATCTCAACAATCTTGCTCGGCTTGTTGCGATGAAGACGATATAAAAATTATGTGCAATGCATGTGGTGTTCGTCAACAAATATTCAAAGACGATCCTGTGAAAAATTTTATTTTATATGTCATGACCCCCCGAACTTCATTTACTTCTGTAACATGCATTGCACATAATGCTAAAGCATTTGATTCACAATTTATATTAAAATGTCTAGTGGAAACTTTTAATGCAAAACCGAAGTTGATTTTAAATGGAAATAAGATCTTATTAATTGAAGCTTCTAAAAATATTAGATTTATCGATTCATTAAACTACATGCCAATGCCTTTATCCTCTTTACCCAAAACCATGGGTTTAGCAGCTTCAATTAAGAAGGGTTTTTTTCCCCATTTATTTAATACTTTGGATAATGCAAATTATGTAGGACCTTTACCTGCTTCTAAATATTATGGTGTAGATCATATGAATACTTCTGCCCGACAAAACTTTTTGGATTGGTATAATTGTCAAGTTGAGAATAAAGTTGTTTTTAATATGAGCAAAGAAATAGTAGAATATTGCGTGTCTGATGTTGATATTTTGCGGCGTGCTTGTACGAAATTTCGAAAAACTTTCGCAAGTGATTGCAAGGTTTGTCCGTTTTCGGAATCTGTGACTATTGCGTCAGCATGTAATAAAGCATTCCGCCGTTTATTTTTAAAACCAAATACAATTGGTATTATACCACTGAATGGCTATAGATTGAAAGACAACCAATCTAAAATTGCCTTAAAGTGGTTAATATCACAAGAAAATGAGCGGGGAATACGTATTCAACATGCTGGGCATGGTGCAGAGGCTGTAATAGGTAGAAATTTAAAAGTTGATGGATTTTATGCCCGCGACAAGTTAGTTTTCGAATTTTTAGGATGTTTTTGGCACGGGTGTAGATCTTGTTACAAAACAAACCGCGATAAAAAAATTTACAGTACTACAAAAGAAACTATGGAATTTAGGCATGAAAGTACAATGATTAAATTAGAAAAGATTCAAAATTTAGGATATAACGTAATTAGCATTTGGGAATGTGAATTTAAAAATTATTTAAAAGAACATAAAAATTTAGAAAAAGAACTGAAAAACCACCAGCTTTTAAATAACCTACCTTTACAGCCTCGCGATGCATTATATGGAGGTCGTACAGGCAATACTGCTCTATATAAAAAAGTCGAAAATTATGAAAAAATTAAATACATTGACGTTTGTTCGTTATATCCGTATATTTGCAAATACGGAAAATATCCAATAGGCCATCCAAAGATTTTTGTTGGTACAGAATGTAATTCATTATGTCCTAACAATAGTATAGAGCAGGTAGAAGGATTGATAAAATGTACAGTTTTAGCTCCTACTAATTTGTATCATCCTGTATTACCGAGAAAATCACACGGTAAACTTATGTTTATTTTATGTCGGATATGTTGTGACAAACTAGAGCAAGATGACTGTACTCATACTGACAAAGACAGACAATTCACCGGAACCTGGGTTGCTGACGAAGTACGCCTAGCTATTACGCACGGTTACAAGATTATAGAAATACTTGAGATTTGGCAATATGACATAGCTCAGTATGACAAACATACCAGGTCAGGTGGTTTATTCGTTGATTACATCAACTATTTCCTCAAAATTAAACAACAGGCATCTGGATATCCGGACCATTGCGACACCGAAGATATGAAAACTGCATACCTCAGGGAACATTTAGCAAACGAAGGCGTAGAGCTGGATCCACAGCAAATTGAAAAAAATGCTGGTAAAAGAGCTGTGGCAAAACTAATGCTAAATTCCTTCTGGGGTAAGTTGTTAATTTATTTACTATTTTAGTAATTATTACTATTAATAAATTTATTTGTGTGTTAACAGGTAAATTTGCACAAGCAGAAAACCGTCCCCATACAACAACCGTGTCATCGCCGGGAGAACTTTATGAACTATTAGCAAATCCTGCTATTATTGTTCATAAAATTATCCCAGCAGGTGACCAGTTATTGTATGTAAATTGGCAGTTCCAAAACGAGGCAGTGGAACAGTTACCAACAGTCAACGTTGTAATCGCAGCCTACACAACGTCACAAGCCCGTATTCGTTTGTACGAACACTTACATCCTTTAGACACCAGGGTTCTATATTATGATACGGACTCGATCATTTATAGTCATTCACCGGGCCAATATGAACCGCCTACGGGTAATTTTTTGGGCGAACTAACCGATGAATTGAGTTGTTTTGGGGATGGTTCCTATATAACTGAATTCGTCTGCGGAGGCCCTAAAAATTATGCGTATAAGATTTATTGCCCAGCGAATGACATAACCAGTGAAGTTTGCAAAGTTAAGGGTTTTACCCCGAATTATAGAAATAGTAAAAAAATTAATTTTAATTGTTTAAAAGATTTAGTGTTAGGAAATAGAAATAAAAACCCCGTGATTAGCTCATATAACATAAGATGTACAGAAAATCATAGTGTAGTTACAAGAAAAGAAACAAAAAAATTTAGTGTTAATTTTATGAAACGTAGGTTAGTCGATAATTTAAATTCGTATCCATATGGTTATAAGAGGATAAAATTAGGTTAAATATTAAGGTTTGTTAGCATTAAGTAATAAAAGAAAATTATTTTGTAATTATTTAGAAATAAAACAATTGCGATTATTAGAAACTCAGAATATTCTTTATTTTTGAACTTAAATACAATTATTAAAATAGTAATTCGACATATATCTTACGAATCTATCGTTTTCATATTTATTACATTTATTAAATAATGATATAAAATTATTATGTTTATAATTATTAATTCTAAATAACAAATATACTAAACAGTAATGTCCACAAACACTTGTAGAATAATCTTGTAAACCAACAGAATTATAGGTCCACGTTGTTGTGTTGCGTTTCAAAAATTCTTCGTGGTGTTTGACCAGCGGCGCTCTTCCAAAACTATCGAAATACATTCCATGACCGTAACGATCAATAAAAATAGCGACCCAATGATATCCAGGTTTGGTGTCAGGGTCTGTGTTAACAATAATTGTACATGGATAATTCACACGGTATGGCAATTTATTTGCAGCATAAACTCCACAATGCCCCACATTTTGGAAATTTCGTTGAAATATTGCTTCTATCTGAGCCGCATTCATTCTTGATAAACCACTGTTGCAAAAGATGTACGTTTCTTATAGCGCAGACCATTCGTTCATGAGATCCAGGTATAACACAGGCAGGAACTTCACTATTATCGGATAATTTCAATAATGATGGGCATCCAAGTTCTGACAGTTCGATTAAATCATTTCGTAGTAAAGTTTCATCTATTACTTTCTTCTTTTCAGCTCCTTTCACATAAACATTATCTGCTGTTTCAAAAATACTTTTTAATATGTTAGGTAGTTGATTATATTCCACATAACCGTAACTCCAGTCAAAACCGTGGTAATTATGTTTTAACCAGCGGGCTTGTTTTTGATACTTTTCATTCAATTCCTCTATACTGAATGGTGCTTTAAATACATAATGTTGAAAATATAAACCGTTTACAGAAATAACAGCTAGTTCTTTTACAACAAACTCCCCCGTATTTCCGTAGAAACCTTGCACATCAACTATATAACCAACCATGACAACGGTTTAAAATGAAATAACATATTTTCGAAAAATTACATTTATTTTATAAGATAAAAATTAATTATAAATAGAATAAATATTATTATCACTAACTACCATAGTCAACTATTACATTTCTGTTTTTATCAATTTCAATTATGTTATCGAATTCGGCGTAGATGACACAGTTTACGGTCTCCTCAAGACCTGCTTCGAAACCAACTTCTATCCGTAGAGAACCATGGCGTGTTAAATTCCAATGGTTCATTCTATTTGCAGATAAATCAGGAGTTAAGTCGAACGCTGTTAAACAATAGCCTAGAGGATAATCTTCTCTGGTGATTTCGTTTCCGGTATTTCCGAAATGTATGCCTGTTCCTGAGAACAAGGTATTATACATTTGTATATATGTTTTTTTACCCGTAAATGATGGCTGTAATGGCTTTGAAGGCATTTGTTGTCCATTTACAAATAATGATAAATAATTTATTTTGAAATTATCAAAATTAAAAGGATTTGCTGTAAAATCGCCATTGAATGCTTTGTTAGATACAAAACCGATGACACACCGTTTCGGAAGCTGCCCTAAGAAGATATTATCTAAGGATTTTCGTTGTACACCTGACGGTATTGTGATATCTTTCACTTCGGCCCTAGTGACTGGATATTTAGCTGTATTTATTTCTAATGCTGTGTTATGAGCAAGCAATATGCTTGGATTTAATTTCATTCGGCGGACAAATAATGTGGCTTCGTTTATATGGAGTTTATAAACAGTTGTAGATGCCATTAAATGAAAATTATCACGTGAGCGAACTAGCCTCATCCTCATTTCAACTCCGTTAATTAAAAATTTTTCTTGATTAAATATATCAACATGTAGATGACCAATTAAATCAACATTTTTACTTTTTTCCGTAAATTTTTGACGTTTGCTATATCCTGCATTATCGACAGTCGTTGAATTCATCTTTCCTGCTTCGTCGGCATACCAAAGAGATGAGGTAAGGTGAGACTTTTTTGCATCTTTACCGTAATTCAGTAATGTTTCAATATAGGAGCGGTATGCGTAAGTATTGTTTGGTGGAGACACTAGCTTCTGATTTAAATAAACATCAACTTGACTGAAAATTGAATGAAGCCAATTATTAACCGGTGCTACATTATCAACTCCATCTACTAATTCTGTATTATCAGTCTTAAGTATTTTTGCATTTATATACAGCATAGTTTGTGATAAATCTATATATTCTTCTCCATGGCCAGGAATTACAAATTCAATAGGGCCATCTTCTGTAAGCGATGATAAAGGCTTGTAATTGATCCATTGTCCATTTTCAATGCTTGTTTGTGTTGGAGGTAAGGCAAATAAATCTAATTCTGTTTTAATACATTCACACGACTGAGAATGTAAAAATGCCATTTTAATTAAATATATCTGACTGATTTGAACGTTTATTTTTCTTCTTCTTTACTCGGAGATGTAAAGTTTTGGAATGAGTACGATTACCCATCAATCGTTTCTTTTTATAACCAGAACCATTTATTAATTTATCAATTTTATTATCGGCCTTACGTTTCAGATTTACTCCCGCCTCTTTCATACGTTTTTGAAATGATACTTTCACCGGCTGGTTCTCATTGAGATCACCCAAGAATTGTATTCCTGTATTTAATGCTTGTTTACCAATTGCCCCTACGCCTTTTTTAATTAATGGCATAATACTTCGAAATAATCCACTAAAAAAACTTCCGAGGCCATGCCCTCTTTGATATTGATTCCCCTTGAATACTGTCCCCACTCCACTTCCAGCTTGGGCTTTGTAATATTGTTGATACGGACACGTCATTATGCAACTCGTTTAAAATGAAGTTTAACGCATAAAATCCCGAATTGAAATGGCGCTGCGTACCCATCGTTACATCTTATATCAATTTCTATATTTGTAAATTCTCTTCTCAAGACTGAAACGAAGTGTGGTTGTGAATAAGATATAATTTTATTAGATCCAAAAACATATTTATCTGTGTTTATATGAACTATTCTTAAAAGAGGCGTGACAACGTCACCCACCAGCTGCGGTTCAATTATATCACAGTAAATATATAATTGTGGAGGTATGCCCAGCATTAAATTTGGTAAATTAATTGAAGTTTTTTGTTGGTATAAATCCGTAAATGGTTGATATCCTAATTGCAAAGATAACCGCGGAGATAATTTCACAGAACATATATTGTCAATTTTAAATTTTGCTTGCACCCTTTTTTCTGCCTTTTCATAGCTAAATGATACATATTTATTAATTTCATTATGTGCATTTATTTCATGTAATACGTTATCGATATTTTCATAATTTTTCGAAGGAATTTTTTCCCGTATTAACTTCTTTTGCATACTCTTGTCATTCTTATCATCATTACTTTCCATTATGATGTTTACTCTGTTTTCTCTCTCACTGATATTGTAGAATGAACATGGGTAGATAATTTCTGATTATGCGACCTCCCATGTTCCATTTAACTTTACGTTTTGGGGTAATTGTGTTGTAAATTGTGTAGTTCTGTTGTTGGGAAAATACTCCATCGAACTGTTACTAGGTAAAGTAATAAAAAATTCTTTATCATACATGGTTTAATGCTTTAACTTGATTTACAGGTATCCACGAATTAAATTTATCACTATAACCTTGCCACTTGACGAGCAACTTCTTTCTACTTCCTTTACCTGATTCCGCTAGAATTTTATCAATTTTATATGTCGTATCAGGGGTTACATTCACTCGTTGCAATTCAGGTTCGTAGAAAGTACCCTCTATTATTTCATTATTTAAATCTTTTAATTTGTAAACGACAGGATTTCGTTTTGCAATAGCATATATTTTAAATAACTCTTCGCTCCAATTAGCTTCATAACCTTTCTTGAATATATGTTTATATTTTGATATACGAACTATATCATTAATAGCATATTTTACTTGTTTTGTATTTTTCTTCATTTCATACTGATTTCTCCATACTTTTAACACGTTATTTTCATTTACGTCGCAAGGTGCAATTTTTGTTATACGATGTTTTGTTTTATTATATGCAGCAACGAGATTTTGTAATATATCAATATATCTAAATGTATTTTTAAAAGTAAAATATCGATACATTTTTGTTTTTAATGTTCTATTAAATCTTTCTACAAAACAGGCTTTTATATCGGCGTTCTGTGTTACATAATATTTTATATCATTTTGTTGTAAAAATAATCTTACTGCTTTAGCTATAAACTCAGACCCTTTATCTGTTTGTAAAAAAACAGGTTTCCGCTCCGCAAATATACCTTCAAACGCAGCGATCACTGATGACGGTTTCTTATCTTTCAGGGGTATTGCCCAGGCAAACCTACTAAACACATTAATCACTGTTAAAATATATTTGTAATTACCGTTATAACGACTTAAAGACCGCATATCACATAAATCCGCTTGAAATAGATCATTTATATTTGAAATTCGATATTTATTTCTGGGAAAACGTTTTCGTACAGGTTTGTGTAATGTATATGTCTCTTGAGAACTAATCCAATTACGTACTTTGTTTTTATCATATTGGCCTTTCACCGCGTTTATTAAGTTATTAACTCCAGAAAAACCAGCAGGGTGTGAAGGATCAAAATAGATTTTAACCAATTTCTTATTCATGATTATAAGGAAAACCGTGTCCACTTCTTTACTTTCTTAGAATTTAAAATTTCTGTGTTTGTTTCATTTAAATTTTCTTCACTATCGAAATCTAATTGTCTCTTCTTTTTAATCGGTGATTGAATGCGCTTTTGAAAAGAAAAATATTTTCGTCTTCGTGGATTATTAATTAGCTCTATAGGGACATTGAGAGTTTTTAATGTTTTAACAAAATTTTCCCAACCTGTTGGATTACTATATTTTCTGTGTCTTACAACATCAGCAACTAAATCTGATATATTCGAATTTGGTATTTGTTTATTATTTATAGTAACTAAGCCAGTTTCATCCCACTTAATAGAATTATCGGACTGTAAAATCTGAATTAATACTCGGGCTTTTTCCTGGTGAGATTTAGGTAATATTTTTATTATTTTTTCAAGTTTATCTATGTTTTCTGATTTCTCAGATAATAAATTTTTTTCGTTGCTTGTTTGAGATTCTATTGAAATTTTTATAGGTTCTCTAGATTTTTGCTGGAAATATAAATATCTTTGTAAAATTTCCTGATAGAGAGCCCATTTCTCGGATTCAGGTAAATTTGAACTTAAAACATTTTTCATATCTTTATCCATCTGGCTAGATATATCTTCTTCCTTACTGCTGTCATTTCGCAGACGACTTAAATTGTCAGGTGATATTAATACCATTTTTTTAGCATGCTCCATTTTTTAGTTTTTAAACAAAGCACCTAGAACACCACTTAGTAAGGGTGCTAACAAAAATGGCAAAAATGCTCCACCCGATTGAACTAGGACACGTTTTTTCTTTTTCCAGTCTTCCCCGCGTTTAGTAAGATTCGTTAATATTTTCTTATGTCGAAAAAGACTGGCGTGCTGTTTACGACTGAGAGGAACATTGCCATTTAAAACATTATATATACATTCACAGATACACTTAACTGAATTACAGTCAGCGTTCTTTAATATTGCAAGTCTATATTTGGGCTTAAGTTTATGCAGCGCTCGCAGAAATTCAGCGTTATTAGTTACAGTTGCACTCATTTTTATGATATGACTTGTGGTATATTTTTACAATTATATTTATACTTCTTCTTAGGAAGGTAAACACAAGTTAGGCCGTTATGACATGTACGAAATCGCAACCAATCAGGTGTACTCTGTTTCAGATCAAAAATGATGTACCCGTGAGGTTCAGATGTAGCGTCAGAATACGCTTCTTGTACAAATTTTATATTTTCTGGGCAAATTTGACGAGCCAGATGCAATATCTGAGCTTTATCTCGAGGATTTTTAAAATAAATTATATAATTTGCATTAAGTGATATATCTCTCTGCCCCTTTCCCTGATGAAATAAATTCTGTGTAAGAAAAAACACTGATAAATTTTTATGATGAGACCATTTTGTAAAAATGTCTACTACACGTTCATCTGCCTCTCTCATTAAATCATCTATAATAATTAACTGTGGATCTTTTCCATCTATGTTTTCGACATCAGGTAAGCCCTCAATGAAATTTACACCTCGAACAGTATTATATAAAGTCTGCCAAGTACCATAGTGCCATGATATATTTTTAAAAACTGTATCGCTCATATCGTTAATATTTAAAATAAAATTGTTAACATAAAATGACTTGCCGGACCCGGAAGGCCCAGCAATTATTGTTGAAAATGGATGCTTCAATTTTGTGCACATGTTTACTTGTCAAAGTTTTACATTAAACTATAAATTCAAAATATATTTGATCTGTTAAATACATACGTACTTGCTTTTATTTCAAAAAGATTTGTAAAATAAAACATAAACATATTATCATTAATTTATTTACAAGCATTTACATACATTATACGCAATATACAACTAAATCATTTTAACAAATTGTAATAGCGTTGCCTGCTTCCCTGAGGTGTAATCTTCTGATCCTATATACTTAATACTCCATTCTGCAACAGTTTTCTGTAGTTCCAAAATTTGGTCGTCTTTCAATTTGTCAAATCGAGATGGTAGGTACACGATAAAATTTTCAGCCTCTGCAATTATCTTCCTTCCAAATCTAGTCTTGACTGCTTTAATGTCTACTAGTTTGTATTCCTTATTCAATTCCATTTCCGTTATTTTCATAAGCGGTTTTAGGTTCCTCAAAGAGCCTATATCGTTTAATTTGTTGAAATCCATTTCTAAACAAAACATATAATTAATTGTTATTCTCATCAAACAAATTTTACATCATTATTAATAATTACATATCATGCAATAAATAAAATATAATAACAATAATTTTCTTACCAGAATATCAGGAGTTCAGGATAACTATCTGTAATGAAATACTGAATAGTAAGTAAAATTATTCACCCATGTCAGTATATATATATATATATATATATATATATATATATATATATATATATATATATATATAAGTGTTCATATACTTGATAACAATTTTCTAGAATATTTTAAACCAGAAATTTCCATTTACCAATCTTCAATGTATTGATTTATTTTTAAAATAAATTTTCCACTCAGATTCAAGCAACTGTTATCTAATTTCTATTTTAAAATACAATTAATAACAATTTTTAAACTAGAAATTTCCAGTTATCAATCTTTAATGCATTGACCTTTTGTAATCATGTATTTTAAAAATAAATTTTTCCACTCGAATTCACACATTTCTGTTCTATGTAAATTTTATGTATTTCCAGGTCCATGACCTGTTTTCTAATCTCTTATTTAAAATTTTCCACTCAAAGTCGAAACTTAGTTCTCGTTTACAAAATAAATCTATCTCTAATTACACAGACACTATCTCCCTTCTTATTTTGAACAACTGACACATTATCTGTAAATTTCCAATCGGCTTAGTGTATGATTCATAGGAAAATTTCAAAGTATTTATCGATAATGCAAATATCTAGTTTGAAAATAGAACTTATTTTGTTATGTACGGTCGTCCTGAGTATAACTTCGTTCTCGTTGGGTGATACGTATATTTTTATTGATTGAAATATTAGTGTGAATAAATATAATAATAATAATAATTAGATAAAGTTATTTAAAATTTCTGTGTATGTGTGTTCGTGCCTTTAGTTCCTTAAAACATCATCAGTCATTTTCAAGTTTCATCAATCTTCAGGGTAAGAAAGTAATACAATTTATCTAATTATTCATTTATTTTATATTAATAATCTTATTCATTAAACAATCTAATTTCTATTAGTAAGTAAAATTATTCACCCTTGTCAGTATATATGTATTCATATACTTGATAACAATTTTCTAGAATATTCTAAACCAGAAATTTCGAGTTACCAATCTTCACTGTATTGATTTATTTTTAAAATAAATTTTCCACTCTATTTTAAAAACATTTGCAAATAATACAATTTATCATATTTATCAATAATCTTATTTATTAAACAATCCAATTTCTATTTTAAAACAATACAAACGACATTATGCGCTTTATCTACTTACCAATTTATTAAACAACAATAATAATAATCTTGTTTATTATAAACATAGCTTATCTATTTTAAACCAGAAATTTCCAGTTACCAATCTTCATTGTATTGATTTATTTTTAAAATAAATTTTCCACCCCTGATTCAAGCAAATGTTATTTATTATAATATTAGTAATCTTATTTATTAAACAATCTAATTTCTATTTTAAAAATAATACAAATGACATTATGCGCTTTATCCAATTACTTATTAAACAAAAACAATCTTGTTTATTATAACTATAGCTTATCTAATTATTTAACAATAATCTTATTTATTAAACAATCTAATTTCTATTTTAAAAACAATACAAATGACATTATGCGCTTTATCTAATTATTTATTTATTAAACAATAATAATCTTGTTTATTATAAATATAGCTTATCTAATTATTTAACAATAAATATAGGTTATCTATTTATTATTAACAACGTTATCGCGAATGGCGCCAGACTGACCTTTGACCGGGTCTGACAAAATCTGTATCCTTACTACTACAAGTAATGTTTATATTTGTTCATATAACATAACAACGATAACAAAACAAAGATCAATGCTTACTTGAAAATGACAACTAATTTTTTTAAATGTCAAAATAATTTTATATAATTTTAAATTTTAGTTTTATTATTATTGGGCCGATCGTGCAAAAATATAATAAGCATTACGGTCAGTAAATGGTTTCTACCGGTATCGGATGTATTGGAGATCTCGACTTCGTCTCGATCTCCAAACTATTCCTCAACCGGTAGGGTGCATTTACTGCCCTTAATACTTAATTAACTATTATGACGTCATGGCATGCTACTTGTCACATAATTAATACGAGATTTGTAATAGTATATTGAAAGACAATGATCCTTATTGTAATACAAATACAGTTTGTGTAATCGAGTCGTAAGCGAGTTAGGCAAAGTACGAGTATTACAAATGGGCATTGTAATACGTTTTTTTCACACTTTTTTTCCTATTTTGCATTAATTTACTTTTATTTCAAAATTATTATTGAAAGAAATATTAAAGTATCTAGGTTGGTAACATTGACAATTCCAATAAACATTTGAAATTTAATTTATTCTGACATTTGACATTTTGACAACAGTTACTTACAAGTTAAAGTTAGAGTTAAAATTTATATGTATTATGTTATGAGTCTACAAATAATTACCTTGAATTTTAATTTAAAAGATTGCTTTACTGTTTGATGTATATATTTTAGGAGTAATGACAACTTAAATTACCTAAATGATTTATAAAATATTGTTCATTGTAATCCTGTTTTAGATAAAAACAGTTGTACAAAATTCACTTTGCGAACGCAAAATAATCATTATAAAAATATGTGGATTGCTAACCTATTAGAGATTGGGATATACGTCATTCCTGACTGTAATTACAATCTCTTGGGCGAGAATTGGCAGAAAACACTTCTACCCCACGGGTTGGAAATGTATATGTCGGGTTGCCTATTGCCTAGCAACATTGACATAGATCCCTATAATAAAGGTAGCTAAACAAATTTTAATAGGGCTGTCATAGTAATTTAAATTTTTATTATTACCGATAGTTGTACAAAGTAGATTGGTACACCCAGCAATGGGTAATAAGCCGTGATGATGATGATATATATATATATATATATATATATATATATATATATATATATATATATATATATATATATATATATATATATATATATATATATATATATATATATATATATATATATTTATTTGACATTTCTAACATTTTTCAAAATTAAGTATGAAGAACGATAGTTCCAATCAAATCCTCTAAAAATCTTCAGAAACAAACGGAAAATTGATACTGAAAAAATCTGCTGAAAGATATAGGAACGAATATTGGTTTTTTGTGGTATGGGCATGGGAAAAGGTAAATAATCTTGCAAACATAACAGAAGATGTAATTTTGGCATATATTTATGTTAGACCTAGTCAGTTAGTGCTTATTATGTTGCAGTTTTTCTCTTTATAGAATTTTTATAATTTTCTAGTCGAAAAAAAAAGTAGTTCTTCCTTATGGTCAAAATATTCCGTGGGTCTATGCTCCTGATGAATAAAATGTAGATAATTCTCATATTTATTTGGAAATAAATTGTTTCATTAGAAATGAATGTTATCACAAATAAAATATTCTATTTCATTTTGAATTTCATCATAAATTATAACACTTAACCGGAAGTAGACTCTAACTTTCTTATTTTAAATGGAATGCTATATTTTTTATTTTACCATTGAATTCAGCGGAAAATTTTACATACGAAAGAAAAATATTTTACTAAAGAGCAACCACTTCCAGCGTAATTTACCGTTTTTTGATTTTTTCTCTAAGAACGGCTACTATTTTATCACTTGATATCTCGAAAATGTGTGTGTGTGGGTGTGTATGTGTGTGTGTGTGTGTGTGGGTGTGTGCGTGTGTGGGTGCGTGTGTGGGTGCGTGGGTGTGGGTGTAGGTCGGTGTGTGGGTGTGTGGGTGCGTGGGTGTGGGTGTGTGGGTGTGGGTGTGTGGGTGTGGGTGTGGGTGTGTGTAGGGGTGTGAGGGTGTGTGGGTGCGGGTGTGTGGCTGGTGGGTTTGTGTGTGGGAGTGTGGGTGTCCACGATAACTCATATCAAACTTCCAAAAACTTCTATTTTCTGTATTTAGGTTTCCTGCATTCACATACAGAGTTGATTAGATTTTGGGTAAAATTGGACAACCGGAAGTAGTACTTTACTTAAAGCCCGTAGCGGTTTTTAATGAAAAACTATATTAGAATATAATCCAAAACTTTTCCTTTTCAGTATTTAGCACTTTTATATCAAAGGGAGTACTATATTTGATTTTGGATATAATTAATGAACCGGAAATAATACTTTACTTTGAGCTCTGAAAAGATTTTTGTGAAAAAATATATTATGATATATTTCAAAACTTTTCGAATTTAGTGTTTGAGACTTTTATATGAAGGGTAAAATTTTGGCAAAATTGATAAACCGGGAGTTATACTTTACTTGAAGCTCTGAACAGATTTTCGTGAAGAATATTATATAATCCAACTTGGTATTTCGCTTAGAAAACGCCTTTTCAAGTGATTTGGAGACATGTTACGAGGAACAGTTTTTACATCCGATTTGAACGTTTCACGGTCTGAAACGACCGATTTGTATATATATATATATATATATATATATATATATATATATATATATATATATATATAATATGATAATTTGGTATATAATACTTTTATATTAATGAGAGCGACATATTAGATTTTTCTCTAAAATTGATAAACCAGAAAAAGTACTTTACCTGAAGCATTAAACAGATTTTCTAGAAAAAAATTATTAAAATATGATCCAAAACTTCTCTAATTTGTTATTTAAAATTCGTATACCTATATTTTGAAACAAAATCAACCGGAACTTAAAGCTCATTGCTATTTTTAACATGGAATTGGCGGGAGGTCAGATGCTGGCCGCATCAGGTTTTTTATTATGTAAATGAATTCTTTATTGAAAATTAGGGGTAGTTTGTGTAGCAATTGCTCTGTTGAAAGTTAACAGATCTTTAGTAAAATGGAAAATATGTAAATTGCATGTGTTAGTATTTCTTTATAAGCCTAATTTATTTCGTTATGAACATTTTGTTTTAGATTTATATTATATTTTCTATTTTTATTTACTTCTTATTACCTCCCCCGCTTCCCTTGGTAAGAGAGGTATAGGGATCGTGCTAAAAATCGCATATCGGGATTTTGGTAAATGACCATGTTTTAAGGTCCCTAGAATCCAATTTTAACATTTTCACGATGATGTCTGTGTATTTGTGTGTATGTATGTGTGGATCCTTTACTCTAACTCAAATACTATCATTCAGAAAATTTTGAAACCTTGTATTTCCAACTTATTCTTATATGGGAAGAAGCCATTAAATTTTGGTGTAAATCAGATAACCGGAAATGGTGCTTCACTTAAAGTTCAAAATAGTTTTTCTTAGAAAAATATCTTTAAATGTTATTTTTTCGAGAATTGTGTTATAAAAATTAAAGATTATTAAATTTTCTATAGATTTGCGTAAATACTTTTTCTATATATTTTACGGATAAACTTATAAAATTATCTATAATTTAAATCCCAGAGCCTACGCTTTAAACAAATACATCTCCTTGGTTACAGAGTTCATATCATAAATGTATGTAACTGACAGATAAATGTCGCTATCAAAGAAATAATCATTCCAAATTAATAATAGTAACGTTCTAAAAATAAAGTAGTAAATAAAACTATAGTCATATGGAATGGATCTTAATACAGTTTCCAGTATAACTAATTATGTAAGTATGTATATTTAAATTAATAAAAATTAAATAGCGGGAGGTATTGTGTTGGCCACATCAGATTTTTTTGCATATATGATAGTAATTCATAAAAATTGATTAAAATGAAATATAATAAATAGGTACTAAACATAATTTTCTTTTTTTTCCACCATGGTCCACTTTTTAATTTAATAACTAATGTAAATAAATACAATTACATATTTTTAATTTTACTAAAAATCTGTCAACTTCTAACATAGGGCATGCTGCGCAAACTACCCCTATTTTTCAAGGAAGTATTCATTTAAATAATAAAAAATCTGATGTGTGGCCAACACATGACCTCCCGTCAATTCCATGTTTGAACTAGCAATGAGCTTAAAGTAAAGTATCACTTCCAGTTGATCCTTTGTAAACAAAATCTAATTTGTTGTTCCATTAAATAGAAAAGTCTGTAATACCAAATTTTAGATTATATTATGTTTTTCCTCGAAAATCTGTTAAGAGCTCCAAATTAAGTACCACTTCCGGTAAAATCAAACTACAATGGTGTTTCAAATTATACACGAGTTTTAAATACCAAATTTGAGAAGTTTTGAATCATGTGTTAATATATTTTTCGTACCTCCGTCTATTTTGATTAGTATTACAGAACTCAAAATCGTCCAGAAATGCGCTGTTGCTGACCTAGGCCGGCAAAAGGAGTTGGCATTATTGTTCTGGTGATATGTCAATTTAAGATTATTTTCAAAACAAGAATTAGCAAAATGTTTACAAATTTTAGAGCTAAATCTTTCATTATTGTAACTTAAATAACTAAATTTTGTCATAAAAATAATAATATGCTGTCATTACTGTTCCAACTTTAGGAATAGTTTGTTTTGTAACTACAACCAACTTCACGTGATACAATTGAGTTTCAAGTTTCCGCAATCTGTCATTAAAAATATACGAAAGTATATAAAATGTATATAACATAACTAATGTTTATATATTATATTTTCAATAGATATAAAATAATTACGCATTTTAAGCTCAAATGTAAGTAATTATAATTAAACTTGCAATGCAAAACCGATAAAAATATATGTTCAATTTTAGGTTATGTAACATAGAGTAAAGTGTAGAGAAATATACGAAGAATTTATGGAGAAGTCGGTACAAAAAATCTTGTGTATCACACGCCCAGAAACTGTTTTGCGAGATCTCGTATTTGCAGGCCTCGTCAAAATAATCTCGGTCTCGCAAATGTACAGATTCTGACCTAGTGATACAAATAACTATATTCAAGAAAATCTATTTATAGCTTCCTGTAAAATAGTACTTCCGGTTTATCAATTTTAAAAACGTCTGGTATGTCGTTCTCAGTAATATAAAAGTACTAAACACCAAATTTGAAAAGTTTTGGATTTTATCAATTTATTTTTCACGAAAATCTGTTCAGTGCTTCAAATAAAGTATCACTTCCGGTTTACCAAATTTTTGCCAAAATCTAATATGCTGCTTCCCTTAATATAAAAGTCTTAAATACTAAATTTGACATGTTTTGGAGAATAACAATATATTTTTCACGAAAATCTGTTCAGAGCTTTAAGTAAAGTATCACTTCTGGTTTATTAATTTTGGCCAAAATCTAATATGTTTTTCCCCTTAATATAAGTGTCTTAAATACTAAAATTGAAAAGTTTTGGATTATATTTTAATATAGTTTTTCATTAAAAACTGTTATGGGCTTCATGTAAAGTATCACTTCCGGTTATCCAATTTTACCCAAAATCTAATGAAATCTTTATATGAATGTAGGAAGCTTAAATACGGAAAATAGAAATATTTGGAAGTAAAAATAGTAGAAACGTGTTCTGAGGACCTTAATTCGTGCTTATTCACTGAAAACTCACCATGGAATTTTAGGACCGATCACATTACCTGCACTACCTACGGTAGACGGGAGGTAAAAATGGGATGTTCTATTTAAAAAACCTGAGATTTTTTGTACTTTTTGAAATTCAACTTCACGTAGAAATTACATTTTTCAAAAATTGTCGATTATAAATTTATATTAGTGTAAACAAAAGAATTCTTTATAAAACTGTTTTTACAGATTATAGAAATTCGATTCCATTCTCAAGATATCGATTGATAAAGAAGTAGCTGTTCTTATAGAAAAAATCAAAAAAAGTTAAATTACGCTGGAAGTGTTTGATCATGACTAAAGTACTTTTATTGTTTCGGAGGGGCGTAAACTACGTGGGTGCACGGACGCACATGCACCCACAGAAAGTAAAAGTGTGGGTGCGCAAATTTCGCCTTAACTTTTTTATTATATTTCATACATTGTAAAAATGATCAATTTTAGGTTATGTAACATCTTTTCAAGTTGTTTAAGAGTAAGCTGTGTAATTTAATCGTGTCATATTAATGACAGAAAATACTGCTATTAAGCCGAACAAACGGATATGTTAATAATTATAGGGAATTGCGAAAAAATTATTGGAAACCTATGAACAATTGTTACTGTCATTTGAAATTAGTTGTTTGACATTGCACTGTGCAGTCACTCATATTTTATTTTCTTCTGCCTAAACCGGTACAGATATCAAATTTCTTTCAAACCGAACAAAGCGTTTTGTCATTCATTATAAGCATATTAATTTTTTTTTACTAAACGGTACATTTTCGGTTTTTCGGATATTGGTTAATTAAGTTAAATCGTGTTACTTTGGGCCCAGAAATCTGTGTTTAAGCTATGTCTACGTATTTTAGAGATACCTGTATAAAAATATTAGGAGGATTTTTTTTGTAATAGATATTAATTTTATTTATATTAAATGTACACATAATTTAATATATTTATAATACAATAAGTATGTTATTTTTACTGTATTATTTGCATTTATAAAAACATATAGGTACCATATTTAAAATAATAATAGTGCACACACAGCCAAAGTTAAAAGTTTACGCCTCTGTTGTTTCGATGTAAAATTTTCCGCTGAATTCAATGGTAAAATAAAAAATTATATTCCATTTAAAATAAGAAAGTTAGGGTCTACTTCCGATTAAACCGGAAATGCTTCTGCTTTGCGAGTATTTATTTAAAATGGGCATATCGGAAAACCCCTAGATACTAAATTTCGTAAAGTAATATGGAATAATTTTTAAAATAACGACGGCGTAAGCTCGTTCTGGGACACTGTGTATAGTCTGGATGATTTTATTTAGCGAATTGAAGTTGTTTAGAATATCTATGTGGCAAGGGAAAAGTTATAAAAACAATAGGCGTGCCAGAAAAAGTCAATTTAATAAATGTGCAAACATTACAGAAAATAATAATTTATAATTTTAATTGGCCATTTTGTAAACCGTTCAATAAATCTTTGTACTTGTAATTTTCAGGATGGCTTGTAGGCTTGTCGGCAGACACAGCGGTTAGCTCAGGAGCACATAGATTATGGACCCACAGAACTTACAAAGCCAAACTACCAATGAGAATTGGATTGATGTTATTTTATATGATGGCAAGTCAAGTAAGTTATACCTACATCTAAATATATTTCTTTTTAGTAAACCAGGGTGCCTGGGTATACAGCATGACAGTAAAAACGGGTCACTCAAAATATTTTTTTTATTTATAATTATTCTTTAATTCTTTTTATATATTTGTAAACTAAGCTTAGGGGTTCACAGATCGTGGTATTTGGTATGATGGTAGCGCTTCCGGTCTAACCGGAATTGACATTATCTTTTATATTTCAAATGGGGAACCCTATATATTCTTATATAGGCATTTGGAACCTACATAAAATTACGAATTCAATGATATGTTTCATGTATATTTTTACTGAAAAAATAAATTACAACATAAGAAAAAATCTGATGTAGCCAACACATGACCTCCCATCAATTCCATGTTTGAAATAACAATGAGCTTTAAGTAAAGTATCACTTCCGGTTGATCGTTCGTAAACAAAATCTAATAAATAGAAAAGTCTGTAATACCAAATTTTGGATTATATTTTATTGTTAAGAGCTCCAAATTAAGTACCACTTCCGGTTTATAATATAGGTATAGTCAAAATCAAATGTTGTTTCAAATTATACACGTGTTTTAAATACCAAATTTGAGAAGTTTAGAATCATGTTTTAATATATTTTTTCCAGAAAATCTGTTTATAGCTTTCTGTAAAGTAGTACTTCCGGTTTATCAATTTTAAAACATGTAATATGTCGTTCGCATTAATATAAAAGTCTGAAATACCAAATTTGAAAAATTTTGGTATATATCATAAAATATATTTCACGAAAATCTATTCAGAGCTTCAAGTAAAATATCATTTCCGGTTTATTTTCCGATACGACATTTTTATTTTAACTGACAGTTACTTTAACAGACGGCTTAGCGAGAGATGAAAATTCCGGGCGTTCAAGGGGATTTCGCAGATTATTTAGTAGAACATCCAACTAAACATAAAATATTATCCGTTTTAATAACATCTATTAACTTTTAATATAGAACATGCTACACAAACTACCTTTATTTTTTAACAAAGAAATCATTTACATAATAAAAAATGGGGTGTTCCATTTAAAAAAATTGAGTTTTTTTGAATTTTGTGAACTGCAACTTTACGTTCACGTAGAAATTACAATTTTCAAAAATAGTCGAGTTTTAATAAGTATTATTGTAAACAGAAGCTTTCTTTATAAACTGGTTTTACAGATTATAGAAAATCTATTTCGTTCTCGAGATATAGAGTGATAAAGAAGTGGCCGTTTTTAGATGAAAACTCAAAAAAAGTTGAACTACGCCGCAAGTAGTTAAGCATGAGTAAAACTTTTTCATGGTTTCATATATAATAATAATAATTCTTTATTGTATATCAAATATTTACATACTTATTACAATTGATATGTATGAGGGTGTCATTTTTGCGGTTTATTTTATATCCTTACAGTTCTGTATATCGCAGAGATGGGGTTGAGATGATGAGAGGGACATACACACAGACATCCATACCTTACCCGGGATTCGAACCCGGAACCTTTGGGTCGTGAGTTGGCTACGTTGCCCACTACACCACCCGGGTCGGTTTCATATATAAAATTTTTTGCTGAATTCAATAAAAAATATAGCATTCTATTTAAAATAAGAAAGTTAGAGTCTACTTCCGGCTAAACCGGAAATACTACTGCTTTGAAAATATTTTAGTTGAAACGGGCATATCGGAAAACCTCTAGATACCAAATTTCGTTAAATAATATTGAATAGTTTAAAATAACGATAGCGTAAGCTCGTCCTGGAACAACCTGTATATTATATATATATATATATATATATATATATATATATATATATATATATATATATATATATATATATATATATACCGGATGGCACTTGAAATCCGTTGCATAAGCATTTAACATGGGAAAACTGTTTCTTGCATTGCTTCCCAAATTATTTTTGAAAAAAATTCTTCAAATAAGAGATTTAGATCATATGTACTTGTATATCTTGGAAACCGCTATTTTAAATTTTATTCTGATATCATTTTTAAGTTTGTCTCATCAAATCATGAAACTTTTATATGAAACCTATTTTTATATCTTTCATAATTACAGAGTTATTTAGTTAGTTCCTATGAATAATTACTTATTCGCGGATCGGACAAGCATGAGCTCGCCCAGAGGCAGCCTGCTGCCGACTGACTAATCCTCAGATCGGCAGAGTTTCAATGTGCATTTCTACTGATTCGGTTCTTTGCGTCTCTAGCCTACGTTCTATATGCCCTACTTCACGAAACATTTCATAATGATACAAGGTCCTGAGTACAAGCCTTGAATTTTTGACAAAAAAATATCTTCTATAGGGACCTGCTGGTTAAATTAGATTTTTCCTTGTAGTATTCGCTAGTAACATGGGCTAGAGACCACCGAACACACCATCTCAATACAGATACAGACAAAGATCCACACAACGCGAAGAGGGGTCTTTTCTTTTCGCATGTAGGCTGGCTCGTTATGAAACGACACCCCGATAGCATAGCCGTCCGGAAGAAAGTTGATGTCAGCGACCTATACAAAGATCCTGTCATACGGTTCCATCAAAAGTGAGTTGCAGCTTGAACAATATATTCACAATCACTGTAGATCCTGTTTAATTTTCACTTGAAGTGGGAATGAGGTCATGCAGAAAAAAATGTTCGCTTTTTTTGTTTAAATCAAACAAGCATAGTCTAATTTATCGATCTGTATGAATAAATTATTTTTTGTTTACGTTTTTTGTTGTAAAATCGTTTTGAAGCATGACATTTTTAAAAAGTTAGAAGAAACCAGCCATGTTGTGACGTCAGCGTTTCACACTGCAAGTTCAGACTCATTTCATACAGCCTTAATATATCGACACAGAATTACTAAAAGAAAAAAAATATAGACTATAAATTGAGAATTACATATCTAAATATTGATAGAAATGCTATAATATATTAATATAACATCATTCTATTCATTTTTATAAATATAATTTTCATTTGACCTGAAGGTATCCACGTATCACTCAGCTGCTGGTCATTCGTCATTCGTTTTTACTTTTTCGTCTGATTAAAATTTGTCTATGTTGTTCGTTGTGTATTCTTAGAATTTCATTACTGTTGCAGTAACTGTTTTTCGAGTTGTGTTTTTTGTATCACGCGGTACTAAAAATATATATACAAAAATATTTTCTCACTATTTTCGCTAGCATTTTGGCACGATGGCACAAAACATTGTTTCACCGACATGTTTACTTTCGTAAATTTCAGGTTATCTTTAAATGTCACTTTGACATTTAACCTAATGTCACAATCAAAATGGCCGCGTTGATGAAACGCTGTCGTCACTGGTCAAGAGAAGAGGCGGAGAAAATCAGCCGCGTTTTGATTAATGTTATTTTTAATTCCAATGTTTTCAGTATTAAAGATCGATTTGAGGAAAAATAAAAAATACGGGTCTATTATTTTTCATTACTCTATCGATTAAAGTTAAAAATGAAAAATCGTGCATGACCCCATTATGCCGCGTATAAATTTATGCCATTTACAGCCACTAATTACTTGTTCCTGAAATTTAGGTATCAGCTATAACATTTGACTAATAACGTATGTAACAAAAGTTGTGAGAAATAAACATTTTTTTTTTAACTTTGGCATAAGGGGTTGTTCCTATGAACTAAGAGTATAAGAAATCTAATTTTACAACATTGATAGGGTACCATTATCTACAATTCAACGCAGTTTTTTAATACCCTGTTTTATTTGTCTCTGGACGGCAAAAATTTAAATTGCTGTTTGTACTTACGCTAATTTATGCCAAGGTAAAAGTTTCTCAGTATCCTCTGTACTGTCAGTGATAAGTGTTTAGACAAATTAATATTGCTGGACAATTATTCTATTGGACTAACATTTCAATAAATATTTGTGTGCTAAACAACGCGTCAGCATTTAACTAAAATTTTAAAAAAGAATATTTTTTTATTTGGTTAATTTTCGAAATAAATTTTTGTTGTATACATTAATATTTTCTCCAATAAAAGTGTTGTTTATTAAAAATTAATTGATTTTAATATTTTTTGTAGTAATTATTACTTATGTGAGTGCCCGCGAGGTGACGCCTGGTAAGCGCCCGCACGGTGCAAATATTTCATCATTACCGCATCTGTGTACAAAGCAGATTGGCACACCCAGCAATGGGTAATAAGCCGTGATGATATATTTATTTATTTATTTATTTATTTATTATTACTTATAAATAAAACAATTCGTTTCTCATTATATAGAAAGAAAGGTATTCTGTGGCTTTCTTGATTTAAAAAAGCTTAAGATAGTGTTCTTCGAGATACAGAGTGATCCAGAATGATTGAAGGTCACGTGATATGAAAAATTCTGATTATGATCAAAATTATCTTCCACGGAAAAAAATTAGTATCAATTTATGGTACCTATATTACCGACATTTGAAAAAGTCAACGGTATTACGTATTTTGAATTTTTTGACATAGTTTTTTTCATCTTTTAAAATTAAACTGATATTTACCTTACGTTAGATGGTGTTCCCAGATGAACATGACAAGTTTATTTTGGAAGCATATTTTCGTTCTGCGAGGAATGATTGAAATAAGTGGAAATATGTATGCCAGTGCAATCTGTCAAACGTATTTCACTATCACAATGATGCGGCAGACAAAAAATCAGAACGAGGCGGAACCTTCAATCATTCTGGATCACTTTGTACTTTGTGGGTTGTAGATATTGGTGAAAGTATTGTTTCTACGTTAGCGTATGTGGATGATGTATGTAGTTGTTTTAGGTGAAATGAACAGCAATTCAGAAGAATGACAGAGAGAATATATGTAGTCGGAAAAAGTACTTTGGTGATTGTTTGACCCATTGGCAATGACCTGGTCATTTCGGCATATTGATGGCCGAACGGAGCGTGGCTCGTTCGCCACTGATGTGCGGCCGTCTTTAAACCGGTTGTGCCACTCCTTAATCTGTGTGATGCCCATAGCATCGTCACCGAAAGCCGTCTGAATGATTTCCACCTGGCTGTCGCTCAGTGTCAGCCAAATTTTATGCAATAGCAGTGCTCCAGTTCACGCACGGACGAAGTTTCAATGTTGGCTCATGCAAATTTGCCTGATTCATATCCATCAATTTTTCACAAAAAAAAATAAGGTCCGATATTTTTCGAATAGACCTCGTATGGATCTGGAGTTGAATGTTGATAAATTCAAGGTGTTAATATTTGAAAGGAGTAAATTGGTGACTGCCTGCAATGTGTTGGTGGATGGAGTGAAACTGGAGCAAGTGAATGAGTTTGGGTAGTATGATGTTAAGGATTGATCGAATTGATAGAGGAATTGAGAAAGTGAGTGCGGGGTGTAATGTAAAGGGTGCTCTGGGTACGTTTTCTCGAAACGTAAACGTATCTAGAGAAGCTCGAGTAAGTGTGTATAAGGAGTGCTAGTGCCTGCTTTGATGTATGGAAGCGAATGTTGGGCATGGACGGGAAAGCATAAAAAGAGAGTGACTGCCGTGGAAATGAGGTATTTATATGGTGTATGTGGATATGTAAGACGGCGTGAGCAATAATTTTGTTAAGAGAGGTAGAATGAGTCAGTTAAGATGGTCTGGTCATGTGGAGAGAATGAAGAGTGATCGGCTTGTAAAACGTATATATCTTGGTGAAGTTGAGGGTGCTCGATTATGTGGCCGTCCAGTGTGTATATGGATAGATGTGATTGATAATGTACTAAGAGAGAAAGTTTCCGACTGGGAAGTATGAATGCAATTATAAATGTGGCTGAGGCGAAAGAAAGTGTGCTTAGACAGGAATGTGTGGCGAAGGATGATTGTTTTGTAACTATTAAAACATTTTTATTTATTTGGGTAAAGTGTAAATATTAGATAATTATTATTAATTAAAATAAAAGTTTATTATACCGATAAATGGGTATTAAATATAATTAAAAGATGAAAAACAAAACAAACATTAATTAAGACTAAGAATAAACAATATATAACTCACTTATTTTTTGTATAACTATATTTATTTATGTTCACCACTTGTCGACTATCTGTTTATATCACGAACTATTCAATACGCGACGCTTATTTATATCACACTGTCCAATGCCTTCGCTAACAGTGCTTATATACTCCGGCATTTGTGTTCGAGAAATTACTAGAACACTATTCTAGATAAAAACTAAAACACAATAGATTACATCACCCGAGTAAATAAGCAGGTTCGGACAAGTTTGTTGACAACGCACGACCCTCCGTGGCTATTGCGTCATCGCTAAAAACAGACACTCGCTCATCGCTGCGACAGTGGCGGCGACAGCAGCGGGGACTGCGGGCGCTGCACATTAGACTGCCCCCTCGTTAAGACTGTTTCGTCCCGGAACAGTTCGTGATGACGAAATCTGCATGCATTACCCTTGGTGCATTTCGAAGTTTTAAAGAAATGACTACAACAATCTCAAAAAACATCTTATCAACAACGAAGCCAACAACAACATGGATCAACAATGGAATTTATTAAGTTGACTGTGAATGCGGAAAAGCTTACATAGGAGAAACTAAAAAGGCCACTAGAGATCCGGATGAAAAAACATAAACGACAAACAGAGAAAGGGGAGACTACAAAATCCGGAATAGCGGACGATGCATGGAAACATCACCGTCGAATACTATAACACCAAGCAAACGTCATATCCAAGGAATAACATATCTACAAACGAAAATTCAAAGATTCCCCATTCATAATAACAAACCAAGATAAAGTATTCAGCCACGCCAGTATCGAGATAAAACCAATAGGGAAAAAACTCATCAACCAGGAATCATCATTGAAAATAAACCAACAGAGAACGACAGAACAGCCACAGCCGAGTGAGCAACCAGAACCAACCAATGACGTACCCTCTAACACGCTTGAACATACAACCACGCTTGATCACCCTCACTTCACTACATATAAAACTCGTAATTTAAGAAAATAGTTGTAGTATCAGTTACCGAAACATTGTGTCTAGTATGTTATAACAATAAAGATAATGAATGTCCAGAAATCAGTTTCATTTAGGTAATAACGAATCATTGTCTTACAAATTCAAAGACAACTTAGAATAGATATCAAGCACAATATGAAATGAAAGAACAAATTAGAAATATTTTATAGTAAATGCTCAAAACAAGCGCCTTCAGCTCGTATGTATGCTTCACAGCGGCGAATAATGGAATGATAGACACGATCAATTACATTTACGATCGTTACGAATGGTAGCAACTGCTCACGTGTGTTAATTTCTATCCTATAAGTCCCCACAGATAATCCATAGGATTTAAATCTGGAAATCGTGGAGGCCAATAGGTAGGACCTCCACGTCCAATCCACCGATTGGGAAAATTTAAACCTCTTGTATTTTGGTAACTAAAAGAGATAAGACATATGTTGATTTAGCATTTTGCTTAGAATGACCTCAGGAATAAGCTGTTAAATAAGTTTGTAACATTAGTCCTGAATCACTCTATATATTAATATCCAGTGACTACTAGACTCGACCTTATACAGAGTGATCAAAACCATCTGATAGTCACGTGACCTGAGTAGTTCTCAATATTTTATTCCGCGGAAATAAGTATTAACAGTTGCTTGCAATTCATATGCGTGTATTTTTCTGACAATCTGTCAAATATCTATTCAAATATCCGCTACGCTCTTTGTTTATTTTTACCGTCTTTATTACATGCCTTTCATAATTAAATTATCGACAACAGTCTTTTACAAGACTCTTATTAGTGTATTTTATTATTTATTTGGTGAGGTACAGAAAATAATTTTAATAACTTAATTAATGAGTTTTTTATGTTAAGTTACCAACTGAAATGATTTTAACGGACGAACACCACAAGTTTATTGTCGAGGCATATTATTTATAATAAAAATTCGCACGTCTATGAATTTACATACCAAAATTTTCTTCCCAGAAATCTAGTTTTGATGTCATTGAGGAAAGATGTGGGTCACATGACCATCAGATGGTTTTGATCACTATATATTTAGTAATAAAATTTAGAGAATAATATTTTACTGAAAACTTTAGTTACTTTCATTTTCTCACGTTGCCCTTACTAATGTTAAACTACCTCAAATGCAACCCTACAAAAATAAATAAATCTCAAAAGGTCAAATTCAAATCAGTGTTTATAGCGCCTCTGTTGGGAAAAATACGGCGATTAAAATTCCTCCCCGAAGCTTGGATCTCGTAAAGTTTAAGCCGACGTACATTCTGAACTTTATGGAAATACCTCTGCTTAGTTTGCTATTCCAATTTGATTGTGAATGTACTAAGAAAAATCGAAAACTTTGTACTGGAAAAAATTAAACCTTTTATTTTTCAGGTATTACTATCTACTGTTTGTGGTGGTCAATGCAATTTTTCCACAAGCAGTTGCGTATTATGTATTAGGCGAAACTTTGAAGAACAGTATATTTGTTATATTTTTCTTTAGAACCATTCTACAGCTCAATCTTGTTTGGTGTGTGAATAGTCTGGCACATTATTGGGGAGACAAACCGTATAATAAGTAAGTTATCAAAATCAAAACTCCAAAATAAGTTCTGACTCAAATATCAACAATTTTTTTCCTATTTTGCACTCATAAAGTGATTGTGTACAATTGTTTTTAACAAAAACAGTGTTACTATGACCAATTTTAAACAAATGTTATTGCGGATACTTTTAAAAATTGCGAAGTTGGTAACAGTCTAAGTGTCAAATAAAATCTTTCATTTAAGTTGTCATTACCTGTCATTTACTTATGGAAAATTATTGAAATTAGATTTTTTATAGTAAAATATTTACATGAAACAGTATTAGGCCAGTCGGCCTTCTCCCTTCAAATTCATCCACTACTCTGACCCGGTTAAAGGTACGATAAAAAGGTTCCAAAATTTGAAGTCAGCATGAAATTCTCCTTCGTGACAAACTTTTAAGAAATCCCTTTAAAATAGTAAATAAGTAATATTGTTTATCTTTAATCGTGCCGAAGTTTCACATAAAAGAATGAGAACTAAGTCCATTTGCAGATGTTAAATATTTTTGAAAGATTTCCTATAAGTTTAAGTTGTTAGTGACTCGCGAACCACTTATTGGCAAAAATCATGTAATACATGACATGATAAAGAATTTCATGATGGATTCAAATTTTCAACGCTTGTTATATCTTTAACCGGGTCAGTGTGGTGTATGAATTTGTTGAAAATCGTTGAAAAAAGTATTTTTCTACAGTCTATATACAAAGTAACCATTTGCGCTCTTTTTTGTCAATGCAAAATGTCACTTTGTCGCGAATGAGCGGCAAACACTCGCTGTCCAAATTTCTAACTATACAATGTTGAGAAATGTTACTTGTGTACATTCTTAATGGAAACGTTTAGTCAGGAACTAATGGTACTGTAGTTTCACATTTACCACCTTCACAAGTCAATCTGACATAACTGCTCTGTCGGTTTATTACATAACCAAACAAAATGCCGCACTGTTCTGAAAATAAAATAGGGCATTCATTTACAAAAACAAAAGTCTAAAATGCTTAGATTAGATTGAAGCAATAGCTCAAGAAGAATGGAAAATAACGATAAATTAAAATTAAATATAAAATAAATTGTGTGAACAGTTGTGCTACCACCTGCACAAGTTTGGCCTGAACGCTCTCAATGACCATCCACTTTTTCACTGCACTAGTTTAATGTATTTGTAACAAATAAATTTTTGTTATCGTGGAGGATCCCATTGATTTCGAGAGAATGCCGCGCTGCTGCGTCGCGCGTCTACAACCTCTCAATCGACAATGTCTCATTTTGTGCTCTTAACACACAAATAGCTTTTAAAAATCATCAATAATTGACTTCTTTCGATGTCACCACGACTGTAAACTGTTATAAATAGTAAAACCTATTAGACAAAGTATTAAAAACTTAATATTGTTAAGTAATTGAAAATTTTTCATAAATTATTATTCTATTTTAAAATAACTCTTTGAGAGTTCGTCCTAGATAACCCTTTTTGTACAAATATTTACGAGCTTTAATTTGGCATTCTTGTAAAATTTTGATACGGGCTATAGTTTTTGCACCTTTGATCCAAGATGACGGCTCGCGCCGAGCCTCCCCAACGTCAAAAACTTTAACTTTTCTTCTCCGTTCCGACCTAAACAACAAATGTTAAAATTGCTTCTACACCACATTTTGTAAGGCAAAGGTCTTTTTTGTCTCCATTGACTGGATTAACGAAACATATTTTTTTCTTTTTCCACCATGGCCCACTTAAATTAAATTTAATAACTAATGCAAATAAATGTAATTTAAATATTTTCTATTTTACTAAAAAATTATAAATTTTCAACATAGGACATGCTACATAAACTACACCTATTTTTAACGAAGAATTCATTTAAATAATAAAAATCGGATGTGGCCAGCACATAACCTCCCGTCAATTCCATGTTTAAAATATCAATGGGCTTTAAGTAAAGTATGACTTCCAGTTGGTCATTTGTACACAAAATCTAATTTATTGTTCCAATAAATAGAAAAGTCTGTAATACAAAATTTTGGATATTTTATTTTTTTCCTCGAAAAAAGAACTCCAAATTAAGTACCACTTCCGTATAGTAGTATAATCAAAATCTAATATGTTGTTTCAAATTATACACGAATTTTAAATACCAAATTTGATAAGTTTTGGATCATGTTTTAATATATTTTTTTATCTTTCTGTAAAATACTACTTTCGGTTTATCAATTAAAAAAATCTAATAGGTCGTTCTCATCAATATGAAAGTTTTAAATACCAAATTTGAAAAGTTTTGGGTTGTATCAATATATTTTTCACAAAAATATGTTCATAGCTTCAAATAAAGTATTACTTCCGGTTTATCAATTTAAAAAAAAATCTAAAATGTCCTTCCTATTAAGGCGTATTCAGACTCGTGAAATCACCAGCTTGAAACTATAAATTCAATCCTGTGCAATGCCTTTGTGCAACGCCTTTGCGCAACGCGTTCACAGTACCGAAATCACAACTTTACAATTTTCGATATCGAGTGTAGCGCGTTCTATTGAGGCTTTTTAGAATTCTACATATAAACTGTCAAATATACATCAAATTTTTAAATGACGCTTGTCAGTATTTGTTATGCGTGATTTTTCGTTAAACAGAAGGACCAAATTAGAATTGGATATAATTAATTTAATAAATAAGGAACAGGATGAATAAAATTAACATTTTATTGTACAAATATATATGCAGTATAAGTTTTTTTTGTTGTTCAAATATGTATTACATAAGTTTTGTTTTGTTTTTTAATACGCATACATTAGGTACGTTCAATAAGCCAAGCAAAACAAGCAACCGGAAGTAAAATTTGTTGAACGATTTTGCTAGCCTAGCATTTGCTTGATTTGCTCGCAAGCAATCCAAGCCACAATTTTCTTGCTTGTCTTGCTAAGTGTCAAATATAATGGCGGGAAATGCAAATTTTACATACATGAAGTTTACTTATTTCTTTATATAGTGTGTGTCTACCAACCACATGTAAAAAAGGCTTTGAGAGTTTTGTGCTGGATGTTTATAACATTATTAAATTTGAAATATTTTGTTATAGTCAATATAGCTTCTTCCAAATTAATCCCACTATGTGAAAATAAATATTTAAATTCATTTTCGATATGTTCGCAAACCAAGAAAAGAAATACAACAGGTACACAATTACATAATGTTATATATGACATCTATATAGGTTTCTCGATGACAGTTGTGGATGACAGTTCGTCGTATAGCTAGCAAATCGTTCAGCGCACTAAGCAACAAGTCGCGTTTGCTTACCTAGCATTTGCTAGATTTGCTTACTTCATTGAACGCACCTATTATATATGCATAATAAATAAATTTATACAATATATTGCTGCCATGAAACTTGTCCAAGTTCACTATTTATTTTCTACGTTGTAGATTTAACAAATGTTTGTTCCATAGATATGCAGCGCACAATATTCTGTGCCTCATTATAACCGCAACAAATTCATTATTCATTTTATTTCCGACTCTGAAACTAAGGTTATTTGCGGAACTGTCATCAAGACTACAACTGTGTTGTGATTGGTGCAATCAGTGACCAAAGCGTTGCACAAGATTGAAATGTTTAGCGTTTGCATACTTTTCGTTTGAAACAGATTCGTTGCACGAAACCACTGCACACGCATTTCTATTGGTCGAACGACTATACAAGATTGAATTTCTAGTTTCAAGCTTGTGATTTCGGAAGTCTGAATGAACCTTTAATATAAAAGTTTTAAATACCAAATTTGAAACGTTTTAGTATATATCATAAAATATTTTTCACGAAAATCTCTTCAGAGCATCAAGTAAAATATCATTGCCGGTTTATCAATTTTAGAAAAAATCTAATATGTAAATTCCCCTTGATATAGAAGTCTTAAATACTAGAATTGAAAAGTTTTGGATTATATTCTAATATAAGTTTTCATTAAAAACTGTTATGGGCTTCAAGTAAAGTATCACTTCCGGTTATCCAATTTTACCCAAAATCTAATCAAGTCTTTATATAAATGTAGAAAGCTTAAATACGGATAATAGAAATTATCGGAAGTTTGTTGTAAGAGTTATCGTCACACACACACACACACACACACACACACACACACACACACACACACGCACGCACCACGCACGCACGCACCACGCACGCACGCACCACGCTCGCACGCACGCACACACACACACACACACAATCATCGTAAAAATAGTAAAAACGTGTTGTGGGGACCCTAATTCGTGCTTATTTACTGAAAACTCACTTCTAATTTTGTGAACTTCAACTTTACGTTCACGTAAAAATTACAATTTTCAAAAATTTTCTATTATTAAAATATATTATTGTAAACAAAAGCTTTCTTTATAAAACTGTTTTTACAGATTATAGTAATTCGTTTCCGTTGTCGAGATATAGAGTGATAAAGGTGGCCGTTATTAGTGAAAAAATCAAAAAAGTTTGATTACGCCGGAAATGGTTGATTATGAGTAATTTTTTTTATGGTTTCATACGTAAAAATTTCTACTGAATTCAATGGTAAAATAAATATAGCATTTCAGTTAGAGTCTACGTCCAGTTAAACCGGAAGTGCTACTGTTTTCAAAATATTAGCTGAAACGGGCATGTCAAAAAACTCTTACATACCAAATTTCGTAAAATAATATTGAATAGTTTTTAAAATAACGATAACGTAAAGCTGTATACCTACTTTGTTGTAATAAAAAATTACGAACTTAAATAAAATAAAAAAGGTCGTGTTCTGTCACAAGACCCAACTATCTATGAACACCCAGCATTAGGTTTTGGGCGACAGTTACATCGATTTCTCAGACTTCACAGTGAGCAACTCCGATATTAAGGTTAAAGTTAAAAATTAACCACTGAGTTACAGAATAGGGCCCAAATTTGGTTAATTCTGACCTCGCATCTTGTCACTATGCAACCAAACTCAAAATTGGCTAACAGATCAAAACGTACCATTTGTTCCACGAAACGACAATTCCCCTAATCTTTTTGGGCTCTTTTATCTCGAAAAGTTTATGATGAAAGTTTTGAAGCGCAAAATGAGGACAAACTTCGACGCAGAATATTCAGAAATTTAGGAATGTTAGAGATATTGGTATAAATGTCGCCCAGACCCAAAACCCAATGCTAGGTATCTGCAGAAAATTGCACCTTGTGGAACAACACGGCCCTCTTTATTTTATATTATTTCATAATTTTGTTGTTTATGAAACAGTTAATTATTAAGAATTACAATAAGTAAATAAATGTATACTTTATTACAAAAAAAAAAAAATGTTGATATTTGTGCCAAATCTTATGAGATATACGTTATTTCAGAAATTGTCATTTTAATTTTAGAACTTGTCCAATATAATTCAGAGTAATCAATTTATTTTATTTAAAAAAACACCGATAATTTACTTCTAAGTATTAAATACTTAATATTGTTTATTTTTTGTGTATTTTTTTTCATAAATTGTTATTCTGGTTAACTGTGTTTAAAAAAATGTAAGAGTTCATTTTTGTACAAAAATTTACGCGTTTTAATTTTGTATTCTTATAAAATTTTGATACGGGCTACTGTTTTTGAGAAAATAACCCAAAAAAAACTCATTTTTTGTACCTTTGATCCAAGATGGAGGCTTGCGCCGTCTTCCCAAGGTCAAAAACTTGAAATTTTCATCCCCATCCCAACTTAATCAACATATGTAAAAATAGTTTATTCACAATCGGTTAGTAATATGTCGATTTCTGACTTTTAAAAAGTTGGGAAGTTAGTTATTGTTAACCTCATATTCCAAGAGGTTGGAAAGTATAACGTGAAGATAGCTGGGGTTGGAAAGTTGACACTTTCCAACCTCAGCTATACTCACGCTATACTTTCCAACCTCGAGGCCGGAAATAACTGCCCCCCGCTTTGAGAGATCAATGCGTATCAATGATGGGTATTTACATATAAACAAAGCATCTTTACAATTTATATGATAAAAATATGGAATAAACTTGTAAATAATACAAGAAATGAATGAAATCAATATTTAAGGTTAGAAATCAAACTGACAGTTCATGTGACAAATGAACAATCTCAGGCCATTCGTTTATTTATGTTAGGTTATTATTATTATTTAAATATCAAATATTAATTTTTTATTTCAGATTGTGAATAAAATAGTATACAAACCTCGGTGAAAAGTTTCATTGTCTCGGGCTATAGTTAACCTCGGCGCTACGCGCCTTGGTTAACTATCTTTGCCCTCGACAATGAAACACTTTCCACCTCGGTTAGTAATATACTATTTCGTACTCATGCATTGAAATGTGTTGTTTTACGTCTCCTTAGCAACGTCCGAAACGTCAATTTCCCCGGTCTCCATCAGATAAGCGACCGGGAAATTTTGGAAAAAACACTCTCCTATTTCTAAAGCATTTCTTAAAAAAGTATAGTTTGTCAAAAATTCTTTCGCTTAATAATAATAATAAAAATAATAATAATAATAATAATAATATATTTAATTTTAAAATAATGATAGTGCATTTGGTTTACAATATTGGCAACAATTTCTGCTTGGTGCGAGTCGGCAAGATAGAGCACTCGAAAAGTCGGTAAAACATAACCAACAAACGTAATATAATTGGAACAAAATATTAAAAAACTTAACAGGTTTATTAATTTAATTTGCTATATAATTCAAGTGAAATACTTGGTAAATAATAAATAGTTATTTAGATACCATGACTAACAATACAGTACATAAAAAAACATTAAAATAATTTAAATTTGACACATCACTCTGAAATTAGCTACAAAGCAGTGTTATGTAATAAATTTTTAATAAATAAAATTATTTGTAAACAAATGACTAATTATTAGTTTTATACTATTCGTACGAAAAATATTGTACAAACTACATGCGTGAACTTGGTTCTCGCATGCTCACGCCGCCAAACACTCATCCGGGAACCAAGCATTCACGCACTTGGTATATAAATAATTATTCTACACCACCCTTTGCAGGGTAAATAACAATAAATATTTATTTATCTGAATTACATTTTTTGGTGATTTCTGGTATTAAATTGATTACTCTCAATTAAAAGTTAAATGTTTTGTAAATAAGCTCTTCTTTTCCTCAGAGATATAATGGCGTCCCAAAACGCCATAATGGCATTCTTGTTACTGGGAGAAGGATGGCATAATTTCCACCATACTTTCCCTTTCGACTACCGAATCGGGGAACGAGGACAGAAACACGTATTCGCTGCTAACGTTATTGAATTGTGTGAGAAACTCGGCTTGGCGTCAAATTTGCGCTGCGCCACACAAAACGAAATCGATCGAGCAGTTGAATTAAATAACAGGAAGATTCGAGAAGAAATGGAACAGAAGGAGAGAGAGAAGAAGATGACAACGGGGGTACATTGAACTATTGTTGTTGGAACGAAAACCACACTCTATCTGTTCTGGGGTGCGTTCCAAAACCTTACTCTGGAGTATCGAGTATGGTAAAATCCGTTCCAAAACTATTGCGCTTACTCTTAGAGTTTACGCGATAAACGTTCCAAAATTCGGAGTACGCACTCTAGAGCATACTCTTTGTACTCTGCTACGCTAGTAGGGTACGAAATACTCCAATGAGAATTTGTGTGTCTTACGCAAATTTTTACAAAGAAACATACAGAAATCGAATTTGAAATAAAAATAAATCTTGAAAATTATCAATACATTGGAGTAATTGATGATTATTTAACTTATAAAAAAGTCATTTAAAAAACATAATAGTAAAACCCGTATTAATTGTAAAAAATGTCTTGATAAAACAGGAAGTGCACACAATAAATAATTTTTGGTACTAAAAATGTCGTATCAAAAAGATATTTTCTTATTTTAAGGTTATGTTATTTTATTTACTCATAGCCGTTCCTAAATACTCCGGCAAATATAGTCACGTGACCGTACTCCAAGTAGGGAATCCACTTACTCTGTATCTTTGTTTTGGAACGCACCCCTGAAAGCAATTTGAAGTGATGGCTGTAGCTACTATTTGTTAATATATAATTTGTAAGTCTTGAATTTAACATAATAAAATTTTGTTGACTAACTTTACTAATTCATTACAACCTTCACATTCATAATCAAAGTTCATTCTGGCTTAATAGACCATTCCAGAAATTTACTTTTTAAACTAAAAAGTTAGTGCCGTTAAATGGCGACATTTCAAGTTTATACGCGACTCCGGTATTCTGTTTTAAATTTTAGAACTACCAGAAGTTGCTAATATGAATTTGAATATAAAATATGATTTCAATTCTTATTTTGCAAATAAAAACTTATTTTACTATATGAAAAAAATTAAGTCCATTCATCAATCAATTATAAAAATTGTATTACTATACCTAACCTAACTTTTTTTTCTAAACCAGACAAAACATTTCAAATGGCATATAAACAAGGGTATATGGCAATCGGCACTAACTTTTTGTCGCAGTCTAATACTTGGCGCATGCGCTTTGAATTTCTGAAATGGTCTATTGGTTAGTATTTGTTTTAAATATTGTATACAAAAATATTTAATAAAAATGAATTTCTTTAAAGTTTTGTAATAGTTAATAATGAACTCTTTCATAAGCATCAAATTAAGAATTAAAATGAAATAAAGAGGCCCGTGTTCTTCCACGAGACGTAAATATCTGTGAGCACCTGGGTTTGGGTTTGTTTTGGACGACATTTGGGGGAGAAATGCCATGAATGAGACAATTTTACAAATCTTTCATTAAAATCAATATTATTGATTCTGGACTAAAAGTTAAAAAATCTGATGTGGCCAGCACATTACCTTCCGTCAGTTCTATTTACTTTGTACAAATTCCACACAGAAAGTTTCTTGCAAAAGATTCAATATTTCTAGTACATTACCTTAAGTCAGTTCTATGTATTTTGTACAAATTCCATACAGAAAGTTTATATATTTCCAGTAAAATTATAATACAAACATACTATGTCAATTGTAGGGTACCTTTATATACAGGGTATGGCCATGGGCCAAGATCGCCGCCAATACCGGCCCGTTATCAACATAGGCGTAGTTAGGGGGGTACTTGGGGGTGCTTAGCACCCCCAAATTTTGAATTAGTACCCCCAAATAAAATTTCTATAAATTTTAATAATTTCATTTTAGACATCTATTCATATTGACTGTTATATTAAATATTATCAGCATATTAAGAAAGAACCTTCAAAGCAAAGAAGGGAATTTAACTATCATTAATGATGTAATAAAAAAATATTAGAAGAACAGCGAACTGACTATGCCTTTTTGTACTCATGGAGAGATATTGGAATTGCTTAAAAAGAATAACAATATTGAAATTGAACCTATTAAATCTACAAAAATAAAAAAGCGAGTCAAAATTACTTAAAAATTATTTGGTTGCATCAAAAATTGGATCTAGTTCACATGATACTGACTTACATACTCGACCTGATAATTCTTGATGATTATTCTTTCCGAATTCATATATTTACTTTACTACCATATAATGAGACTTTTAGCGCAAAGCTTAGCGTTGATGGCGGCATATGGATATTCTCCTAAGTACGTTTTAGAATGTACAGACTTTTGTAAGAATACACAGATATTATTGTGTGTAATCGTGACTTTTCATAGTTGTGGCACATTTATATAAACACAAAATATGGAATAATATACAACAGGTGCAATAAAACAAAGGTTTTTAAGAAATACAGCGCCCTCAAGATTGTCTTGCCTCGGCCGCAAGCGGCCTCGGCGACAATTTTTCTCTCGGTACGCTAAAGAATGATTTCGCGGCCTTGATATACAAATAAATATAAAAGTGTACTTAATCAAGGTACATTTGGTATTTATTATAAACTTTATAAAATTATTATTCTCTGTTATGAGGAGAATTAAAAAATAAATAAATAATACCTAAACTATTTTGCAAGAAGTTATTTTTCTGAATGGAAACAGAAAATTAGCTTCGCGTCGTGTTCCAAACTTCCTTTTCACAAACTTATATGTCATTTTAACACTTATATCATAAATAACAATTTTGTTACTTTAAATAATATGGGATCTCGTGGCCGCGTGCCTAAGTGTCAGGTCAAGAATATGGAAAACCGTGTTCGATCCCGACCGGCGCCAAATATTTCAAATTTTAAATGGCACAACATTGACCCCTGTGGTGCACTCTCCACGCCAGCAATGAGTGCCCGTGAGGTGATGCCTGGTAAGCGCCCACACGGTGCAAATATATCATTACCGATGTCTGTGTACAAAGCAGATTGGCACACCCAGCATTGGGTAATAAGCCGTGATGATATATTTTTTTTTTTATAAAATAAATAAATAAATACTTTTTTATTTTGTAAACCAATTTTTTTTTCTTTTTAAGGTAAGGGACTTTATCACCCCCTAATTTTAAAGTCTAACTTCGCCTATGGTTGTCAACTGTCAAACATACTGAGAATAGGATGAATTTACGGTTCCCTATTTATTTAAAAGATGGTAAGTAATTTGATATTGTATTACAGCGGAATATTAAATAATTACTTTATGAAATTATAAAGATAATAACAATTAATTTATTACATAAATATTATTATGACATATTTAGGTACCCCCATCTTATTTTCCAGCGAAAATCTTTCGTTATCCAGCGATTTTAAGTCTGTAAACTATAAATCTACAAACTATTTTGTTTCATATATTATTAAAAATAATAATGTTACCACTTTTTATGTCTCACAACAAGGAACACACGAATTAAACACTACATTCACTTACATTTCCATCACCAATAAGATCATAATTTAACCCGCTTATTTAGCTATTTCCAAAATTCTGCTCGAACTAAATTTTATCATTCCGATACCTTCACAATATCACAAATCTGCACTATATCTGCAGTCAGGTATTTATTTAATCTAATCCTACTTCACTTCTGATGAAATTGTTAGTACTTTTCACGTCTCACAAGGAAGGACACAAGATCAAACGAAATAACACTACATTCATTTAGTAAACCTTTATTCCACAATGCCCAAATACATAATAATCCTAATAAATTTCATTCCATTCCATTAAAACAGTGACGTAACCCGGGTGTCTATATAATTTCCAACGTAGTACGTCAGCCTCATGTTATTACGCCAACTAGAATAATTTGTATTTTGTAATAAATATATATATATATATATATATATATATATATATATATATATATATATATATATATATATATATATATATAAATGATCGTAATTTGAAGTGACTGTCTACAAAGGATGAGAGAGAGGATAGTAGAAGTAAAAATGAAACAATGCAAATTTCTCCCAAAAGAGTACAACTCTTTATTTATTATATTAATAACATGTCATTAGTCATTAACTATGTCGGTATAACAAGCAATAGTTTTAACTTGTGTTGTGGGTTGTACAAATCGCCAGGCTTAATGTGTGATGTCTAAAACCTGATGCGTCGCCCTGCATTGACTAGGACGGCGAAGACGCATCTTCTCCGGAGATGCTTCTCCTTTGTGCCAGGGGAAAAACCGCCCGCAAAAACGGGCAGAGAATTGGCCATGACATTACCACATCTTGATCAGTTGTAGTAAACTGGATGTAGAACGTTTCATATCCAAAAGCCTGGACCAAATGGCTTCGTCAAGCAGAAACGTGATCATCAACGTCAACTTGATGTCATTAAGTAGCAGAAGATATTTACAATCATCTCTGTATTTACATAAATTAATTAATAATAATATTTATGACCCATGTAGTCTTGAGCTAATACCATTTCATATTCCACGAGTCACTTCAGGAAATAAAATACAACTTCATTTTAAAACAGATAGGATATAGGATTATGAATTGAAATCTCCAAGACAACTCTGTGTAGCATATAACAATATATAAAGTATTATTGAGATTGCCATATTTGGGGACTCCTTACCTAGATTAGATTTCAGGGTATATTAATAAACAATTTTTCAGAACATTACTTGTAAATTTTATATTTTTATTAATTATTTACTGTTTCAATACATTTTTATAAATTTATATAATCGTCCTGTAATTGGAATTTTCTATCCTGTTGGATTAATTTATTAATAAATAAATATAAAATATGGGCCGGTGTTCGGCACCCGGAAAAGTGATATAAAATAGAAACATAGCCGACAGTAGAGCAACATGTGTTTCTGGTTTAATAAATAAGTCAAATGCTGTAACAGACATACATGAAAATCAAGCACATCCCACTTAAGGGTTTAGCATAGACCCGAAAATAATAATAATAAGAGCTCGACTGACTCACTCCACTCTCTTAACAACATTCTGACTAACCGTACATCTTCATACAGCAAAAATTCCTTACCTTCAACATTAAAGTGACCGATTTTCGGTAGCGAAATACCGCATCCGGATCACAATAATAGTTACAAAACAATCATCTTTCGCCATACATATCTTTCGAAGCACACTTCTTTCGCTTCGGTCACATTCATATCCCGTAATGATATATTTAAGAAATAAGTGTACAATTATTATTATTACCCACTCTTGCCCTGAGTGTATAATAATTGGGGTAAACGGCAAAAATATAAACGTATAAAAACTATAAAGCTGGGCGACATCGTTAATTTATGGACGATACGAAAAATCTTACTACTATGCCCAGATTTTAAACCCGTGAAAGTAATGGTGAGAGCGGCGTAACTCAGTGGTAGATTAGGGGTGAGTTTTACACAACGAAGAGGGAGAGGGCGCCAGTCGAAATAAAATTCAGCCCCTCTCAACCGGACGTGTTTCGACACACGGCACGGAACTGGGAAGATGCGGCAAAAAGGAAATATAGTGATGTTAACGAGAATGGTAATAGGGGAACATGCTTCGAACATAAACTCTGTACGTAAAATAGAACGAATATTTAATAGCCGTACTCTTACAACCAAAAACCCCTTAAGCCCGGTTCGCGGGAACATTCAAATAATTTTAATAACCAAACAATACTGAATCGTGCGTGTCTGCGAGCAGTTGGCATTGACAAAAAGTAACTAATATTTCAAAATGTGCGCGTCGTTGGCCAAAGATATGCGCGTCAATCGCAGTAAATAAACAACTTGAACGGTATTCTAACCTAATCGAAGTCGTTCGCAGATTCGTACTCTAGTTTACAAGTGAATTAAATATACAAGTCAACCGCGAATCGGCTTGGTAAACAAGGGTGTACGTTGAACAATTATATAAAGCGTAAGTACAACTAATATAAGTAGTCGATTTTGACATTACATAATACACATGAATGCAGGTTAAGATATGACAGTACGTTTGCCATAAATGAGTTGAACAACAGGGAAGCCGTTGTCCCAATAAATAACATGGAATAATAAAGTGAAAAGAACTCTTATCTGGTCGCTGGCGCTGGGCTGACACGGCTGGCTGTGAGTTTGGAGGCGGCAGATGACACCAAAAGCTCCGATCCCAGACGAGGTGTGTGCCGATAGCCAAACCAGGTGCACCAGGTGTTTTTCCCGTAAGTACAGGAAACTGTGGTGGTGAATAGTGGTGGTAGCTTCCAGATAATCAGTCGGAGGCGTCAAACAGCACAGGTATTTCATCAACGGAAGCTGAACAATCAACCTTGAGGTTCGATACGTGATGTACAGCTCGTGATCGATATGTAAAGTCACAATCGATGGGGTGACGTCACGATAAACGTAGCGAGGATAAGGTCGATAATTGTGCACGTAAACGTGACAAAACGGTAACGTAAGAAAACGTAACTTGAGAACGTAAACGAAAAATAAAAGCCTAAAAAGAACGATTACTGTTAGAACTCGAGGCGACGAAAATACAAGAGAACGGTAAGTGAATCACATGTGCAAACTGACCTAAGTTGATATGCGGCTTTAAAAGTAAATTCAGTTGCAGGACTGTGTGTATTAAATCCCGAATACACGGAGGAACCACTGTTCCAAAAAATTAGTTGCCGTACAAAAATTCCCTCACACAAGGATAATATTTCGGAAAACGATAAAAACGGTAACTTCAGCGACACCAAAATTGTACGTGCAACTCCACAGGCTGCTAACGAAGAAGACTTGAAAAATGAAGATTTTGCAATCCTTTACCAATAAACACGTTAAATCTTTGCACAAGCGTCGGTGGAGGTCGTTCACCTGGCCTTGAGAATGAACTAGCTGAGTGGGTCAAGATGACGAAGACGACCGCAACGCGGGGACGTCATCAAGATTGACTGAGATGTAGGCGTAAGAGAAATCGACATGTAACATCCCCAATTCGACATCATGTGTAACATCTTCATGGTCACTGTGCAATATTTTGCCTCTCAAAACATTTTCTCATTCTGTCACTATCTTGAATTTGCTTATGTTTTCTTTGTGGCAAATTGGTAGATGGTACTGCATTTCGTTTGAGATGTTTGCTTGTCTTGTTTTCACTGCCTACAAATAGTAATCAAAAGTACAGAAAAAAGTATTTTAATAGCAGCCCTATTTATTTTAAACTATATGCTTACCATGAAAATAATCATTTTCTGTGAAATGTAGAGAGCACGCGAATGAACTTTTTTCCCTATTTGTAATCGCATAATCCATGCTGCATGTTTGTCAATTAATTGTGTAACCCCAAATTTAGTTATGAATTCCACTTTATGTGTTCCTTTCTTAGGAAATAAGTGAAAGGATACGTTCGGATGTTTTTTTTTACAGATTTACATCCTGGTACGCAACAATAATCGTTCGACATTATTTATTCTATCAAAACACAAAAAGTATCCCAATTATCTATATAAAACAGTACAAAATGAATCCTGGATAGAGTAGTTCCTAAAATGACCGCTAGATCGCGTAACACTTAGCTGCATTTGCCTATACATATATTATTAGTTGATTTTCAGTAGTATGGCTTCTAAAAATACACTGCTCGAAACCGTACAGGGATATTTTAATAATTCAATGTAAAATGAAAATGTTAAATTATATTCCAAGTATTTTTTAGGAAAAATAATACGTAATAGCTATTTTTCATATTATATTGTTACTAATGACGCAATTTTTTTTTTGTTTTCATCATCTGATTAACATTTTTTTATAACAACATGACATTTATCACAAGAAAAAATGTTATGTGCCGTTGGTATGTTGACGTCGAATTTGAAGACTGAGAATTGTCGTAAGTCGGTTATGTCATGGTTATACGGATACTGACGGTGTACGTAACCAACATCATGGCAATACACGTATTACAACCGCAATGCAAAACCGTCATGTCCAATTTAGTGGTCGACGAAATCTAACTTGTACTGTACGCCAACTCCAATATCGGTTAAATCGGACACATGGCGTATTGTTTATAAAGGTAATTAGTGTTCAAGCTTTAAAGGTAGGGAATCGCAGAGGGCGTCTTTTATGGGTATATGACCACCAAAATTTCGTTCTCCGGTGAATCCAGATATGGTATTTACAGCGATTCAATACGAATCCGAGTATGGAGCCAGTCAGATCGCTTAAATCGCTAGAAGATATTCCAAAAAGTCAATTTTTTTAGATGTGATACAAACATGATGTAGGTTGGCATAAGCATTGTAGGACAAATTGATCTCGTTTTGATCCAAGGCAATATGACAAGTCAAATTTACATTTAACAGGTTATTCTACCTGTCGTAGTACCATATGCAGATGCGGTGGATGAAAATTTTGTTTTGATACAGCATAATGCTAATCCACACACTGCACAAATTGTAATGGATGTGTTACATCAGCAACAAATTTCGTTATTGCCGTAGACTCATTAGTCCCCAGATATGAATTCATTAGAACATACTTTTGGAATATGTTGCAGAGAAGGGTGACAAATGCAAAAGACCATATTAGTAATCACCGAGAAAAAAAAATAGTGTAGGACGTATTTAGTCTTACAGAGTTGATGTCACTTCCAGTTATACCGGAACTTCTACAATTACATATTTCACATACTTAAACCACAAATATTGCACTGATTAAATTATGTCCTATAAGCAATATGTATGTCTGCAATAATAAGCGAGAAAAAGGGTGTATCCACTTTATCAAGCAAATTATTTAATACAAATTTAATACTAGAATATTTCATTGTTATTTATTATTACTTATATTTATATTCAAGAATTTATACACAAGATAAATAGGTACATTACTTAATTTCTCAAATATAAATTTAAAATTTCTGGCACTAGTCGGCAATAATCAAGTCATATCAGGCGTGTTCCTTCGGGATGTGATTCGCAATCTAAATGATAAAAGTGATCATGATGTCGTTAGCCAATAGCGTCAAGGTTTATGAGCATGCGCATAATTCCAGGTTGGGTGTTTAGATATATGATGTTAATAAAACAAGTAGTGATAACTAGCAATTAACGAATACTCCGCGGGGATACTTAACATATCTCTATCCCTAGTTGTCTCTTTCTGTCCAGCCGAAAACAAAACAAATGCTTTGAAGTTATATCTAGTGTATTTGTGATCGTTGAGCTAACTTGAACTTGAAGGTAAGATTTTTAAGCCGATTTACTTACAGCCGATTGGACAATCTACAACCATACTCCTCAATCGCTCATCATAGATAACGAAGTCAATTACACTACACTATGTTTATTCTGAACCACATTCTCCCAGGTGTATACATGAGCTAGCTTATGTTTAAATATAGAATTCGAAATGAAGAGATTTCTCTCCAAACAAAATGAAACAATCACTAAAACATACTAATACATTTTCAAATACACTTCTTTTCACACCCAGTCATCCATTCAAATCATCACACACTATCACTCTCTCACCCGGATCACACAAAACAATTACACCATTTACCGAATTACAAAACCAATATTTTTCAAGGTCATTTTCAGACTCTGTTGGACTGCAAACGAACACAACGAAGATTTGTATATAGCCTACCCAGAATCTCATCCAAGAAACTCAGGAAGAAATACAGCCATGAAGTAAAAACAGCTCCATTCTTTCACACAGAAGTATACCTACACCATGCTTTGTATGTTCATTTTCTCGAACGCACGAACACAAACAAAATATGCCTTCTACTTCTTCCTCACATCTTTTCCTCATTGTGTCACACACAAAACATCTACACATTCACACCTCTGACATTTCAAATCCCCAACTTACACTCATAGATTCTTCATTTTTATTAGAATAGAAAACATAGAAAAGAAAGAAAGAATAGTATATTACTAGCGAATACTCGGCTACGCCGAGCTTCCCCTAGGGCTCCGCCGATGGTGTTTTATAATAGTCTATACGTAGATCTAACCCTTCTAGGCACATTTTAAACCCAAAGTGCTAACGCCAACAGAGTTTCACAGTATCCACGCAACATTCCTATCCAAACCGTCCACGCAACATGCCCACCGGAACTGTCCACGCAATATGCCCACCCAAACTGCCCACGCAACATGCCCACCCAAACTGCCCAAGTAACATGCCCACCCAAACTGCCCACGCAATATGCCCACCGGAACTGTTTACGCAACATGTCCACCGATACTGTCCACGCAACATGACCACCCAAACTGCCTACGTAACATGTTCACCCAAATTGCCCACGCAACATGCCCACTCAAATTGCCCACGCAACATGCCCAACCAATTGCCCACGCAACATGTTCACCCAAACTGCCCACGTAACATGCCCACCCAAACTGTCCACGCAACATGCCCATCCAAACTGCCCACACAACATGCCCACCGAAACTGCCCCCTCAACATGGTCACCCTAACTACCGACGCAACATATCTACCTAAACTGCCCACAGAACAGGCTTACCCAAACTTCCCCCGCAACATATCCACCCAAATTGCCTATGCAACAAGTTCACTCAAACTGTCCACACAACCTGCCCACGTAACATGCTTAACCAAACTTTTTGAAAAAATGCTGTTAAATATCATTTTCCACATTTAATATTATTGTAAGCATTAGAGAATATTTTATTCTCTATACGATTTGATTGCATTTTATGCAAGATATTATAAAGGAATTAAATTCATAAAGCAGCCAAATATGATATAACCATGGAAACAGCTAGGTACTATATTAAGAAAATTCTGATTCACAGATGTCCGTATCAATGACTATGGAATTTATACAAAATACATAGAACTAACAGAGGGTCATGTAGTAAAAATAAAGTCATTTGCAAGAAACTTTCTGTATGCAATTTGTACAAAATATTTAGAACTCACGGAAGGTAATTTGCTGGCCACATCAAATTTTTTTAAATTCATTTTATACTTTATAAAATATACAATGTTTCATCACTTATGCCCACATGCACCGCTGACCCTTAAATTTTAAGCCACTCTTTTTGGATTGTTCTAAAATGATTTTTGATTTTTAAATGATTTCTCTTCTTTTCTTGTATTGACTGAGATCGAAATTTATGTTGAGTATTCCAAAGGACTATGGGCGGTATTTTGGAAAGAATATTTTTGTGATTATTAGGTATGCTGAGGTTAATATAGTTGAGAAATTGAAGGATATGGTTTTGGTAAACTGAATGGTTTTGTATAGATATTGTTGAGTACAGAGGATCAAAGATATGGTTGAAAGAGGTGATTCTGTTGGTTTGCTATTTTGGCAATATATGTCAGATTTCGAACGTCGCTCGCAAAGTTCACTGTATTTTCTTGTTTGTTTATTAATAGAAATCTAATAGATTCCAATCTATAGTAGATTTCAAAGGTACAAAATCAGAGCCCAGATGACTTTTATAACAAAAGATAGTACTTTTTGAACAAACGGTGTAAATTTGGCTAAGCGGTAAAAAATGTATATAGTTTTTATTTCATTAATATTTATTCCGTTTCCAAATTTGCACCCTCTATCAAATCCATAAAAAAATTGTCTCAAATATACCTCAATCATTCTCCTGTGTATTCGTCTAAACAAGATTTGGGATATCTTTCCTCGTTTTGAATTATGAATTTTTTTAACCACCCCTGTCAAAGTAACAGTTGATATTTTTCTTAGTCAATACAGATCTTTGATTTTCAATGATGACTCTGTTTTTAAAAATTCATAATGTCAAAATGGGGAAAGTAAAATTAATAAAAGTTGCAGCTGTCAAATTTTGAATATATACATAAATTAAGCCATATTTTTAAACCGAGGCGTGAGGTGTTTTTAATCTGATATTTAACCACTTTTATACCGGAAATGTACAAACCAACTCTCTAAAATACATTTTTGCAAGAATAAACACTATTATTGAATTGAATTATTTTTAATCTCAAATTTTATGCCGAAACTAATCAAGAGTACATGCATGTTTGAGGGCTCATAACTCCTGAACTGTTTGAAATATCTTTAAATTAATACAGAAATGGTAATGTATGAGGTTGAAATATGAATAAGCTCCTATATTATTGTTGCAATCAACACATGTTTTGTATAAATTCTGTGTTGTGATTATATTGTTATAAAACATTGTTGCAATCAAGACATTTTACATGATAAATATGTAAAGTACATTGTATTGTAAATTACCTCGGACACGGTTAAAATATCTCATTTTCAACTTCAAAAATGTATTTCAGATACAATATTTATCTCCTACACTAATTTTTATTAACGACGATCGTGTGGTGTACAAAATATTTAAACATTACTTTCACCGCAAATTTTAAATTTCTTTGTCGACCACCGGCTTTTCATTTTCGGTAATTTTTTTTCACATTATGCGGGATGGAAAATTTTCTAAATTATTGTTCAATATCTCTAACATATGTAGATACCTAATAATTATACGATATTATTTAAAATTTGCAATTTTTTATGGACAGTATAAAAATTAATTGACTAATGTCACATTGATGCAATTAGAAAGATTTGTTTTTTACTTAGTTACTTATGGCAAATTTGGCAACAATTTCTCTAGTTTTATTTAAAATTTATTACTTTTTTATTGGCAGTATGAAAATTAATGAACTAACATCACATTGATGTAGTTAGGAATACTTGTTTTTTAATTGGTTACTTATGGTATCTTTGGCAACACTTGTGAACGGACTTCACATTAGTCTAGTTTGGAATATTTGTTTTTTACCTAGTTACTTATGGCATATTTGGAAACACTTTCCAAGTTCATATGAACCATCAAAATTTATAGTTTTTAATTATGTTATAGGCCTTTTTTACTTGTAAGAAATAATTTCCTACTCTCATCTTTTAAGATAAGGAATATTTGTTTTTGAATTTATTATATTTAAAATTTACTGTATTTTTAAAGGCAGTACGGAATTAATGGGCTAACTTCACACTAATGCAGTAAGGAATACTTGTTTTTTTACATAGTTACTTATGGCAAATTTGGCAACAATATCTCCTGTAGTTTTATTTAAAATTTACAATTTTTTATGGACAGTATAAAAATTAATTGACTAATGTCACTTTGATGGAATTAGGTCCTGAGTTACGAATGCTGTACCCACTTTGTTATTTATTTTTGATGAGTCTGAAAATATAAATTGGTTGTCCTTATGGTCTTTTTGGATTGTTCTAAAGTGATTTTTCTTTCTTGTATTGACTAAGATCTATATTTATGTTGGGTATTCCAAAGGACTATGGGCGGTATTTTGGAAAGAATATTTTTGTAAATATTAGTTATGCTGTGGTTAATAGAGTTGAGAAATTGAAGGATATGGTTTTGGTAAACTGAAAGGTTTTGTATAGATATTGTTGAGTACAAAGGATCAAAGATATGGTTGAAACAGGTGATTCTGTTGGCTTACTATTTTGGCAATATATGTCAGATTTCGAATGTCGCTCGCAAAGTTCACTGTATATTCTTGTTTGTTTATTAATAGAAATCTAATAGATTTCAATCTACAGTAGATTTCAAAGGTACAAAATCAGACCCCAGATGATTTTTATTCCAAAAGATAGTAATTTTTAAACAAACGGTGTAAATTTGGCTAAGCGGTAAAAAAAATGTATATAATATTTAATTCATTAATATTTATTCCGTTTCCAAATTTGCACCCTTTATCTAATCCATTAAAAATTTGTCTCAAATATACCTCAATCATTCCCCTGTGTATTCGTCAAAACAAGATTTGGGATATCTTTCCTCGTTTTTGAATTATGAATTTTTTTAACCATCCCTTTCAATGTAACAGTTGATATTTTTCTTAGTCAATACAGATCTTTGATTTCCAATGATAACTCTGTTTTTAAAAATTCATAATGTCAAAATGGGGAAAAGAAAATTAAAAAATCTGATGTGGCTACCACATAACCTCTCGCCAGATATTTTACCTGGTTGTACGCATAAAACGAAAAATATTTTTAAATACAAATACATATATTCATGACGCACTACAAAATAATTCTCATATATATTTGCAAAATCTATAAGATATTTTAATATAAATTATGTATAATTCATACATTTTCTTTATATTCAATATCCTGAAATTTTCTTTTTCTACTTTCCTTTTTTTTTCTTTATATTCGTCATTTTTTCGAAAATTCCTTTTGTATTCTTTTTTACGTATATTCTTTTCATAATCTTCGTAATGATGTACAAATATTTTTGACAATGGCATACAAATATCTTTTTGACAGTGACATTTATGTGTCAATTACAAACATTTGAATTTCTTGTCTTGAAGTAGTTAGATCTGAGATTTTTTTACATCAAATTATTTTATATGCATTTCTTTATCTCTAAATCTATAGAAGATATAATAATGAATTTATATTTATCGAATAAAGAATTTAACGTTCTTTAATATAAGTATTTACATAAATTTTCGATAAATAATATTTAGATGATTTTTTTCTTGTAACTACAACTTCCGGTTGTCCAATTGTTACCAAAACTTAATCGACTCTTCCCATTATTGTTAGATTGAGGAATCCGTAGTTAAAAATGTCTTTTCTTATAGTATTTGCGAAATCGTGGATCCAACATCCACACACACATACGGACATCATCGTAAAAATGTTATAATCAGATTCTAGGGACCTTAAAACGTGCTTATTCACTAAAATCTGTATATGCGATTTTTAAAATGAATCCAATACCTCTCTAGCGAGGGGTAAAAATGAAGTTGCAGCTACCAAATTTTGAATATATACATAATGCAACCCATATTTTTAAACCGAGGCGTGAGGTGTTTTTAAGCCGATATTTAACCACTTTTATACCGGAAATGTACAAAACAACCCTCTAAAATACATTTTTGCAAGAATAAACACTATTTGCAACAGAAACCTTGAGATTGAATCATTTTTAATCTCACATTTTTGGCCGACACTAATCAAGAGTATATGCATTTTTGGGGGCTCTTAACTGTTTCAAATATCTTCAAAATTAACACAGAAATGGTGATGTATGGGTTGAAATATGAATGAACTTCTAAATTATTGCTGTAGTCAACACATGTTTTGTATAAATGCTGTGTTCTTATTATATTGTTAGAAAACATTGTTGTAATCAATACATTTAACATGATAAATATGTAAAATGCATTATTTTTAAACCACAACTTTTTAAAGGAAACATTTTAATTGTTATTAACCTCATGAATTATTTAAATATTATATTGCTATTCAGTAAGTTAATCAGTGATCACTTACCTTTGTTATATAGGTAATGTTTGCAAGTAAGTCTAATACATTGTCCCGCGTTTTTCGTGTCTAGACTTCGGTTACCTGGCACCTGGTTGATTTAATATATTTTATTGAACTCACTCATGGTTAAATTTACAGCTGTATTAACTTGAAAACTAAAAACTACATACATTGTTTACTATATTTTAATAACTTTTATTATTTACAGCAGATAATATAATAATAAAGAAATAGACATAAAATGTGTGATTCAGTGGCGTATTCAGCGGGGGGCTTAGGGGGCTTGAGCCCCCGCTTAAAGTCCAATGAATTGAACATATAATGCATTTAAATTAATCATTTTCCGAATTTTATATATTAAAATATTTGAAAAATTCTTTAAGAAGGACAATGGCGATAGATATGCTTAATAGTTAGCTCTCATGTTCTCATGTACTCCTATAATAGTATAATATAAAAATTTACCTATTTATACGGAAGTTTCAGATATTTTCCAGAAAAAGTAGAAAATTAAATATCGTTTTACAATTATAACGAAATGTTAGAAGCGAATCATTTATTTTTCGCTTTAATATAGTGCGTAAATAGTTATTAACATTATTAGGCCGATATAAAGCAAATAACGGATAGGGCTGAAGTTAATCAGCCAAGTCTATTATTTGTATGTCGGCCGTGTGGCGTTTAAGATTTTTAGTAATGATAATGACATATAATTTAAACATATAGGAATATCTTCTGAAAATTTTTTCTCCTGTCATTTTGACAAAAATTTTGGTGTTTATAAATTTTCCGTGACAAAATCTCTCGTTATTCTGTGATGCGTCCGTTATACATTTTAACGGCTGGCGGCCGTTAAGGACACCTTTTCACTTCTGTTTTTAGTTCTGTTAAATGTATATTCCTATGTTCACAGTGATTTTTTTATTAATAAAGAATGAACATACTGTCATCTTTTGTTTGGTTATATTTTGTACATTATACTAATTTTTATTAAATTTGAATTTTTTGTCGGCTACCGGCGTGTCGTCTTCGGTCATTTTTTTCACATTCTGCGGAGTCGAAAATACACACTTGTGTACGAATTTCACGTAGTCTAGTTAGGAATATTTGTTTTTTACCTAGTTACTTATGACATATTTGGCAACACTGTCAAAGTACATATAGATCTTATAGTGTTATACATACTAAAGCACTGGGGAACGTTTAGGATTGAGAGAGATAGAGATAATAAGACCAGAACTACGGCGCATCGCCGCTGCGCAAGTCTAGCTGGAAATTACCGACGTTTGAATGATTTCCAATTTGAATCACCTTTGAATTAATAGATATCGTCAGTTATATGCCAAAGGAACGAATATGCAAATTTTAAGTTTTATACACGAATATGTTGCTTGGTTTGTATTTTTTTATATGCCAAATGCACGAATGTATAAGTTGAACCTTGAAATTTATAAAATCTTAATCACAAATGTATGTAGTTCTAAAATGTACTACCAAAAACACGAATGTATCTACCACATTCGCGTTATTTTAGAATGAAACTCTAGCAAATAAATTCGCTGTGATGCACGAATGTGGCCAAATTAATTTTATGTAACCATGCCTGAACAGATTTATTATAACCGTCTAAATAATAAAACGCATTTTACTTAAAACTAGCAAAATACATTTCCGTTCATTTGGCATATAAATAAATAAATATATCATCACTGGGTGTGCCAATCTGCTTTGTACGCAGATATTAGTAATGAATGATGACATATTTGTACCGTGCGGGCGTTTACCAGGCACTCATTGCTGGCGTGAAGAGTGCATATATTTAATGATATTGTGGTAAGGATATTGGGAATTAAATATGCACAATGTGTTATAAAATATTTTATTCATTCCTAAATTGAACAGTTTTTTTTGCATTTCTGCCGAATTCCAGTTTTGCAAATAACATTTTTACTTATATGGTGCATCCTAACGTCTACATATACATTAACAATAAATTTTATTAACTCCACTCTATGTGAGGAGAGCTCCTCGGTATCATTGAATTATTTAACCACAAACAAACTCACGAACTACTTGTTTCAAAGACGCAAAGCAAAATGGCTGTTGCCGGGACGCAGGCGAGATAAGCTCCTCAAGTCTCCCCGCTCCGGCCATGCGCAAGCTATATGCGCAGTAGTTCCGGTCTTATTAGCTTTATCTTCGTTCCTCTTACGATGTCATATATTTCTTTCTTGCTTAATCCTAAGCGTTCCCTTCGCTTGCACGTAACAGCATATGCTTGCTTACATCTAGTATGTATAACACTATAAGATCTATGGATGCAACTAACACCTGCTATGATAAATATAACTGGCATGTCGGCAGTAAAGTACTTAATAAATTATTTTGTTGGCCGTGCATACTTTTTACTAGTACTACTAACATACGTAAAGACCACATTGCTTCAACTTGTAAATTAGTACTTTTAAGGAAGCAAAATATTTCTACCGCAATTGATTGTACAAGAAAAATAGAAGTTCAAAATTTTAATTCGAAGGTGGAAGAAATGTTTCGTGGTCTGGCAATTTATTTTTGTACATGAAAGAGGAAAAACATGCAGCTGCACATCCCTTAAAAAATATAACTTTTAATTATAAGGCATTTGACCGTGAATGAAAAAAAATTTTGCCTGCAGCGCATTTTTTTCCTAAATGCCATGCCTCACCAAAATTTTGAGGCACTATGATCATCGGACGTGGTGTCGTAGAGCAAATTTCATCTTCAAATTTTCAGTCAAAATTCGTTGGCACAATCTCCAAGATATTCCAGTGAATTCCTACAACTCATCGATTGTTCTACGCACGACGATCAGACATGTACGCATCACAATTTTATCAATTCTTTTTGACGTTCTGGAAGTCGTAGTACCTACGTCCTCTTCGAGGTTCATCTTTATTTCAATTGTCATTCGACCAAGAGAGAAAACCACTCGTATACCCTCGCATGGCTCAAAGCTTCCTCCTCGTAAGACCTCCGAATAAGTGCGACAGTTTCCGCTGCTGATTTTCTCTAACAAGACAGAAAACTTTACTGTCTGCCATTGAAAAATCGCTGAAAACGTCAAACAGCGCTTTCAAAAGAAAAAAAAATCACATGGACCGGCCAGATGTTTCTCTTAGGATAACACTTGGGCAATAGATCCAAAAGGGTGTCTATACCTTGTTCCATTTAAGCCATTCAGTATTGGGGAATAGATTTGACATCTCTGATTGGCCGAAATTAGAGACAATAGACAAGTTTACCCAATGTAATTTCGGCTACTTTAGATTTGCGCTGTTGCCAGTGCCATCTACTAAATGGGTTAAATGGAACAGAACATAGTGAAGTTACTTATTGGATGAAGTCGGAATTAGCACTCTACCAACCACCAGGAAATAATTCTCGGATATTTTTCGGGTAGCACCTTTTATGAATAAAGCATTATAAATAGTAAAAATTGTGTTTTGTTGTTTAGTTATCATTTAGGGGCGGCGAATTATATATTTGCACGCAGGCGGCATTACTTCTAGGAACGGTCCTGTATCTCTCGCCTTTTGTATTTCATGTTAATTATTTATCGTATGTCGTACGTTTAAGTGCATTAATTTCGTATCTTATTCAACATTTCTTCTGCACAAAAAAAATACAAATTCTTTTGATAGCTGCGCATTCACTAAAACGTAAAATTAATTAACTTTTTTTCTTCCTTTATGAAATTTATATCGCAAGTATGGAATCATTTCACCAATTCTTGGCATCACTGTAGGATGCCACATTGACGTGAACTTGTAAAAATATTGTAACGTGGAACGCCCGTCATCGCTGACGCTGCCGCCGCCACTGTTGCAGCCGCGTCGCAGCAATGTCTTGTATGTGCTAATATACTTTATGTTTTTCTGTGGTGATCCGAATGACCCTTTTTCCTCATGTTCTTTTATAGCTTTACAAATACTATATCGTCCTATGATGCCACAATCTGGACACATTCTGATTCGAAATATGCATCCGTGGCACGATATGTGCAGTATAAATTATACACTATTTCTTGTGCCCGCTTAAGAGGATCTTTCCTTTTGGATGTTTTAAAACATTGGCAGAATCTGGTTCAGGATTTTTATCCATAATATTAACAAAGAAAACAATAACAAAACTGACTAAAAAACGCGCACAACAAAAACTATGTAATATGAAATATAACGCCAAAACACTATGAAAATTATACAAACGAAAAGAACAATAATATAACATACAGACAGAAACAGAAATTAATAATATGTAATAAATCGTGTACTTTTGACTTTGTTGACTTTTATTTATTTTATGTCAGACGGCATAACATAAATCAAAATAAATGATACAGTTGTCAAGCAAATTTAAATTTCGCGTCAATTATTTTGCTGTGTAAACTCGGTTCACGTTTGAACCAATCAGAGAGCTAGAATCTTAGGCCCTGTCTCACCCAACGCTCTTTAGTTAAAACGGATAGAGTATAAATAAATAAAATAAATAATTTTAGAAGGTCCTCGTCTACCTTGCTTACCCTGGCGAGCCGCCACTGAGTACACTCTAAAGAACAAATTGCACGAGATACCTTAAAATACTTCGAAAAGGAGATATCCAGTTCAGAATAAGCCTGTTTCACATTTTTCAAAAAGTATTTTAAATCAAAGTTTATACAATATTTTTCTTATTAATAAATATTTTTTTAATAATTTGTTATTTTCGTAAATAAATACATAAAAACATTGACGCCAAAAATAGTAATGAAAAACAACCCCCCCACTCTTGTGTCGTAGGAGCACATACATTACGTCACTCACAGCCAATAAAAAAACAGTTTTTCCATCACCTTTTGTTATTTAGATAAATAAACGTAGGCGATAGTTTATCACATGTTAATAACAAACTTCCAATCACGGATCATATATACCCTTTATAGATAGCCGACGACCACTATAACAATTGAGACAATGTTGCACGTATCGCCGTCTGGCGCTTGGAAGAAAAAGTAATTGTGAAGTAGGCAACCTGGTGTGTATATAGGCAATTTCAAGGAGGACCAGCGACCCGCAATACTTTGGAATACACTAAATTTTTAAAGTAGAAAATCGTTTAAATAAAATATGACCACAATTAACGGGAAAAAGTTTATTTTCTGATTTCATTAAATTTTTCTTACATAATGATTGCAATGATTGGTAATAATCATAATACTTTCATCAACGTGGCCCAATTCACCGGAGAGCAGCATATTTGGAGCACATGACATAAATGCATACATTTGGAAATGTTTTTAGATCAGAATAATAAAGAGTGAAGAATAATGTTGACAGCCGAGCAAAATAGCGTAGGAGCAACGTAATCGCAAAGCAAATGTTCCGGGTTTGAATTCCTCCCAGGCATGAATGTTAGTAGTGTAGTGCACAGCCGCAAAATATCTAAAAGAAATATTTAAATTTTTTTATATTATTTTTATTGAAATACAATAAACATTTTACGTACCATTAGCTTTACGTTACTGAACAGAAATAACAATAGTCGTATAAAAATCGTTTAATATTAATTTAATCGCTTTCTTTACTGTAAGGTGATTTTAAGTCAGATATAAATTTGACATAAATGACTAAAACACTTGTCGTAAAAATTGAAATTCCGCGGCTTTCTATAGATCAATTCGAAATTTGTAATTTCTTAATTTTATCGCGTCGGCCATATTCCACCTAGCACTATCTAGCGCTTGGAAGAAAAGTACTATCCATAGGCTACTACAATGTCTCGACATGTTACATATAGGTTTCCGTAGCCGCTTCTAATTTGACAATTGACGCTGACATTTTCCATTATAAATGAGTAATAAAGTAAGAATGGCTAATAGACTACCAAGGAGAAACAGGAGAGTTCACTTATATGGGCAACCTTTGTCATTTGTGGCGCCATCTAACCGTCCGGGCCCCAACTATTCGCATTTAAATTAACCAATGAACAAGCAGTTAATCGTCTCCATAGCAAAATATTGATATCGCAAACAAACAGCAATAAGAAATTTTTCTAAAGTTTTCACTGCGATTATCCTCGCGTCTTATTAAAGTACTTTCTGAATAAAAAACGGTTTGTTGCATTCTGTGAGTTTTCATCAAGGTAAACAATAAGTTCACTTTATCAGATAATGATATTAATTAACAATTACTAAATTTTGGTTGTAGATGGCAAAGAGGTTATGTCGTTTAGTTGTATATTAATTATATATTTTGATTAGAAGCCACTGCAAATCAATTAGGTGTTCAACAACAATAACTTAAAAGTAATATTATTCAGTTTAGAGAAACAAAATTATCTGAACTTTTATTATCAAACAGAAAATGCAGTTAATAGGTTTATCATGATAGAAGAAAGTAAACCACACATTTCTTGACTCTTCCTAGAAATACCAGAAAACAAATCAGAGGAGGAATAAAGAGCATCATGGTATATTTAGATTTAATTCTGTTGACAAACTGTACCTTATATCTTGCTGCTTAAGCGGACCATAAAAATTTGCCATTAAATTAGTTGTTCATTTAATATAAATAAATTGAATTATAAAGTCCCATTTTTAACCAATTCAATTTCAGTATAATGTATAAATGCCCTTATTAACTTCATAACTATTTTAGAATATCGTGAAATTAATTAATTCTGCTGTTGATTATGTATTGTAGGTTAGCAAATGTATGTATTATATATCTATTTTTTTGTATTACAGGTTTTTGATGAAATATAATAACATAATATACCAATATTTCGTTATTTATACAAAAAATTAAATTTTAATAAAAAAATTTGGAAAACTGTCATGAGAGACATCTTGCGACCCGGGCCCCAACTACCCGACATGCCGCCTTGGCGGTTCTATTGTTTTAACATTGAGTGCACACTCCTGATCCTCCTTGTAGACTACATTCAAGTTAAGTCGGACAGTTTACCGAAAGCCGATAGCTGGATGATGGCTAAATTTATATCAGAAAACGATTGTTTGTTCCAGCAACAGTTTTATTTTCTTCACATCTTTAGACATATTTATAAATTCAATAGTAGATTTGCTCCTAGCAGCATTTTTGCAAGAAGGCACAATGCGGTACTGTAAAGTACTCATTTTATATTGAACTTTTTATTATCTAACACGAAATTTGACACTTGTTTGACAACTTTGACAATATATTTATCATAACACTTGTAACAAAACACAAAGAATTGACATTTTTTTCAAAATATCCAAATTTCAAAAATTAATTGTAAAATATCTTAGGGATATTTGGTGATATTTTCGAATTTGAGGTTATTTAAATAATGATATCTTTTTAAATTTAATACTTAGAAGGCATATAAATTTTTTTGCAACAGGCCGTAAGCAGACACACGTGACTCGAGCGACCTTAAAGTGCTTGGAATCAGCTAATTTGTTTTGCGCTTGTCAGTTTGGTAGGTGAATAGGATGTAAAACAAAGTGAGGTTCTATAGACTTGTTTAGGGAGCGGCACATCGATCATCGCAACTGATTTCACTTGATAGACAAAAATGAAATATAAAATTCAGTGAAACAAATACTGTACATCTTTATGAACATATTTTTACAATGAAAATTTATGTTTCAGACAATCATCAAGAGAGGGCTACAGCTGCGTTTCTGTTCCATTTGCGCACAGAATCTTCATTTGTTTAGTACATTTAAGAAAACCTGTGTTGAAAATAACCTACGTCTGGAAGCGTGGATCAAGGAGGAACAGGACAACATGGACGTGGCAGAAAAGTGTACTAAAACAAATATTAGAGAGGAAGATGAAGACGAAAGTGATAATTTGTATGTAAAATATTCATTCTTAGACGAAATTTCTAAAGAAGATCCGCTATCATCCGATGGTGATTATCGTGATCTGAAAGAAATACTAGAGGAGAAACCACTGCAAACAGACACTCACCTTTATGAAATCTTAAATGAAAATAATAACCTGGGCGATATTTTCATGAAAGAAAATCCTCAACCAGCAAATCCATACCTCCGAGAATGTAGAGTTGTACTTGAAAGACTTGACATGAGCGACAAAATGGATCAAAATTCTGTTGATAAGGACAACGAAAGTGATGATAATTCTGACGACCCTGACAATGTGGTTTCTGTTAATAATAAAATTAACTCTGACGAAAGTGTTTTAGTAACTGGTAGGGCAGGTCGTTGTTTAATTTGTAAGAAAACTTATAATAATAAATCTTATTTGAAAAATTATCATATGAAAATTCATATTGGCAAAAAACATTTCCAGTGTAATGTATGTAAAAAACGGTTTTCATTTAAATCAAACTTAAGCAGACATATAAAACAACACACTGGAAAAAAAGAATTTCAATGTGATGAATGTAAAGAATGGTTTTCACTAAAATCACACTTAAATCAACATATGAAACTACACACTGGGGTTAAAGATTTTCAGTGTAATGAATGTAAAAAATGGTTTTCACGAAAATCACACTTAAATCATCATATGAAACTACACACTGGGGTAAAAGATTTTCAGTGTAATGAATGTAAAAAATGGATTTCACAAAAAAATTACTTAACTGAACATATGAATATACACATTGGGGTAAAATATCAGTGTAACGAATGCAAAAGATGGTTTTCACAAAAATCAAACTTAAATCAACATATAAAGATACACACTGGAGTAAAATATTTTCAGTGTAATGAATGTAATAAATGGTATGTATTTAAATCAAGCTTAATTAAACATATGAAACTACACAATTGAAGGAAAGATGAAAAAATTGTTTTGATGGATTTTTTGAGCTATTAAAATTAATTTTCTTATACTTGTCTTTTATTCTTTTCCTATGTACACCGTTTCAACATTTTTTAATGTCAAAATGACATTTTTTCCATTAGTGCGTTTATCAGTAACTTTTTCGCAATAGTGCGAAAGTGACCAAATCTCCCAATCAGCGATAGACTGTCGCTTTTTACAATAACGCAAAAAGTGCCAGCTAACTTCTATGATAATTTATTATTATTACCTTTTGTCACTTTTAGGTAAGGAAGGTATTGTCTTTGGTCAATAAATTCGATAATGAGTTTTTAATAAATAAGCACGTTTTAGAGTCCCTAGAATACGATTTTACTGTTTTTATGATGATATGTTTGTGACAAATATTTCTACGTCGATAACTCCAACACTACAATTTTAAAAATTTTCTAGATGAATATAAAGAGCTGATTAGATTTTGGTTTTATTCGGACGACCGGAAATACCCTTATTTAAAGATTTTAAGTTTTTTTTAATGTTATTAGAATAATAATATAATAATGCTTTATTTTGCCATACAAAAAAGATCTGATGCAAAGAAAGCTCAGTATATAATCACAATAAAAAAAATATTTTAGCAATTTTTACTCATCAGATAAATACATACATTAAATTATTAGCCATAAACCAAAACAAATTCTATACTTTTGTAGTATTGCTAATATTTAAACAAGATGAAAATGAGTCGCCTAACGGTGGTAACCAGTAATTCCTTAATTATTCATAAATGGAATAGTAATATAGAATAGGTTTCAGGTCGTCAGGTACATTCCAATTACAAATTTCACACATTTCCTTAAGGTTGATTTTATACACAATATTATGAATAACTATTCTAATCATTATAATATACATAATTGAGCTATTCAAACCAAACAACCTTTATAGCAACCGAAAGAGAGTTAAAATCAAATATGGGTTTCATTTAAAAAAATTAAGTTTGTGTTGTCCTAAAATATCGTCTAAACAAGTCTTATAATAACGTCTAAACAACGTCTTAAAATGACATCTTAAACCACGCGTGATAATGACGTCGAAACTACGTCTTTAAATGACGTCGCACAGGTCCACGCTTAGACCTCTTCAGGACGACTATATGACGTAAATTAGGCCGTCACAGTGACGTTGATTTTAAGTCATTTGTGTTACTTGGGACTGTTATGAAAAATATAGAATTCTTTAAACTACGCTTGCGCACTTTGAATAAAGTTTGCGTATGCTTGCACATTATGACTGTAGTATTGGCATGTATTGCTAAGCGATATGACATCTGGTGGCAAAATAATGAACTATAGCTTGACTACAGCTCTATTTGTTATTAAAGTGTGAAATATTAAAAATTTATTAAATACTGTACGCATTTGTGTATTTAAATCGACATACAATTTTTAATATGAATAACAATTATTGCTACTCATTTGGGCGGTCATTGTCAGGTGAGAAAGGCAACAAATCATGTTACCTCTATTCCCCGCGTAAACGAGAATATTTACATTAAAAATACGCTTGACAAGATGAAAAAAGATAATAATTCCAGTGCGTGGATCAGAAAATTATAAATGAATGTACCTGTCTTGAATATTCTGAAGATTTATTCATCATATTTCAAAGAAAACTTTGTTTAAAAAAGAGTTAGTTATATATATATATACATATATATATATATATATATATATATATATATATATATATATATATATATATATATATATATATATATATACAGAGTGTCCCATTTAAGGTACGAATGCATTGGGATCTCGGGAACCGTAAGAGCTACGAGGTTGGTTAAATTAGACAAAAGTTGCCCCATTAGGACACCATTTTAATGGTATTTTATTTGCGAAAAAATGCATAGGTCACTAGATATAGGCGAAAATGTAAATTTTGCAGTTTTTTATTTTTGCAAGTAACTTCGAAGTGTGAAATCATACTGGATTTTGGTTTGCACATCTTTAGGACACTTTTTTATGTTCTTTCGACTGGCGATGCGCATTTTTTTTATCAATGTTTATTTCGAGGATTGATGTCAAAGTTCTAATTTTTATATGGACGCCATATTGGAAAGTTACGCCATTGAAAAGATATTTTTTTTAGCTTTATTTTTATAATTAACAGAGAAATTAACAAAAAATGGTATTAATACTAAAATTTAATTGAAATAAGTAAATCGAAGGATGCTGTTTAAGAAAATAACTATTTAATAAACAAATAATGTTAAAAATACAAAAATAATTTACAAAAACTTTACAATAAATTTTCTATTAACCCACCATTTCGTTCTACGCACTTCTGCGCCCTTCGTTCTGTTCCTTCTATAACTTTTCTCAGCATTCTTGGCCTAATTTGATTTAGGATTCTTACTGCGGCATTTCTTAATTAAGTTTTATTCTGATATTCCCGAATAAAAAGTTTATTTTTTAAGTATCAGTATTTAAGTAGCCTTCGATTTACTTTTTCAATTAAATTTTAGTATTAATAACATTTTTTGTTAATTTCTCTGTTAATTATAAAAATAAATTATTACTATTTTATATCATTGTAAAGTTAAAAAAATTCTCTTTTCAATGGCGTAACTTTCCAATATGGCGTCCATATAAAAATTAAAACTTTGACATCAATCCTCGAAAACCAACATTGATAAAAAAATTGAGCATCGCCAGTCGAAAGAACATAAAAAAGTGCCCTAAAGATGTGCAAACCAAAATCCAGTATAATTTCACACTTCGAAGTTATTTGCAAAAATAAAAAAACTGCAAAATTTACATTTTCGCCTATATCTAGTGACCTATACATTTTTTCGCAAATAACAAAATACCATTAAAATGGTCTCCTAATGGGGCAACTTTTGTCTAATTTAACCAACCTTGTAGCTCTTACGGTTCTCGAGATCCCAATGCATTCGTACCTTAAATGGGACACTCTGTATATATATATATATATATATATATATATATATATATATATATATATATATATATATATATATATATATATATACTCGTATATATATACAGGGTGTTAATTAAAAAGCGGGCCATAGGCGTTTAACATGGGAAATCAGTTTTTCCTTGCGCAAAAGTTCCCATTTAATTTTAGACAAAATTGTTTCAAATAAAAGTTGTAGATAATTAAATTATACATCAACGTAACTAAACAGATTTTATTTTGCATGTTTAGTAACCTGTAAATTCCAAATTGAATTTCTATATTTATTGCTCATTTGTAGAGATAGCCATGGAATTTAAACAAAATTACAAAGAAATGCATATCGTTTGAACTGTCAGAAATTAGATTTTCAAATAAAAATTGCTGATAATTATATTCTATCCTGTCTTTTTTATTTATTTATTTATTTATTATTGACCTCCTTACAGGATTTATCATCCCAATTACAAGGGGGTCAGAAATACACAAATTAGCAACCCAAAAAACATGTTTGACGTAGACAAAATGTGAAACACGATATACATACATAAAAAGTAATAAAAAAAAAAAATAATACACAATAGAAGGAATATATATATATATATATATATATATATATATATATATATATATATATATATATATATATATATATATATATATGATTTGTTCTATTTATATCAAAATGTACGCAGATTAGAAATCAAAATATTTTTAAAAACAACGTAATTTATGTTAAAAATGTCAACCTCAATATCTATTTTCCTTACAATATCATTGTAAATGAAACACAGCCGGGTAATTGGACGTTTTAGAAAATAATTTCTCCTTATGTGATGAATATAAAATGTAATGCTCGTATGTATTCTGGATGAAAGGCGCGGAATATAAATGTAAACATTGTTTAAGCTAGTAGTGTCGTCGATTTTGTTTTATAATAATTTATGTAGATACAGACAGGAGTACATCTTACGTCTGGACTCCAATGTAAACATATTGAGATGTAGTAGGGCAGCAGTATAACTACTATAGTTCAGGGGATTAAAATTTATTAAAATTTTTCGTGCACAATATCGTACAAATTTTCTTTGCACCCATTCGATGTTATTACTGTGCAAGTCGTATATTGGATTCCAAACAATAAGACAGTACTCAAGTCGAGATCGAACAAGCGAGTAATACAGGGATTTAAGTGTTTCTTGATTTTTGAAAAATTGCGTATTATAAAACCCAAGCTTTTATAAGAAGCATTTACAATATAATTATAATGCAAATCAAACTGTAATTTCGGATCAAATACAACTCCCAAATCCCTATGATTACTCACTCTTTCTAGACACTCACCCTCCATCCAGTAAGGGACAATAATCCGACTGTGCTTCATGGCATAAGACATAATTTAGATATGAAGAAGACGACCAAGCTAGAAGGTTATTAATATCTTTTTGTAGTTCATGACAGTCATTACAAGTATTTATGACTTTAAATAGTTTCAAATTATCAGCATACAGAAGACTGTTTGAAAACTCCAAACACTTATTAATATCATTAATAAATAAAACAAAGAGAAGGGGGCCCAAATTGGAACCCTGAGGAACACCAGAGTGGGGAGTGAAAAAATTTGATTTGTGGTTATTGTACTGTACAAATTGTTTACGGTCACTGATATACGAACGTATTAACTTAAGTAAGTCTGGAGAAAAATCAAACTGATGCTCCAATTTAAACAATAGTACATCATGATTTATGGTGTCAAAAGCCTTGGCAAAATCAGTACCTATACACAACATCCACTTGCGAATTTTCACTGAAAGCATTGATAGTGAAATCAGTAAATTGACTAAGATTAGTCGCAGTTGATTTGCCCCTAATAAAGCCATGTTGTGCAGGTGTTAATTCTTTACTGACAGATCGATATATGTTCGTATACATGATTTTTTCAAAACATTTAGAGATATTAGAAATAATAGAAATCGGCCTATAGTTTCAAATATCAGTAGTGTCACCCAGATTTAAAAATTGGACATATTAGAGATTCTTTTAAAGAAGCAGGGAATTTACTGGTTTTTAAAATTAAATTAAATAAAATATGGAGTGGTTTAACAAAGATTTCACAGCAACCTTTTAAAATGTAAGAAGGAACACTATCAGGGGCAGAAGAACTAGACACTTTTAGAGAATTAATAGATCCAAATATGTCGTCTTCTGAAATTTCTTTTATATTTAAAAAGTTATTTGAGGTTACGGGATTATATATTTTAGAGAAGTCTGTTATATTGGTTTGGGAATAGACAGTAGAGAAGTAATCTGCAAAACCTTGGACAGTTGACTGTGTATCATTATAATTGATATCACCCCAATGCATGTTCCCAGGTATTTGTGTACAATTTTTCTTTTTGTTAATAAAAGACCAGAATTTTCTTGGTTCAGTTGCAATTATATTTTCAGATCGGTGAACAAAGTTTTTATATTCAGTTTTAATATCAGTTTTAATTTTAGATCTGAGAGTTTTAAATTGCGAATAATGTCTAGCATCATTAGTTTTTTTGTATAATTTATGATGTTTATCTTTAAGTTTAAGATCTGAAATAATTTGTTTCGTGAACCAAGGAGGATAGGGAGACAATTTCCTGCGAGTGCGTGGAACACAATCCCTGAAAACATGATCGAGAATATCATAAAATTTACTGAATGCTTGATCCACATCATCCTATTCACTTAAAGTATTCCAGTCTACATTGTGGAGAAGATTATACATAAGTTCAAAGTTAGCAAGAGGAAAGTTGAAAGAATAAGTATTATTAAATGTGGAATTGGGGAGTAGAGATGGACTAACATTTAAAAATATTGACAATGTGGGATGAAAAGGATCTTCACGTGTTAATATAATGTCACTACGAGAAACAGTACCAGTTTTATTAGATAATACCACATCAAGAATACGTGAGTCACAATTAAGATCATTATTGAGATGAGAGGCATTAAGAAAATGAGAAAAATTTATAAATCTGGTGATACAAGGATTGAGATATCCATGATTGTAATGATCAATCAGTGTACTAATATTCAGATCACCAACTAGAATAAAATCAGACTGCATAATCTAGTGGCAAGATTCGAGACAGTCATAAATCATGATATGTTGGTCAAGTGTAACCGGAGGGGGAGAATAAATAACAGCAACAATGAGATTCTCGCCAGACAACAGAGAAACACGAACGCATATAATGTCAGCAAATGAATTTGGATGTAAATCTAAATTAATTAAGTTAGATTTATATTTTGTATTAATAGCACATGATACACCCCCTCCCGTTATTTTACCAGTTCTAGAGTTATCACGATCTTTTCTATAAATTGTGTATTTGGAACTATCCAGAATCTCAGCATTATTGACTGAATTTGAAAGCCAAGTTTCAGATAAAGTTATAATATCGAAGTTGTTAATAAATGAATTATTATAAAAATCCGCTAGCTTAGTGTTTAATCCACGAACATTTTGATAATAAATATTCATATAAGTACCTAATGTAAACGTACAAGCGAAAAATGAGATATAAACAAGTAAATATAAACGCACAAAGATATGCCAAATCTTGCAAATAAATAGTAATATAATTAAATATAATTAACTACGTACAGAATAAGCTAACCACAAGAATATTGATATTTGCAAAATAAGCATATGGTTGAGCTACTCCATATACAAAGAAATTACAGTGAAAAATCAAACAGAAAAAGTGTTATAGTGAATCAATATTTGTTGATGCAACAACTTTCTTAATATCACCATTAATTTTGTAAAAGATATTACCATCAACAGTCCATACATTTCTGAAGCCAATTTTGTTGGAAATAAGTTTCAAGGTAATTAGTCGCTTCTTGGTTAAATCCTCTTTAATATTAATGTTAGTACCTTTGAGTTTATGCCTTGATTTTAGCACAAGATTACGGGAGTTGTACGTAGCGAATTTTATAATAATGGGGCGAGGTCGTACATCTGTTGGTGGATTTGTGGATGCACTTCCCGTCACTACACTATTCACAACACCAGGCTTTTTACCCACCCGATGACACCGATCGACGGAGTTGGGAGATAGTTCTACAGATATAGATTTAATAATATCACTAACCTTCTTCTCGACGTTTTCAGCCGGATCTTCGGGAATTCCAAACACTCTTAAACAATTGCGCCTGGAGTATTGTTCAAGACGGTCGATCTCATTATGGAGCACTAGATTGTCCTGGCTCATTTTATGTATGATCTTCTCATAATAGGCTTTTTGTTCTTCAAGTTTTTGTTCAACACGTGCAAAAACCATGTCGACCAACGTGTTGAGAAAGGTGGGGTCTTTAAGTATACTACTTACAATCTCCTGAACTTGAGTTTTTGGCATCTTGACGGTGAGTTTTTTATAAATATTTTTGGAAAAAAAAATTTTTTTTTTGTTTGAAAAACGGCAATTATAAATAAAAATTACGGAGCAGCAAAAAAACCAACTACTCACGTCTAAACATGAAAGATTAGTCCTTAAAAATATTTTGTTCTTATAATCTACATCTAAATTATTGCTTACATTTTATTTATTTTTATTTTGTAACCTGCAAAATCGAAATTCTGAAAATTCAAACGATATACATTTCTTTGTAATTTTGTTTAAATTTCATGGCCAGCACTACAAATGAGCAATATTTATAAAATTTCAAATTGGATTTTACAGGTTACTAAACATGCAAAATAAAATCTGTTTAGTGAGGCTAATGTAGAATTTAATTCTCTATAACATTTATTTGAAACATTTTTGTTTAAAATTAAATGGGAAGTTAAACGCCTATGGCCCGCTTTTTAATTAACACCCTGTATATATATATATATATATATATATATATATATATATATATATATATATATATATATACAGACATCATCGTAAAAATAGTAAAATCGCATTCTAGGGACCAGAAAAGGTGCTTATTCATCAAAAACTAACCACCGAATTTTTTTACCAAAGACAATGCCGTAAAAATCTGATGTGGCCAACACTATACCTCCCGCTATTTGATTTTTATTAATTTAAATATACATACATATGCTGGAAACTGTATTAATTTCCATTCCATGTAACTATGGTTCTATTTACTATTTTCTTTTAAAACGTTACTATTATTAATTTGGTCCTGTCACAGTGACATTTATCTGTCAGTTACTTACATACATTGGAAACATGAATTGTATAAAGCGTAGGCTTAGGCATTTAGATAATTTTATAAATTTATCCATAAAATATATAGAAAACGTGTTAATGCAAACCTGTAGAAAAATTAATAATCTTTAATTTTTATAATGAAGCTCTTAAGCTCGTATGTAATTCTCCTTTAAAAGTTGTTAAAAAGTGTTCGCAAAGCAAAAATATTTATTTCATTTTTGTTAGCTATCTGGCGGAATATGCGCAAAAAGGTGGCGCGAAAAAGAGTAGTGGAAGTTAGGCTGTCGTTGAGAAGAGACTGGCATGTGGACTGTGTGGTGATACAAGGGTGTTACTGTGTGTTTCACGAGTTATCCAGTTTATTTAGACTGTATCAGAATCTTTAATTTGTTGTACTTAAACCTTTAAATTTACATGTAACTTAGTTTATAAACATTTAACCTAATATACCAGTTTAACATTCGTGTTCATAAATTATTGCATAATACTCCGTCTACAGTACAACGTACAGTGGTCGGCATTTAATTTAAATATTACATCCTAGATGTTTACATTTTTATGTCCTTCAACGAATTTTTGTCCACATGTGTCAGGAATCAATAATTTCTTCTCTCTCACACTAATTTCAGGATTCATCCGTTGCTTTTAAATAACACAAAACTGCCTTTAATTTCACTTTCATTCAACAAAATAATAAACTCTCTCTCAGCTTGAATCGCGAATTGTATACAACTTTTAATTATGTACAACTTTGCACTTTACAATTTCTCTCGTAAAATGAACAGAAAAGCAGGAAATTGCATTAAACAAAAATCACATGTTAGATCCCTATGTTCACCTCCAACCGCCACCACCTAAATACGAAATGTTATACGTTTTCGTTCTTCTGTAATTTTTTCTCACTTTCGGTGCATGTGTAAACAAGTAAGAAGTGAAATCTTTTATTTAAAAGAAATATATTTTTATTACCAAGATAAATATGTATATATATATATATATATATATATATATATATATATATATATATATATATATATATATATATATATATATATATATACATACAGGGTGGTGGCGGTTAGGGGTGAACATAGGGACTTAACATGGGATTTTAGTTTTTTGCAATTTCCTGCTCTCTTGTTCATTTTACGGCAAAAACTGCAGAGTACAAAATTGTTCAGAATTCAAAATTGCATACAAAAATGTATTTATATTTATTATTATGTTTTTGGTTTCTTCACAATTTTAAAAAGAAATTTCAAAATTTCTGTTATTCTGTAGCAATAGCCATGGAATTTATTTTTTTCTGGTTGTCAAAAATGATTAATAAACGTCAACCATGCGTTAATCTAACTTAAAAATTAAATAAATACAAACAACATTTAATTTTAATACGCATTTTTTATTAGGTATACCATTTAATAATAAACCAATTCCAAATGTATCAACAGTTTCATAAATAGTTAAAAAAAATTGTGATCACAACTAACGTAAGGTGAAAGAAATTAACGAAAATAATAATGATAATAGAAAATGTCCTAACAAAGAGAATGAAGACTTCGTTATGACGTCTTCTAGCTACACTAGGTGTGTTCTCAAATTTTTAACAAGTTTAGAAATTGTTGCTATACTAGGAATTGGTGTATTTTCGTACTTTATGGAAAACAAATCACGTATTCTTCTAAAACTATTTCCACCATAATAATTTTTTATAATGAAAACTCGTTCCTCATTCGACTAAACATTCATTATTAAATTAACTTTTTATTACAAAAAATTGCGAAAATTTGACAGAAAATGAATGACATATTATGTTCAAACATTTGAGTTATAAGTCATGGCTATTGCTACAAATTAACAGAAATTTTGAAATTTCTTTTTAAAATTGTGAAGAAACCAAAAACAAAATAATAAATATAAATACATTTTTGTATGCAATTTTTAATTCTGAACAATTTTATACTCTACAGTTTTAGCCGTAAAATGAACAGGAGAGCAGGAAATTGCAAAAAACTAAAATCCCATGTTAAACCCCTAACCGCCACCACCCGTATATATATATATATATATATATATATATATATATATATGTTTTTCTTATTAGGGCCACCATTGGTACCTCGGAAACTGTAAGTGCTACGACTTCGTTGTAATGGGACAAAAGCCATATTAGGAGACCATTTTATTGATGTATTTGTTTTTGCAAAAATATGCATACGTCACTAGATAATGGCGAAAAACTGGTTTTGGCTATTTTTTTTTCTTTTTTAAATAACTCCTAAACTATCAGTTATCTAGATAAATGTTTCAATTGAAAAAATGTTCAGGGCCGGCAACAACAGTGGTGCTCGCGTGCTCGGGCACCATACGCAAAATTAAATGGTAGTGCTCAGCACCACACGTTTAAGCGATAAATTATTATTATTTTTTATTAATAATAATGTTATGTTATAAAACTAAAATAATAATTATTAGTAACGTAATTTTCCAATTTTGAAATATAAACTACATATTTGTATTCAAATCACTACTATTTAGTCATAATGTTCTGCAACAAATTAAATCCAAGTTATGCATATTGCTCCCATATGCGTCCTCTGTTCTCTGTATGGTAATGACGCTGTATTGCGCAGCAGAAGCAAAGTCTGCCGACCTGTTGTGAATTTCAAATGTTTGGTTATACCACAGATCTCATAACTCTCGTTATGAGATCTGTGGTTATACATAAATAATAGATTTTTCGAGAAGAAAAACAACCAGAAAAATTCCCGAGAGGCCGCTACTTGTAAGAGGCCGGTGAGCCTAACGCCTATTTTTTTCCTGAGAAGTATTAAATTGTTAACTGGTATAATGCTAACATGATGTCGCGTGCTGTATATGTAGTGCAAGTAAGTAGATTACTTAATTTGGAATTCCACTTTCTTGAATCTATTGACATGACAACGTTTTTAAAGTGTCTCAATATAAAAACCCCATATAGTGTAAAAGCTAAATAATTTAATGCTTGACCATTAGTGATATAAAGGGAAAAAATCTGATGTGGCCAGCACATTACCTTCCGTCAGTCATACGAAAATTCTACCGGTGAACTGTTACGGCTAAACAGCTGTTCATCAGGTTATAACTACTGGAATCGATACTTTAAGAACGCAGGTGGTAAACAGGCTAGATCCATTACCTATAAAAAAAATTGAAAATTTGAAACAGGTTAGAAATTTGACGTAGTTAATAAACTTTTAACGCGCACGCTTCGCTTTGCATCACTACCTTTTTTTTGAGATTAGATTCTTCATGAATCCGGTATCTACCGGTAGAATTTTCGTAAATGCCTATGTATCTTCTATAAAATCCATACAGAAAGTTAGTTGCAAAAGATTATAAATTTATTGTATGTACGAGTATATTACCTTTCGACAGTTGTATGTATTTTACACAAATTCCATACAGAGAGTTTCGAGCAAAAATATCCTATATTTTGAGGTTTCGAATAAAATTATAACACAAATATACTACGAATATGTCAATTGACACTGACATCTTTCAATCAGAATTTTCTTAATATAGTAGCTGTTTCTAGCATAGCTAGCTAATTTATGACATTTAATTTCATTATAATTTTATAACTCATGAAGTATAAAATGCAGTCAAATCGTATAGAGAATTCAATGTTCTTTAATATTTATAATAACATTAAATGTGAAAAAATGACATTTAACATCGTTTTTTCAAGAAAAACTGTTAAAATCTTCAAATGAGGGTACTTCCGGTTGACCAATTGTAACCAAAATCTAATCAGCTCTTCATACGGATGCAACGAAGAGGAATACGAAAAAATTATAATTTTTGGAATTGTAGTATTAGAGTTTTGTAGACGAAAATTTTGTTACACACATACACACACACACACACACACACACACACATACACAGACACACACACACATACACACACACACACACACACACACACACACACACATACATACATACATACATACACACATACAGACATCATCGTAAAAATAGTAGAATCGTATTCTAGGGACCCTAAAACGTGCTTATTCATCAAAAACTCACTACCGAATTTTTTGACCAAAGACAATACCTTCCTTACCTAAAGGTGACGGAAGGTAAAAAGGATTAAATTCTTAAATAATATTTCGCACACAAATATGACAGGTAAAAGAACAATAATGTTTACTACTTTAAAGCAGCATCTATGCACCAGAAAAATTCTTTTCGCGTGCATAGATGCTACCCTAAAGTAGCATCTATACACCAAAAAAATCTTGTCGCGTGCATAGATGTTACCTTAAAGTAGCATCTATGCCAAGAAAAATTGTTTACGCGTGTATAGATGCTACCTTAAAGTAGCATCTATTCACCAGAAAAATTATTTTGCGTGCATAGATGCTACCTTAACGTAGTATCTATGCACCAGAAAAATTCTTTGCGCGTGCATAGATGCTACCTCAAAGTAGCATCTATGCACAAGAAAAATTCTTTATGCGTGTATAGATGCTACCTTAAAGTAGCATCACTCGATTTAGAACCGTTTATAAATTAGTGCATGTCCCGGGCATCAGTTCGTGTCTTCACTTTGCCATGTAAAATTATTATAATATATTAATATAATTTTAAGACCGATGTTGCGTATATGAGCAATAATATAAGGCATTAAATTTAAGGCCGTAATGTAGCTACCTAAATTTAACAAAAATGGTGCTATAGAATTTGCATTGCCCTAATTGTAATAATAATATAAGAGCATTCGGATTTTTTTACAACAATATATAATATTATTGCTACACGGCGACGCATAGATTTTGCTAAAAATTTTCATAGCATTGTCTAAAAAAATATCGGAAAACAACGAAAAGTACTACTTTTAAATGTTTAATTTTGTATAGTTTAAATAAAAAATATATTAAAATTCATGCGTTGCCTTATAGATATAGTTGTAAACAATGTATAAATGCTATTTTTGTCGGCAAAGTGTTTGATGACGGGGAAAGGGGCAACTCAACTCGAAAGCCAGACGGGCAGACATATTGGCCCGTATTCTCGCATCTCGAAGTAGCGCTACTTCCGAAGTAACGCTATTTCGATTTTTTAAATTTTATTTTATTTTATGGATAAGAATAAGAATGAGTTTCATATATTTGTAAATGAAACCTATAATATTTGAAATAAGTGGTATTTATAATTCAATTTACTTTTATTTCTCTAATTTTTAATATTAAATTTGACAGTTGAAGTAGCGATTTTTCGGAAGTAGCGCTATTTCAAGAGGTGAGAATACGGGCCGTAATGTTTTGTGTTCTCTGATGTCGACCGCTCTCTTCAATTCCAGAACCTCTGTATTATTTATATTACATATTTATTTATTGTTTTCTGTATTATAAAATAAAGTGATAAATTAAAGTAGGTAATTCTGGCGAAAGGATGACGAAATTTACAACGAAATCCTCGTTTAAGTTATAGATTTAACAAACATAACAAATCTAGAATGAAAATGTTGGCTTATAGAAAATGGTTTAACATAGGTGCATATGTAGAATCTGATCAAAAATATTAATTATTTAAATTTTCATTAATAAGCATAACAAACTGGATGAAGATCCTCCATGCGTCGAACGTCCGTTAAGAGGGTAACAAACAGATAAAAATATATTATATTGCAATTAAATAATATTTTTTAGCATAAAAAGTACAATGTTAGATGATTATATTTTTGTTATAACAGTGGCTACAATAATGATAGTCAAATTTTAAGTTTTTTTTTTAATATTTTCCGGTGAATACTACTGAATCTGATCGAACAGTCTCTAGTAATCTATGAGAATTTATTGACAAGCGAAACCAAATTTTGAAGAAATTTAAATGAAGGCGACGCACAAATATTTGTAGAAATATGTACGAGTATATACGCCAGCAATAAGTGCCCGTGGGGTGACGCCTAGTAAGCACCCGCGCGGTGCAAATATTTCATCATTACCGATATCAGCGTTCAAAGCAGATAAGCACACCCAGAAATGGGTAATAAACCGTGATGATATATTTATTTATCCGGATTTCGAAGGCCACCATTGGGATCTCGGAAACTATAAGGGATAAGAACTTCGGTTAAATCGGACATGTGGTACGCCTTTGGAGAGCCATCTTAGATGTGCATTTGTTTTAACAAAAATTCTCATAAGTTACTTGAAAATGGCGGAAAACTGAATTTGGTCGATATTTTCATTTTGAAATAACTTCTAAACCATCAGTAATCGAGAAAAATGTTTCAAAGGAAAGTTAGATATTTTTATTGTCTATCCAGTGACATCATACGAAAATAATTTTTCTATCGGTAAATTTTCGAGATATAACACAAACTTACATTTTTTAATTGGAACCAATATTCGATTTTTGCTACAAAAATGCTTATTTTTTTTCTCTTGCGATTGGTGTAAGGGTTTTTTGTGTTTTAAATAATTTTTTAGATCATAGGTACCTGGTATATCCACTTCTGTAAATTTGAAAATATAAAGTTAAAATTAAATTATGAAACAGGGTAGTTATTAAATAAGTTTTTTAAGTAGAATAAAATACTGTTTTAAAAAACTAATGGAATTACTGACAAAAAAATAAGAAATTTCATTAAAAATAATAAAAAATCGAAGATTTTAAGGGTTAAATAAATTTAAAATACAAAAACTCTTATACCTGTCGAAAGAGAAAAAAATAAGTATATGTAAAAATCATTCATGCATATTATAAAGATGTTTTAGTACCTTACACTGGATCATTTGAAACAAATATTAATTTTTAAACACAACTATCTAACGTATTTCTTAAATTACTGATATTACATTCAAAAGAATAATGCCTACTCGTAACTAAATGCAAAACCAATATTCAGTAGATATGTAATAATAGCATGTGGTTGTATTTATAATATCAAAAAATATTTTATTTTCGCTTGTTACCTCTGCGATCATATACCTGGCGAACTCTGTTCAAAGTTCAAACCATCATATTCTCCCTAATTCATAGAAACTCAAACGGTGGGGGAAACGTTACGGCTACGCCTACTTCTTACCTCACCTCTTACACTTGCAAAACCGTAGATGGTTAGGGATTGATACATTCCGGCCTTAAATTAACATTTTTTGTATCTCTTAATTTATTTATTTTTTGAGCACCACACGGTAAAATTAAAAGTTGCTAGGCCTGAAAATGTTACAATATTACATTGTCTATCCAGTGGAGTACAAAAATATTTATTTTATTGGCAAATTTTCAAGATATAGCAATAATTACAATTTTTAAATGGAATGCATATTTGGTTTTTATCCTATAAATATACTAATTTTTTTCTCTTTTCAAAGATGTAATTGTGTTTCGTATTTGCTTTATTCTCAAAATTTAATTTTTTACGTTATTTTTCCTGAACTTTATTAATATTTCCCAAAAACAACTATCGTTTTTATTAATTATACTTTATTTGATTGATATGTCATTTTATGAATGTCTTACTATATATTTTCAGTGTAAACTCATACTTACAAATTACACATGTCAATGGCGACCTGATGAAAAACATTTTATATCAAAAAAATTAATTTAATTGATTTTCTGTGTAATTTTTTTAATGAAATAATTTAATTAAATAAAAGTAGTATTTCTAAAAAGAAATCTTAGCAATATTTCGAAAATAACAGTAAATTTAATATAAAATAAGAAACAAATATTATTTCGAGGGGGAAAACAAATACAAACCCAATAACATTCACATCTTTGAAAAGAGAAAACAATTAAAATTTTTATAGGATAAAAATCAAATATTCATTACATTTTAAAAAATTGTAGTCTGTGCTATATCTTGAAAATTTACCAATGGAAAAAATATTTTTGTACGCCACTGAATAGACAATGTAATATTGTAACATTTTCATTTGAAACATTTTTCTCGATAACTGATAGTTTAGGAGTTATATGAAAATGAAAAAATAACCAAAATCAGTTTTTCACCATTATCTAGTGACCTACGACGTGACGTTAGGAAACATATTTGTATACGTATTATCAAATCTCAATAAAGCCCATCAATTTTTCACAAATCCTTCATTATTTAAATTTTAATAATTCACGGTAACACCATTACGAATACCTTTCAATCTTTAATGTTATATTAACGAAGACATTTTCATTTTTATTTTATATTTTGCTTCGTGATTGATATTTTTTTCGTTTATGTATTTTTAAGAAAACTTACATAATTTTCGTTTACGTTTCGCAAAAAGATTATGGTTCTGTTTTCTGAGTACTACTTTCTGAACCAATATTCAGTGATCAGTATGTTTTATTTACTCTGACTATTCTTTTCCTAATTTTGTTAGTTTCGTTAATGCCATGAAATAGATTAGTACACATTGCCTTTGAATTTGTTTGTTCACTTTTAAGCTTAGCAATTTTATAAATTATTCAATCGTAAACGATTTTTTGATATATTTCCGTTGTTGTCTTGAAACTGTTCGTCTGTATATACTGTTATTGCAGTTATATTTATTACAGTACCATTTTATTTTAGCCGGGATTTTCTTCTTACTCATTTTAAAGGTAAATTAAAAAGGATTTGAGCAAATACGTCTTTATTTTTAAGGCCTTATGGTAATTCACTGATTGAATTCCTTCACAGTTTATATTTAACTGCTATTTTCTATCTTCCAGTGTAATTTTTTAAGCTCATTAATTTCCCAGCAATGTAATAATAGTCTAGTATTATGGGATGCTTATGTAAAGTGTACATACAACAGGGGCCACCACCGGAATCGAGTGGCAGATGCCACCATTTTATATAATGTTGAGATGCAGGGGCCAGAGTATGAAATAGAATCAAGAGGCAGATGCCAGCGTATTAAATAAAATCGAGAAGTAGATGCCAGCATATTAAATAGAATCGAAAGACACATGGCAGTATATGACATAAAGTCGAGAGGCAGATGTCAGCGCATGACATAGAATCGAAAGACACATTCCAGCATATAACATAGAGTCGTGAGGAAAATACTAGCATCAAATTAGTCTAAAAGCATGTGCCAGTAAAGTCGAGAAACAGATGTCAGTCGAAACGTATACCAGCATAGGTCATGTTAAATATCAATTTATAAAATAAAATTTAAGGGTTTTTAAGAAGGTATAAAAACTCTTACTGGCTCATTTAATATTGGGGTTCGGCACAATGGACAACGATTGGAGAGTGTATGATCATCGTCGTTTTTTCTTACACGATAATGTTGCACATAGTCATTACATAAAACTAGGTGCTGGCAATCTAATAATAAATATTATCCTGTATTTGTTTGATATATAAAAACACGGCGGCAGACTGTATACTATTCTGGTAGTACGCGCAGGTGATGTCGCTGTGGTGATAAGGATGGTGTGCGCAGTGTTTCTCTTGCTGGCGGAGAAGTTTGTGTGCGTGCTGCTGCTGGTGGGGTTGGCGGACGTGCTGCTGGTGGAGTTAGAGAGCGTACTACCGGTGGAGTTAGAGGGCGTACGACTGGTGGAGTTGGAGGGCGTGCGTATGGCGGTGAAATAGGCGCGTCCACTTGTAAATCTAAAATTTAATGTACAATATGCATGGTATTCGTTGTAAATGTAATGTAAACTATTATTTGCTGCATAACTTCTATATTAAGACGCACTACACATAGATACCATCTTCGTTTGTAAATACTACAGCAACATATAAATTATATGGATTTTGAATTTCTTACTAAAAATTCTCAAATAATACTATTTCGACATGGGTTTTTCGTGCGATCACCAATGGTATAGTTATGTTTTACGCCGCTAGGAGCCAACTCTTTCGTCGCAAGTACCCTATTGCAAATACAGCCTTTCTAAGATTGTCAACAATAATTATTGCAACATATTGCTTTTAGACAATAAAAAAAGTACATTTCATCAATTATACTTATATCGTATTTATTCAATTCGTTTATTTTTGCTAAATAACTACTTATACTTAGAATTTTGATAAATAACGCAACAATATATATAATACTGACGATTATCGGTTTTAATAAGTATGAATACTTCAGAAATCACACGATTCCATCCGACAACATGAAGTCATCAATTCCCTCCCCTCCCTGGCGACTTGAACCATATGCTTACAATTGATGACTTAGGGATCAAATCGTAAAAACGGACATTATATTTTTATTTACTTATTCGATAGTGAATTTAATTCTTAAATCAATGATTTAATATTTAATACCTTTGCATACAGTAAAATGTTTTAAAGATGTCCGATCAAGCTCATCTACGGATTGTTTGAATTAAGATTTTAGAACCTCCACCATTCTGTTAAATTCAGTAGTGTCGTTTACTTAGTTTTTATGAGGGTACATAAGATACTACTGTTATTTTATTATTATAAATATATGTTACAATAAAAGCATTAAAAATTTAAAAATCAAGTTAACTGGTAAGTTTGTTAACAAATGTAAAACCAAATATGTGAAAAATAATATGACATAATTGTCAGTGACACTGACAGATAATAACGACTATGAATCAAAGTAATAAACTTGCGTTACAGCGAAAGTATTGTCAACGAGCATCGATTTAAAATTGAATGTCTTAACTTAGTCGAAACAATATAAATTTTTGGAAGACAAACATGTTATATCCATCCCTATTGCACACGCTTGTAGTCTTTGTAAATGAGAAAGATAAATGTATGCTAATTTAGTAATTCACTCATGATACAGATGATCTTGATCTTGATGAACATTGGAAAATGAGACATTCTGATTGGTCAAATTTGTAAAAATGAAATAATCATAATTATATGAATGTTTTTAAAGGCGAGTGTAGAGGGAGGGGGTAATGCGGTAATTACAAGTATAAGAAGAATAATCAATTTATTTATTTTAATATTTAATATACAGATTGGTGACCTACACAGCCGAACACAGGACTTTAACTTGCAAAATCATATTTCCGTAATTTCCCTCTTTCATAATTATTTTCGATTAAAAGTTTCAACTAAATGTTGTAGAGTATAAAATTTTGAATCTGAGTCAACAAGCATAATTAATTTTTCATTTTGTAACGGCAGAAAATCAATACGAAAATGTCGAAAATCGTATAAAAAATAGCGATAGCTATGAATTTAACAAAAAAAATTAACAAAGTGTAACGGTTTATTTGTCAAGTTAGATTACTTTATTTTTATTTATAATTATCTTGAAGTAAATAATTATGCATTTAAAGTATTAAATGATTGTCCACTTCGACAGAAATTACAAACAATATCCATTGAAAATATATTAACCTCCGCAAACAAAACGTCATATATTTTTTTGTTAAATTCCATGGTAATCGCTATTGTTGAGATGGTTTTCGACATTTTCATACCTAATTAATTTTGCTTAATAAAAAGGTGCAGACTTTTATAATCTACAACTTTTATTTAAAGCTTGTTTACTTAAATAATTAGGGAAGCAGGAAATTATGAAGGTATGATTTTACCTTATTAAATTATTCGTTATGTTCCACCATGTGCCGACTACAAATTTTATTTATTATTATATGTTAAAGCCCTATGTTCCGCTGTGCTGATCAGCATCCTGTAGAAAGCAAGTACAAGAAGAATAAACAACTTATTTATTTAAATATTTAATAATTTTATAATAAATACAAACACAAAAATATAACATGTTTATAATGTCGATAAATTTTCCATTTCTTTCAGAAATAATCAAATGTATACATTCATACATTCTTTCAATTTGGTTATTATAATTTCCGATAATTTGTATTTAGCAATATAAATAAATAAATAGCCAAATCTTACTTTTTCCAAGTAAGATTTGCCTACTTCTTATTAAAAAATTGGGAAAATCATTTTAAAAACGCTTAATTCAATATTAATGTAGCCATCTATATCAAATTACCTGAATTATTTTACTATGACAGCAAAAACTAGTGAAAGACTTATATAATATGTAATTGTAATAATTATATCATAATACATTAGAATAAAATATTTCTTTTATATTTTTTCTAATATTTCTTTAAGTACACATGAACATTGGTAAGCGACGTTGTCAAATCCAAAATTTTCACTGCTCTAGTCAATAAAGAGTCTGCAGCGAATCTCGTTTGACTTCCTACGTACCTGTTAAACCTTCTTACAAAACTCTTTCAGTAATACTCATTTATTTACGTATATTTTCGCAATCACTAGAATCATATTTATTTTGCACGATTTGCAAGCTGAATAATTTATTTTTTTATCTATTAAATATTGTTCATTATCATTTGTAGTGATAGCCATGGTAAAAAAACAAAATACATAATTAATCGAACTATGATAAAAATTAGTTTATTAGGTTCATTACTACGAGTACTGTTTCCTAATTGTGTTATAAGAAATCGTGATTACTAAATTACTATTTATTGTGTTTCAATTTATAAACAACGTTTTTATCACGAAGAATTCTACAAATAATGAAATAGCATTATTCATACGTTACATGCATTTATTTGTAATTTTGTTTCCATTTAATGGCTATTACTACAAATGAGCAATATTTATTAAACTTCGAATTAGATTTTACAATGTTACAAAACATGCAAAATGAAATCTGATGATCAGTAATGTATGTGTAGAATTTAATTATCTACAACTCTTATATTTTTGTCGAAGGATCTAAACCATTAATTCCGTTATTTTGTCCATTTTAGTAAACTACAAATAAATAGAATATGTACCGATTATTAAAATTCAAAAAACATTTAATTATATTAGGTTCCAAATCCCGTCAAGATACTACTTTTCTTCTTTAATTTATTATATATAAACAATTTTTAACACAAGATAAAATTCTGAATATTTTTTTTTGCAAAATGTTATATTCTATACATATATTGTTATAATGTATATTTTAAATTAAATATGTTAATTTGTAATATATTATTGAAGTATGCTCCAGTATGCGCCAATAAATTAATTCAAATATCACTAATTTATTATTATTCAGTTGAATATATTCACTAAATTAATTGTAAATTCTATTATTTCATATTATCAGACGTCTTCACAATATATTTATTCATTGAAAAATAAAGTAAATAAATATAATATTAAAAAAGTATGCGCCCAATAGATCCATATGTGGCACAGTAGATAAACTTAAAACGCAAGATGCCTATGAAATATCTGGTTTGAAACCCTTGTTTATTTGTTCGTCTCGTGCCGTTTTACCATCTTTTGTACGACATGGGAATTGCCTGTTTGTAAGCTATGGGAAAAGTGGTGGCGGTAACTTTGTACGAGCTGGGATTTGGGCGGCGTAAGATTTGGACGGCATAGCATTTGAACGCTGTAGGATTGTACGGCGAGGAATGCTTCGCTTTACTTCGTACCGTTTGCACATCTAGTCTTGTTTTATCGTTATCAACAATACCTCTTGGTTCGTACCCAAACATGAGCTTGAAAGGGGTTCAATTTGTAGATTTATGAATTGTATTGTTAATTCCCCATCCAAATGCGTTTAATGTTTCGTTCCACCGCGTGTCATACAAATTTCATGATGCTATGGACGCTGATATTGTTTTATTTACGCGTTCCATCTGCCCATTGGCTCTTGGTGTAGCTGTGGCATTCATAACTCTTTGTATTCCTAACTTTAAACAAAACGACTCGAAACTTTACTTTTACTAGTAAATGCTGACCCGCGATTGCATATTAATCGCCTGGGTGTACCAAAAATATTAATTATTTCATTAAGGATGTTGGGGTGAGACTCCAAATTCCCCAACTATTTTTATTTCGATCAGAGAAGGACAATATTTGGTGTAGTTTCTACTCGATTTATTAATACAAAATAAACAAACAATAATTAATTAAATAAAAGATCAAAAGCATATTCTCGAAGAAGACGGAGTTCTGGCAGTTCTTTGTAGGCGGCTCGAACCAACTGCAACCGTGGACCGTGGGTCCGCAGGATGAACCCGGTTTCGGTCAATGGTGTAGTACTGTTTCTTCGTAAGTGATACGACTCGAAGGATGTAGGGATTGGAATCAGCTCCAGTGTTGCCAACTACATAAACTTTCAGCATCGTACCAATAGGAACAAAAAATCATATTTAGCTGAAAAAAATCGTACATTTTTCAATTTTAGAATAAAAATAGTAATATTACTAATAGGAACAAAAATTCTGCCAAAAAATCGTATTCTTTATATTATATAGAAGATTTAATAAAGAAAAACAATATTTTTTCAGAACTTTTGATTTTAATGGACCTTTTCAATTTAAAGAGATAGAAGATATGCGCTATGGGAATCTGCGCATAGTAAGAACAACTGAGATCTATGGCGTTTGTTTCTAAAAAATTCAAACGTAAAATGTGAGAATATGTCAGATAACTTAAAAAAATCTTATCGAAATAAGTTACAAAAGCTTTTATTAAAGTTAAAATGTCTAACGATGCAAATTTTCACTGAGAATACAGGTATTTTATTGACTGCAATATTTTTGACGTTTCGTTTGACAGCTCAACTGGCAGTTGTTCGCGCCATTTTCTTACTATTTGCAGCGATAGAAAGAGATAGTCGTTAAATTGAAAAGGTCCATAATAAAGTTTAATTTAACATTTAACCGGTTTATTTTGAAGAATGGCGTTCACTTCCATTTGCAACTAGGGTACCTTTATAACCAGGGTATGGCCATGGCGTGGCTCACGTTTCGTCCGCCATTACCGGCCCATCTGTTATGTGTTCTTGCGCAAATTATTATGTATTTTCGTGGCTATTGTTTTATATTAATGAAAAGCACATTTAATTATCATTTTAATATGTATTTAAAGTGTAAGTAATATTTTTATTTTATTTACTTGTGTAGTTTGTTAAGATACCCACCACGATTAGTGACATATTGAAAACAACCATAAATTACCAATATTAAGCGAAATCATTTAAATTTTTAAAAGGTAAGTTTAGAATATACAATTATAATTCAAACAAGAACTACAGATATTAAATTAGATGTGATAATAACAACCCATATCATATATTCTACATAACCTCTAAATGTATGTGTTAATAATAATTGTGTATCTCTTAAATTAATTAATTTTTATTACCTTTATAAATTCACAGTGTGATAATTTCATATTCTTTTATAATATATATATCACATTTATGACAATGGCGGCGATCTTGTCCCATGGCCATACCCTGGTTATAAAGGTACGCGCAGTTACATGAAAGTCACAAATGGACCTTTTCAATATGAAGAGATAGAAGATATATGCGCAATGGGGATCTGAGCATAGTAAGAATAAATGGCGAAAATCATGGATCGTTATGAGATTCATGGCGTTTTTTTTAAAAAAAATTACATGTAAAATGTGACAAAATTCTCAGGTAACTTTAAATAACTTTACGAAAGAAGTTTTATTGAATCTAAAATGTCTAACGATGGGATTTTTCACTGAGAATACAGGTATTTTAGTGACTGCAATATTTTTGACGTTCCGCTCAACAGCCCAAATGGCAGTTGTTGGCGCCATTTTACTTATTACTTGCAGCGATAGAAAGAGATGGCCGTTAAATGGAAAAGGTCTATTTCAAATTTTGACTGCTACTTGGCTGTTCACAAATGTTTTCTGCCTGGTTGGCAAATGAAATTTGTTACGACGAGATGGCGGGAAATTTGAATTATTAATCATTACTGAAAATAATCGTATTTTGGCATACGATTATGATAGTTAAATCGTACATCGTATTTAGAGTAAAAAAAATCGTATGAATACGACTATAATCGAACGGTTGGTAACACTGATCAGTTCGTTGGAAAAGCTGAGGCTGCAGCCGAGGGTCCAGTAGATGTAGACGGCTTCTGTCGATGGCCCGGAGACAGGATCTCGAAAGAGAAATTCTCTTCAGTTTGTAGGCCTCCTGGCCTGGTTGCTTTTTCTGCTGAGTTAGTGCCCTCAAAGGCAGCCGCCGAGCAGTCTGGAGTCTGGAGAAATCTAGGTCGGCCTCCGGATCTAGGAGGAGCAGGAGTGTGCACTCAATGTTAAAACAATAGAACCACCAAGGCGGCATATCGGTTAGTTGGGGACCGGGCCGCAAGATGCCTCTCATGACAGTTTTCCAATTTTTTTTTTTATTAAAATTTAATTTTTTTACAAATAAACTAAAAATAAACACAGAATATTGATATAATATTATTATATTTCATCAAAAACCTGAAGTACAAAAAAATAGACATATAATACATACATTTGCTAACCTATAATACATAATCAACAGCATAATTAATTTCACGGTATTCTAAAATAGTTATAAAGTTAATAAGGTCATTTATACATTATACTGAAGTTGAGTTTGTTAAAAATGGGACATTATAATCAAATTTATTTATATTAAATGAATAACTAATTTAATGGCAAATTTTTATGATCCGCTTAAGTAGCAAGATTTAAGGTACAGTCTGTCCACAGAATTAAAACTAAGTATACCATGATCTTTATTTCTCCTCTGATTTGTTTGATGGTGTTTCTAAGAAGAGTCCAGAAATATGTGTTATACTTTCTTCAATCATGATAAATCCATTAACTGCATTTTCTGTTTCATAATAAAAGTTCAGATAATTTTGTTTCTCTAAATTATAAACTGAATAATATTACCTTTTTAAGATTATATTGTTGTTGATCACCCAATTCATCATCAATTCCATCTACAACAAAAATTTAGTAATTGTTAAATAATATCATTATCTGATGAAGTAACTTATTGTTTACCTTGAAGAAAAGTCACAAAATGCAACAAATCGTTGTTTATTCAGAAGGTACTTTAATAAGACGCGAGGAAAATCGCAGTGAAAACTTTAGAAAAATTTCTTACTGCCGTTTGTTTGCGATGTCAATATGTTGCCAAGACGATTAACTGCTTGTTCATTGGTTAATTTATATGCGGATAGTTGGCGCCACAAATTACAAAGGTTCTCCTGTTCCTCCTTGCTCCGGATGATGGAGAGGTGCACACCTCGATGGAAGATCGGGCCGTGAAGACCGGCTCGGAAAGACTTGCCGACTTGATGATCTTACGTTGTCGGTGTCGGACTTGGCTCGTCCTTCGTCCTCTTGAATTTGCCGTGGTGAAGGCTGTTGGACCAAGAATTTGGTTCGCTAGATAAGATCTAGCCTGGTAACCTGTGGGCAGGTGGTAAAAATGTGACTGTCAGCTTTCCTGGCTTTTGCTGTTACAGTCTTGGCTGGAAGCTCATCCCTCAATAATTAAACCATGGGAGTCGCACTCGGAGCAAAAACCGTGTTCCTATGCTAAGAAATATGTGCTCTCTTATCTCAAACCACAATGGTATGCCGACCGACGAAGTAACTGGGTACTCTCAGCGCCATCTAACGGGAACGCCGCGTGCTGGCCAGACGATCGATAATCGTGACGTGTACAGCGTTCCACACAAAGCGTAGTGCTTCGCTGCTGTGTAGCACTAAGGTTCTTTAACTACTACAGGTTGCCTCATTGAGCTGCTGTGTTCCTATTGGCTCATTGAAAATGACGTAGTCTGCAGTCCATAGTAACCGAATGCGACCATGCGTCATTGGATGTAAATATGTTGAAAATTGGGAGAAAAATAAGAAATTGATTTTATAATGACATTTATTTGTACAGAAGAATAATAATTTTTATTTGTAGTTGACAAAAACATAAAAATATAATACTAAATACATAAATGTATAATAATTATGATATATCTGAAGTTATGCGAAACTAATATATAAATTGAAACAATTTTTTTACATAATTTGTGTTACAAATTATCAATATTTTAATTTTTTTATGTATCTATGTCACAATTTTTTTCATTTTTTAGACAATTTATTCTTATCAGTAATAATTTTTCGTTTGGAAGTATTTAACTCCTTTATTTTAGTATTTAAATATATCTTATGAACAATCGCTGAGTTATAAATGTTTTAATTACTTCTTCCGATATATTTTCTTTATTATTCTTCATTATTTTCTTAATTAACTTTTGACTATTATACTTTTCTTTCACAATACTCTCTTTATGAATGTGAATAAATTTTTTCTCTAATCATTTTGCTTGTTTCATCCAAGTTTCTGGCGGTTCTATTAATCCCCTGAATGAGAGACTTTGAATCCAAGAAGGTAATGAATAATCGTGTTCATGTTTCTTCTTATATGAATAATCTCCTAAATATGGATATTTGTCTTTTTTCTTTTTTGCTACCCATCCAGCAAGATATTGCTACCCATGGGACTCACTGATACTTATGACAGTTTTTCTGTTTTGCTTCTCGGTGGATGAAACACTAGCACCAGAAGCATTATCAGAACTTTCATTTCCTGATATATCTGCTTCGCATATTGGTTGAACAGAAATATTTAGATTTGCTTTATTTATTACTTTCGACATATATTCGTCTTGCAGCTGGTCTGAAGTATTGACGTTACTTCTGAACATGCCAGTATTTTTTCCCAATATTATCATTCTAATACGATATATAGCATTTAAAGGAGATGGATGATCGTGAAGACCACCTCTTGTTCTTATTTGTGAAAAAATTTTTCAATAAATCTTGATTTAACCTATGTGTTAAAATGTATTTTACACCATATTGTTGCTGCAAGTTTTTAAACAGTTCTTTTAAAGAATTAATAGATACCAATATAGCTTTCTGGAATGTTCGAAGTCCAGATTTGTTAGTACATTTCATTGTTGCAATTGTGTTATAAAAGTCATCTAGTACATTATTTTGTTTTTGTAAATCACTACCATACGGTTTCTTAGAACTTAATGAAGTTATTGGTGTATGTGAATTCATTATGTCGTACCATAAATTAATCTTTTCTACAAAAGTACCCGTATCAGCAGCTAAATTTTCATCGTTGCCTGGCTTATATTGTTTTAAAGCAGTGGCTGTCGTATGTGATAATAATTCAGAAGCTAGACGAACATTTTGTCGGTGTGTTCTATCACATGTTATGTGTAATGATGTTAATTTATAGCATGCATTTACTTCTGTATTTGTCTGATTTATTAGACATTCATTTGGTGTTTTATTAATTAAAGTTCCATCTTGCAAAACAAAGCCCGTATCGATCAGCCAGTTCCGTATAAGTTTTAATAAATGTGGCGAATCTGCAAACATATATATATATATTTTCATTGGTAGAAGGGTTTTTGAAAAAAGTATTATTTATATTTAATTCTTTCCACAATCCCATATTCCCGCCGCCACAATCCGAGACACAAGCAACAACTTTGTAATTTATATTATTTAATTTAATTATTATTTCTTCCAAAATTTTTCCTGTCATTTTCTTATCAAATTCTACATATATCGGCTGCTTCCATTTCCCAAATATTCCTCTAGCCATGACCACTTGCATTTGGCTGTGTGGTCCTATTACTTCGTCATAAATTTTATCATACTCATATACCGATGAAACTTTTATTTCATCGAAACTTAATACAGTGCATCTTTCAAATTCACTCATATCTTGACCTGCTAAATTCATAAATTGTATAACATCTTGTAAAATTCCTTGTCGCATATTTATTTTGGATGCCCATCGTTGCAAACTTGAAATAGCAGGCAGGGGATATTTCAAAGTACTTCTTAAAAAACAGTAGCACTGTTTGCTAAAATATCTAATGGCAAATACTTTTGAAAGATCATCTGGTGTCCATCGTACCTTCTGTTTTTTATTTAACATAATATCTAGTTGTGAATTACTTAGAAAGCCTTGTAAAACATTTTTTACCTTTAAAACGAAGTTTTCATGGGAAAATTTAACATTGACGCTAATTTCTTTTTCGAGAGACCGTATCCTTCCTTTAAATATTTTTATCTCTTCAGTTTGTGTTATTACTCGTGTTCTTAATTCTTCGTTTTCTTTCAGTAAGGCTGAATACTTTTTTTCTCCAATGACTTTTCTTTTTCTGGCAAACATATTTGATTTTCGATTTCTTCTCTTATTTCCTTGGGTTTTTCTCGAGTTGTTGACGTTTCTATGGATAAAAGTTCCTTAACTAAAGCGTGTGATGCACGTTTCTTCATCCTATCCGTTCGTTGCTTTATTAAATTAGTAGAGTCAGTCGATGGTATTGTATTTAAATTAATGGATGGCACAGCTGCAAAATACAATATTTTATAAATTCACTTTTTGTTTTAACCATACTAACCAGTCTCTTTTAACTTTCTTTTAGTAGTTTCAATTCCAAGTAATTCGGCTTTTAAATCTCGTACATAATCCTCTTCTAAAAAGTGTTTGGAGCAAATGTATGATGTAAGTACACGGATTCCATTTATCTGCTCTCTTGCATTTTTAATCCATTCTTTTTTATTTCTATATTTTTTGGAAATCTATGGTATGATATATTATCGCTCAACATTTTTGTTTTAAATCTGCAGTTATCGCACGTCGCAATTGCACATCGAGTGCCTGGCATTTTATAACCTGAAATTAAATATTATTTAAATAAAACTAAAAAAGTAAATTAAATCGTACTTACTGTGTATAAAATATACGTCAAATATAAATGTGTATGGTAGTGTACATTTCCCAAAAAAAATAACAGTAAAATTAGAGCTAAACACTTTTTTTCGTCAAAAAAACAGGTACGACGCATAAACCAACAAGATAGAAGGACTGCAGATGTCGTTCCGCCCTTCCGCTTACCGCTCATGTGTCTCTCCCAAATGCTCGGTTATGAGGCAACCTGTAGTAGTTAAAGAACCTTGGTGTAGCACTACTTGCTTGAAACCGATCGATAATATGACGCTTAACACGTTGAAGACTAGTTCCCGCGCCAATTGAGTAGCCTTTTATGTTCTTTCTGAAGGCGCGACGCAACAAGGAATTTAATCACAGGTACTGATTTCGTATTTGCAACAGCTTTAATGAATACATATTTGGTAAATGCATCCACTGCTACAATTACAAACGAGTTGCTATTTAGACTTTTAACGAATGGACCTACGTGGTCAACATGAATTGTATCGAACGGAATAGCTTTCTTTTCTATCGGATGTAGATAACCGGGTCGTTTTCCGGAAAGATCTTTATTGTACAAACATTCGAAACACATAGATATATAACGGCGTAGGTACATATCTTTTCATACCGGGAAACCAATACAATTGTTTTAATATTTCTACCGTTATATCCACACCAAAATGACCGTGCTTATCGCTACTACTTGCCGTTGTGCACCTTTTGGCACTGCCCAACGATGACCTTTGTCAGTTTTCCGGTATACTTACGCGGCTTCGTTGAATGCAGTATTGCGAATGTATAAGTATTTCTTCGTGACTGTTTGGAGCTCTCGTCAATATTTCTGAGCTTTTTGTCTTGTAATTGGGCCGTGAGAACCCAGTCAGCCTCGTTTATATTAATTTGTAGAACATTTATTTCAGAATAACCATTTTCTACTAAAGTTGTGTTTCTACTTAATGAATCTACATGGGCCATCTTTGGTCCTGCTGTGACGAGCACAGATGCTCACGGTTCTCAGGGTTTGTTTGTAGGTTCGGATACTTTGAAAGAAGTATAAATATTGGTACTTTATTTGTATTTATTAAATTAAATGTTTATACAAACACAGGAAAAACAACGCTAAATGAAAATGTGTGGCCTGGTACCAGCCTCAAAACTATTCTTATCGTTATTTCTGTTATTACAATAATCTTATATTTACTACTTATCAACTGTCCACTTATCTGTAAAGTCCATAAAACCGATGGTAGTCTCAAGGTCAGCGCAGGGTTGGGTTTCCTGGGGCTCCTTTTGTGGCTTCTCTCGTACCGTCGCAGCTATCGCTGATGCAGCACAGGAACCGTCAGTAAGTGTTTCTGGATACCAGTGTTTTCTAATCTCAGGTTTTGATGAAACTGTCGCAATTAGGTAGCTTCTATGCAGCACATCTAATGTTCGACCTTCGATGCTCTATCCAGCTCAGGCGGCTGTCACTTATATAGGCAACAATTTTACACAGTTTTATTTTCATACGACACCGGTAGAGTTTATGTTGGCGCTAATGCAGCTCGTCGGTTTACCCTTACCCCTACCACTGTTCACGTGATCACAACACAACTGACAGCAGTTTAAATTTCCCAAATAGAAGGAAAAGAAAATTACTTCCATTTTCATCTTCCGTGTAACAACAGGGTTGAAAGTGAGTTTTGTTCTCTGTGTAAAGTGTAGTTGACAAAATTCATCATCAACATGTCCACTGTAAGTAAATAATTTTATTTCCAACGATTATTTATTCTTGATAATTTGATAGAAACCGTAATTGGTGAAATTTGTAGTTCTAGAAATTTAACAACAGCAACAACGTTCTTGTATGTTGTTTATATTACTTGTTTTCGTAATTCCTTTTTATTATTGCCGGGTGTCTATTTTTATGAACTATAAGAAATACATATAGCTATAATTTCTGTCCTATTAATTTTAGAACAAGTGTAAGTAAAAAAAATGTTCTGAATTAAAAACTGCATCTAATCTAATAGGTACAAAATTATTAAGCTATAACTTTTAACTATTAATAGTTCCATGAGAAATTAAACAGTTGTATTATTTGAGTTTGGCAAATGAAAATAAAATAATAATGTTTGAATTGTATGCTTTGTTTTCCATAGAATAGCAGATAAATTTTATCATTTTATTTCCTACAGTACCTGTATCTTGTATTAACCATCATTTTTTGTATTTGTAGCTCAAGAAATTCTGCATATACAAGGATTGTTTAACAAACACTATTCCACCGAAAGAAAGGGGACAGATGTTTTGCATTCCGCGGTCTGAAGAATTAAGACGTCAATGGTTGCAAAACATGAACAGAATAGATTTGGAATAATTCTCGTATAGGCAGTTATTGGATCGAGGGTACAGAGTTTGTCAACTTCATTTTGATGACATTCAATTTGAAAATGAACTAAAAATTAAGTTAAATTTTAAACAAGTGCCACGTCCTCTTAATGTTCCAGGTATGAGTAGAATAAATATGTCACGATGTTAGAGTTAATGAGTATTTTCTGTATATTTTGAAAATTGATTTCAAAAATTACTTTATTTTTGCAGTCTTGACTTTTGCAATGAAAAACCCGTCCGTATATATTTTTTTTAAATGTATATATTTATTTGTTTGAAGCTGTTTTCATTTGCAGTTATATTAGTTTCTAACGGTATCACATCTGGGCCTAAATTTAAAGATTATACGTTGTAAAATATTCATTAGAGTTTTAAGTACCTTCAGGGATTTGAAAAATAAAGGATTATCATAGATCTCTATTCTGAGAATTTTTTAGGGAAACCAAATAGGCAATAAGCTGGATTATAAAATTGTGGAATAACAATATGTTAACCCTACTCGTTTATTATTAAATCCGCTTAACGCAGGCCAGTAGCCAGGATTTTTTTTCGGGGGGAGCTTCAAAATTTTTGGAAATAGTGGGGAGGAGTTTTATTATAATTTTCCTTTATCAGGCGTTTATCTAGAACTTTTTTGAAGGAGGGCTCTTAAAAAATGAAACACACATTACGAAAGTTTAGAACAAACAAAATTTATTATTTAGTATTTTATGCACCAATATAAACTAAATTCATTAGAATTTCGGGAGGCGCTTTAGCCCCTCCCCTGGCTACGTGCCTGGCTTAACGGTAATAGGAATTAAATTGTAAATATCATGGTGAAAACCTTAAGAAGTCAATTGTTTATTTCATAGAATTTAGATGAAATAGTAACAGCAACATACACTATTGTGATGAAATCAAATAATAATTACTCTGTTTTTATAGATACTCCAGCAACAGAAACTCATGAAAATATATTGAATCTAGAAGACAAAGAAAATATGGACATCCCTGAACCACTTGAACTAAGCACAAAAGAAAACATCCCAGCATCTGTGAGTGGTAAGTCTTTTTCATTATTTGTAGGTATATATTTATAAATATTGGTCCATTATAAAAATTCAAATTTATAATATTTCTTAATAAAAAAATCTACTTCATTTCACGTAAGAAAATAGTGATTGGAAAAGTTTGATCTTGTTTTTTGATTGGATATTATCACGGATTAATATTTTTTTGGTGTACCTAAAATTATGATTATTTATTATTATTTTCTTATAGAAATTAGATTTATTTTGCATTGATACGAATACGATACATAAAACATTATAAAAGGTTGTATTATTCTTGTTGCATTATATACATAATTCGGACAGTGTCAATTTGATTCAGGATTTCAATTTTTACTCCAGCTTTACTTCAATATTTTATGATTTATGGAGAAACATATTTACTTGCAATGAAGTTTACAAAAACCTACAAAATAAGTTATTATTTGTAGAGTCACATCTGTTTTTGACGTAATTATATTATAGTTGAAGTAATGATATAGGGAGTTTAAATAATTGTGCGTATTTATTTGTAATAATTAAAATGTTTCACATTTGCTGCTTCTTTTGCATACGTATCGCTAACACTGAATTTTTGTTTTCAGGTCCTTCATGCAGTACATGGACCACTCCACCACGTCCGTTGTCTGAGAAAACCGTACTTGATAGTTCGGTATTATCTCAGAACTTTTCCACAGGTAACGATCTTTTGAGTAACACTTCCACTTGCATGACTACTGGTGTAATCAACCAGGGAAGAAATAATCAGAAGACGTCTTAACTTCTTAAATAAAAGTTTATTTATACTGCATTTTTAAAAGAAATAAATGATTTTAATTTAATTATTAAATCTTACTTGCACCTTTGCCTTTAATTTTTATTATTAGGGATTTCATTAAAATATTAATTTCTTTTCACAAAATACCACTACAAGGTCCGTAGTATTGTTTGGAATTTAAAGAGGTACGTTTGAGATTCGTTAAGTCTTATTGGGTGATACATGTTGATGTAATTAATCTCATATACTATATAAATGATTAAATTATAAAACTTTTTTTCTTTTTATACAGAAACACCAAAGCGGCGACTGCGACTCACGGACCTGGGTGTAACTAGAGAAAAGAATTTAACACCTAGGAAAAGTGCACTGTACAGGAGACTGCAGGCAGCGGAGAGACTACTCTATTTGAGCAGGAAACGTGGACTCACAATCAGGTAGATGTCCTTTCCTCCTCCGCCCTTGACAATATTCAAAATATTTATAGTCTGCCCTCTACTTTAAGAACTGGATCGGCACTGCGTACTTATGTTCAACGAAATGGAAATAATGAAAAATATCAATTTAATTGTTAGTAATGACACATGGCGGGTAGAAGGTTTTGTAGAAACGGGAGCAGAACGGAGTCCAGATCATGTTTTAGTATTTATGATTCGCGGCATTGGTAGAAAATGGAAGCAACCAGTTGCTTACTATTTTACGCACAATGCCGCAAATCAGTACACACTAAAATCTTTAATTTTGCAAGTTGTTCATGAAAGAACGAAATTTAAAATTGTGGCTTCTGTTTGTGACGGCGGTTCATGGAACAGAGATCGAAATGATTTCACTTATCAAGTAGATGGTCATGAAATCATTCATTTGTTTGATGCGCCACATTTATTAAAATGCATGCGCAATAACTTTCTCACAAAAAATATTGAATTTAATGGACAAATGGCTCAGTGGAGTCACATAATAAAAGCATACGAATTAGACGGTTCTGAAGGAACTAAATTAACACAAGCTCATGTATACCGCAATCAGAGACAAAAAATGCTCGTCAAATACGCCGCACAAGTGTTTAGTCACTCTACTGCTGGTTCCATTAAAATGTTAGCTGCTGCCGGAACTGCAGAATTTGTTAATTTCATGAATAACTTGTTTGACTCATTGAATTCTGTAACTATTTCTATAAAACCTTTAGCCTGTAAAGTAAACGAGCACGGGGCATTTTGTCCAAAGTCCAGTTTTTCGTGGAAGATAAGCGCGTGTCGAATCCACCTTTTATCGACACTTCGAAATGCGCAGTATTTGTGGGAAAAAAGGTTTTAAATTTATTACAATGAGATCCTTTAATCAAGATCCATTGGAAAATCTTTTTAGTGTAGCAAGAGGGCTGTGTGGAGGAAATTATCGGCCATCAACTACGCAATTCGTCGATGCTTATAGAACTGCAATCACACTTCGTTGTAGCATCGGTATGAATTGCGAAGACGATGGTGAGAATCTTCTCCTTTCCTACCAAATTTTAATTTCCAATGATCCACAAATTCCAACTGTCCAACAACCTTCTTGCTTCCCACAGTTCTCTCTCACAAATACTGCTGTATTCGATGGAATTGGCATTCAAAATGCGGCATATGTGGCTGGGTATTTGGTTAGGAAACTATTAAATTATAAATGTGACTTATGTTTAAAGGATAAGTCACATTCATGATTTTACAAAATCAAAAGACTATGGGGAAAATCTATTAAAGTACGCTAGTGAAAATTTCACAGCTATAGTGGAACAATGTAGGGAGCAGATTTTTTCCCGAATTCCTGCTATAATTCTTAATCCAAATATCCTGTCTCAAGATCTTCACCTCCTTGCAATGCCTGACAATTTTTGTGAGGAACATGGACCAGATATGCGGAAAAAGTGTTCAAAATTATTAACATTAGTTACAAAATTAATAAATAATAAAATTAAAAGACTAGAGTCAAATGTAAAAAGTGACATTGTCGAAAATTTTTATAATAAATACTGTAAATAGATTTTGTATACTTTTTTATATTTATAGTTTTAGTTTGTATATTTTTACACTTATTTTTGTTTTGAACATATTTTCATTTTGTATGTAATTGTTTTTTTAGTATAATAAATGTATATAATAAAAAAATATTTTCTATAATTTTTAAATTTGAATTTAGTACTACAAACTCGAAGAAGTGTTTAAGTATCTTGTGAAATTAAATTCAAAATAAACATAATAATTATACTTTAAATTAAACCTAAAATAACCTAAAACATAGTTAAGAATACTGGCTACAAAATAAATATAAAATTTCATATCACAACTTATTATTATAACAGTGTAAACGATTAGTTTGGTGGCTTGGGTGAACCGGGCAAGGTCGAAAGTCGCTAAGTAAGCTTGTGCCATCCGGCTTAGCGTAAAATAAACAGTGTGCCCAACTATAGCAAAAATTAAAAAATCAAAATAATAGCGTAAAATGGCAACAATAGAACAAATTAGTGTACTTTTACAACCAATTCCAGAACAAATAGAACACCTAAATATAAAATTTGATACATTTCAAATATCACTAGATACAACTAATCAAATTAACCATGAAAATACAAAAAAAATCAAATTTTGGAGGAACAGATAAAGGAAATAATCATAAAAAGTCTAGAGATGAAAACAAGAGAAAAAATCTGGTATTTTTCGGAATAGAAGAGAGTAATAAAAGCGTAGAAGATATCATTATAGAATTCTTAAATGTAAAACTTAAACTCGATCATATAAACAAGGAACATATTGAAGAAGCAAGAAGAATGGGAAAAACGCCTAACGTGCAATTTCCAAGGCGAATAATAGCTGAGTTCTCTTCAAAGAAAATCTGAAAAGAAATCTTAATAAACGCCCGTCTCCTAAAAGGCACACAGAGTTATATCGAAGAAGATTTTCCCAAACACATTATACATGATCGAAAATTACTGAAACCTTTTATGATAAAGGCAAGAAAGGAAGGACACCAAGCATTTCTCAAAAATAATAAACTAATAATTAACGGACAACATCACACCGCTAAAGAATTATTGGAAAATGATAATCATCAAGATCTTTTAGTAGTTGCGAATACAGGAAAAACAATGTCTATAAACGTACCTCAGAAAAAGGAAAATAACAACAAAAAGAAAAATGAAACTACGTATATCACCAAAGGCCCATTAGACAAACATATTATAACAAGATCAAGAACTCAATCCACTTCCAAAGATATTACTCCAAAAAACTAACCACCAATGCATCTGATATTATATTCTGGAATTTACAAGGACTTAAAAATCTTTTCAAAATGAGCCACAAAGAAGAAGCAACAATGCTGGAATATAATATTATATGCTTAACTGAAACGTGGGCCAACTATGAAGTTAAGAACATCCCATTTTTTCTAAAGGACTATTTAATATATCAACAGCCAGCAATTAAAGATGCAAGCACGGGTAGAGCACGTGGTGGAATTATTACACTTATTAAAAAAGAAGTAGATCAAAAAATTACACTAATTGAAACTGAACCACATTGGTTGATACTAGAAATAACCACATTGAAACAGAAGCTTATATTAGGAAACATTTATTTTTCACCCTCCTATAAATACGAAATACTATTAGAACTTTTTGCAATTACCCTTCAAGATCTGAGAGATACATTTGCGTCACATGCGCTCATAATTGGAGGTGACTTTAATGGACGTGTTGGCAACTTAAATCAAGGCGATAACTACTCCTACTTTAATACAAATTTAATAAACTCACGTAAGTGGAGATACTATAATTAACAAAAATGGCCGTGATCTAATTGAAATAATGGAGAATGAAAATCTCTTCTTATTAAATGGGCGAACAAGTAATGATTATCCCGGAAACTTCACATATGTAGGACCTAGAGAAAATCTGTTATAGATTACGTATGGATTGACATTAATGCAACTCACTTTATTAAAAATTTCACAGTAGACAACGAAATACTTCTGTCCGATCATATGATATGTAAAGTAACAATAACAGATATGTGGAATAAACAGATAAAACATTCAAATTGTAAACAAAAACTCACAAAATACATATGGAACAACGACAAAACACTTGAATATAAAAATGAAATTGAAAACATCATGTCGCAAAACGGTTCAGATGCAAATTGCGCAGCAGAAGGATATACTAACTTAGTAGCCGCAATCAAAACAGCATCAAATAAAATAGGTATAACAAAAGAAATAACCATCCGCGACACATACAAACAAACGAAGCCTTGGTACAACAACGAATGCAAGGAAATGAAGCAAAAAATGAGGAAAACATTATGCAAATCTCACAACTTTGAAAGCGAATATCTTTATAATTTTTTACCGGCAAAAAAAGATTATAAAGCAAAACTGCAGCAGGAAAAAACAAAATTTCATAACGAACTGAAAAACAAATTAACAAACATAAAGAATCAACAAGACTTTTGGAAAACAGTGAAATCATTACTCCCCAAGAATAATACGGCAAATGCCATTACACCATCAGAATGGTACGAATATTTTATGAAATTCTTTGGCAACAAAATTAAAAATGAAGCAAATTTTCTGGACGCGAGACATCCGTACTTGGATTGCGATATAATACAATCTGAACTTAATTATGCATTATTGCGTTTAAAACCAAATAAGTCACAAGGTTTAGACGGAATCGTAAATGAGCAGTTACGACATTTACCTGAAAGTGGAAAACAATATCTAAAAAACATCTTAAACCTTTTCCTAACGGAGGAAAACATACCAAAAACACTTGCTCAAATCAAAATGGCAATGATACATAAAAAGGAAGCCTGTCTGATCCTAGCAACTATCGAGGAATTGCTCTAATTAGCAACATCACAAAATTACTCACTTTCATAATTAATATAAGACTCCAAACCTGGGTGGAAAGTTATAACCTGCTGCCAGAAGCACAATCTGGATTCCGAAGAAAAAGATCGTGCGTTGACAATATCTTTATATTTAATACCATAATTCAGTCAAGGATGCTTACAACCAAAGAAAGAATCTACACCATATTTATAGACTTCCAAAAAGCATTTGATTCCGTCCCGCACGATCAACTATGGTCAAAAATATATCAGCTAGGGTTGAGTGGAAAAATCACGAGACTACTACGAAATATATATAATCAGGCAACAATACAAGTTGGCACTAGCTCAGGACCTTCGAACCATATTGAGGTGTCAAAAGATGTATTACAAGGAGAATGCACGAGCCCACTTCTCTTTGCCTTATATATATATATATATATATATATATATATATATATATATATATATATATATATATATATATATATATATATATATATATATTCCGAAATCAAGAACTAGAAGGCGTGTACATTAACCACAACACGGATATTTTATCGTTACAATATGCCGACGACATTGTGCTATTCTCTCACTCTCCGTTTGAAATCCAAAGAAAGTTAAAAGTATTGGAATCATATTGCAACCCTTTAAGTTTAAAAATTAACCCAAATAAAACCAAAGTCATGCATTTCCACCAAGGGAGACCACGAAAGCAGAAAATCAAATTCACATGTCAAGACAATGAAATAAGCTATACCACGTCATACACCTATTTAGGTATCACATATAAAACTTCAGGAATATTTGCAGAAAATGCACAAATTATGTTCAACAAATCAAAGAAAGTAACAGCAAACATAAAAAATACTTTAATAAAATCTAAAAATTTTAACTGGGAAACTATAAATAAATTATATGAAAGCTTAGTAATACCAACTTTATTATATGCTGGCGAAACTTGGGCATTTAATTACTCAGACGTAGTTGAAAAAGGACAAACGAACTATTTTAAAAACATCCTAGGTTGGAAGAAAACTACACCAAACTACATTGTTCGGCAAGAAGTTAACCATAGCAAACTTGAATTATTAATTATTAAAGTATGTTGAACTGGTGGCATAAAATCCTGCTTATGACAGAAACCAGATATGTAAAAATATGCTACAACAAACTAGTCTCTCTCAACGAAAAAAACTCGATACCAGCACCCCAACAAGAAAAATTGAACTGGGCAAGACAAATACAAATGATTCTCGACAAATGTAACTTTTCACATATCTGGAAAAATCAAAATCTCTTAGAAGTCAAAAAAGAGATGACAAACATCGTAAACTCCTATAACCAATACCTATATAACACTGATATTAGGCGTATTACTCACTCCTCCTATAATCCTTACTACAAGTCCTATATTTTCGCAAATGTTTTCCAGTCTTTTAATAACATTCCTTCCATAATCCTGAAGACCATAGGTCAATTACGAGTAGCTAACACAAAAAAATTTCAGCTTTTCCGAGATGATACAAATTTCAGCTTCAAGCAGCAGGAGAATTGTTCAATTTGTAACACATACCAAGAAGACAGCCTACAACATTTCCTTTTCCACTGCCCCATTTTCGAACCAATTAGAAGAGAGCATATCACAAAATACCTGGTCAATATCGATCCCGAAAATTACAACAAAGCACTATTATCCGAATTTACTACTAGTAAAGTGTACGATATCTATAAATTCATTAACAATTCGATGAAACTGAAGGCTTTCATACAAAGCATCTAAAATAAACATGTAACAAGCATTGAATACCAAACCGACTATTGTAAACATATATTTGAATATTGTCAACCTCTTGTATAAGTTTTTCTTAAACAAATAAATTATATTATTATTATTATTATTATTATTATTATTATTATTATTATTATTATTATTATTATTATTATTATTATTATTATTATTACAAACTCGACATTCTCTTTAGTGAGTACATACGGCACCGCTACGTGGCGTGATTGTCGAATTCGTTAAACTTTGGTAGCACTGTTCTGTCAAGTCTTTATAAGTTAATATATAGGTAGTCTTTGCTTTGACAAGTGCTTGTAGGGCCCTACAAGGTTGCCAAGTGTACGGCTTGTGTAACTTGTCTGTGTTGCCAAATCAATTTAAGCGTAAAATTAATAAATAAAATTGTAAAACTATTTATTATTAATGAATATCATGTTATTTAATTGTCTGACACATTCAACTTAATTTTTATCAAAATAGAGCATTTAACATGAACTGATGTTGTCCTCCATATATAGATACTGCTAATGCCCCTATCTCTCCAATACAAAATAGTGTGCTCGATAGAAAGAGAAAATTTCGAGGTCTTGGTTACTGATGCGCAAGCGTGAGTCTGGGGGTATGTTTTCCTAGCGCGCGGCTTCCCCAGCGGGAAACCGTAATTCCGAACGCAATGTTTTAGAAAAAATTAACATATACGAGTTTATTGCTTATATTACAGTCTACTTATAATTTTAAAATTATTGCAAACGTCTTTCTTAAATAAGTTAATTATTAAAATGACAATAATATGCAATACGCAAATTTTATTAATAGCATTACTAATTTATTGTTCCAATTAATAATTTTATAATAAAATAATAGTAAGGAAAGGAAAGGGACACATAATGTGAATTAAAAAACAAATATTTATTGATGCTTAAACAAAACAAGTCTACAGTATTTATTTCTAATATAGTCATTTTTTTCACATAATAATTTTGTTTCGTGATGCAGCCTAATTTTTAGATAAGTATTTATTATAATTTTAATAATTTGAAATTTATGATTGTCTAAAGGATTTAGATTTTTAATATGGTTTATATATTCGTTAACTGTGCATCTTTTGGAATACTAAAACATAAACATGAAAATCAATTACTTTTATTTATTTGTTAGAAATCTTAAATTTTGAACGATAGTTAACTATATAATGAACATTGAGGTATCATTTTAGATAGTTCTGATAGTTTAAAAAAGTACGATATAAATATCATTTAATATTTTAACTTACCAGTGAAAACTCACTGCAGACTTAGCACCACACAAACAACAAGATTTAACCATTCTGATAAAAGTGTTCACTTTGAAAGAGAAACTACAGAATAACTGAAAAGTGAAGGGCTTTTCTTCCTTAAGTATATTCAAATATTCGAATAACAGTGCACTGACAGCTTCAGCCAATCATAACGTTTGAAGGCCAGAGCATGCGCATTGGTACCGACAGCACCGAACAAAAGAGACAAAAATATAAATTTCTTGTCTCCTTCCATCGAGCACGCTGCAACGGCGGGTATCAGCAGTATATATCTAATAGGTATATGGTTTGTCTTATAGATGGCACCACTAATCGCTCTATTTTTATATAAAATATTTAAAAAATTAAATTCATGTGTTAGAAAATAAAACAACATGATAATGTAACGTTTTCATATTTATTTGGGTGAAGTGTAAATATAAGACAATTATTAATAATGAAAATAAAAGTTTATTATAACTATAAATAGAAATTAAAAGATATTAAAAGATAATAAATTTAGCTAACACTACGATTAAACAAATATAAAACACTAATTAAAACAAAGAATATTATAAAACACTTAAACACTAAGATTATTTATTTAAACAATATATAGATCACTTATTTATTTATACAACTGTATTTATTTATATTCACCACTTGTCTGCTGTCTGCTTATATCACCAACTGTTTAACACGCAACGCTTATTTATATCAGACTATCCAATGTCTTCACTAACGGTGTTTATATACCCCGGCATTTGTGGTCGAGAATTCACGAGAACATTCTGGATAAAACACAATAGGTTACATCAACCGCGTAATTAAGCAGGTTCAGACAGGTTCGTTGCGTCATCGCTAACAATAGACCCTCGCTCGTCCTTGCGACAGCGGCAGCGACAGCGACGGGGACAGCGGCGGTGGCAGTGGCGGCGACGGCGGGCACTGCATATTACACTGCCCCCTCCTTAAGACTGTTTCGTCCCGGAACAGTTCGTGATGACGAAATCTGCATGCATTACCCTTGGTGCATTTCGAAGTTTTGAAGAAATGACAGTCGATGGGTCCGCTCGACTTCTTCTTTATGTCCGTTAGGGTTAAAGCTGCAAACGAGAATTTCAACACCGGTAAAACGGAAGAGGATTTCTATCATGTTCCTAACAATCCTCCAATCTAAACCATCTAGACCGCAGCCTAACTTCGGTACGGCTAGCTTTAAAATGTCATTCTCAAGCAGATGATCCCTCAAATCGCACAACGAGTTCCACAGACTACGATACGACGGCTTCTGGTGCGAGCGTGGTTTAGTGACCAGGTAATAGATGTGCCGCTGATGGTCTGCATTGCCATCCCTAAGGCGCAGCGTTTTCCCAACAGTTGGGCGTTGGTTGGCCAGTTTTTGTAGTCGCCCAAATTTCGCCTTAAAGACTGAAGCTATGCCGCGGGACATCTTTAAGTCTTCTGATACGCAGTGAATAGATCTCGGTGTTCTTCTTTCGTCACGCCGAACCGCGCCTTGCGGACAAAGGAATAGTTCTCCATAAAGTCTTCAAAAGTTGGTTCTTCTGGTGTGATCCGACGAACCGTTGCTCCATTATGGTCTTCGTGGTTGTCTCCGGCGAAAGGAGCTAGTCGATTAAAGTGTACTACTCTCGGCTTCCCGCTAGGTTGTTTCTTAATTCTGTATACCACGTCGTTTATCCTTTTGACTACTTCATAGGGGCCTTCCCAATTCTTTTGCAGCTTTGGTGATAAACCACGACGTCTTTGTGAGTTGTAAAGCCACACTAAATCCCCAGGTTGATATTTACCCTTTTCGGCCTTGACATCATACCGGTCCTTCATTCGGTCGCTGGCAGCTTGAATGTTCGTACGGACTTGTTCATGAATGTCATCCATTCTTCTCCGTAAGTCCGTAACGTAATCTTCCCCGGCCAGATCTTCCCCAGGTTTACTGCCGAACAACAAGTCGCATGGTAAGCGCAACTCACGCCCGAATAAGATGTTTGCAGGAGTTTGCCCTGTTGTTTCATGCACGGATGAACGATAAGCCATCAGGAACAGATGGAGATGTCGGTCTCAGTCTCTTTGGTGGTTGAGACTACCTTCGACAAATATCGGTTGATCGTTCTGTTCATTCGTTCAACCATGCCATCAAACGGCGGATGTAATGCAGTTGTTCTAGTTTTATTAATTCCTAATATCTTACAGACATTTTGGAAAACGGCAGACTCAAAATTTCTTTCCTGGTCGGAGTGGAGTTCACGTGGTACTCCGAATCGGCATATACAGTCTTTAACTAAAGTTTCAGCAACCGTGATGGCTTCCTGGTTGGGTAATGGATACGCTTCAACCCATTTGGTGAAGTAGTTCATAACAACCACGATGTATTTATTTCCTTCGTCACTTTCTGGGAATGGTTCAACCACATCAATCGCAATACGCTCAAATGGACTGCCAACGTTGTATTGTCGTATTGGAGCTTTTCGTCGTTTATGCGGACCGTTACTTCCAGCGCAAACCACACATTTCTTGCACCAATCTTTAACATCTTCCGTAAAGTTAACCTAGTAAAACAGCTGGCGCAATCTTTCTAGCGTTTTGATGACTCCGAAATGGCCTCCAGATCCGTCATGGATCTCTTTCAATACGCCTGGTACTCTATTCTTAGGAATAACTAACTGAGTTCTCTTCTCAGTTCCATCGGCATTTTCTACCACACGTTTTAACAGGCCATCCTCAATCACCATGGAGTCCCATTGCGCCCAATACGATTTTACGCTCGGTGAGTGCGGTGCAACATCTTCCCATACTGGTTTGTTCTTTTCTGCTTTCCATTCCAGTATATTTTTCAAAGTCGGATCTTTTTCTTGGTCTTCGCGTAGTTCATCGGGCTGCCAATTATCGTCAACTATTGTTGTCCTAGCGACAATAGAAAATTTCTCTTCCAGTCGACTACAATGCTTGCAATCATCTTGGCACGGCCTTCTGGACAATGCGTCGGCATTACGATGGCTGGTACCTGTCCTATGCTCGATTTTGAAATCGTATTCCTGTAGTCTTTCAATCCATCTAGCTACTGATCTTCAGGATTCTTAAATTGTAGCAGCCATTTTAATGCAGCATGGTCAGTTCTTATCAAAAATTTCCTTCCGTATAAATATTTGTAGAAATGTTCCACGGATTTTACGACTGCCAAGAGTTTTTTCTGGTAACACAATAATTCCTCTCTGGTTTTGACAAGGTCTTACTATAATAGGCAATAACCTTCTCATGCCCGTCTTGTATCTGGGAAAGAACGCCACCAATTCCCACGTTGCTGGCATCTGTGTCCAGTATGAACTCTCCTTCAGGTAAAGGATAACTCAGGACAGGTGCGCTTGTCAAAGCATGTTTCAGTTCTTTGAACGCAACTTTGCAGTCCATTTCCCAGATAAATCTTCTACCTTCTTCAGTAAGCCTTGTCAGTGGCTTGGCTATGTTGGCAAATCCAGGTACATATCGCCGATAATAGGTACACAAACCAAGAAAACTTCTAAGTTCGTGTTTGTCTCTAGGCGCTGGCCAATCTCTCACAGCCTTTATCTTTTCCGGGTCAACTGCAATACCCTTATCTGAAACCACGTGTCCAAGGTAATGAACTTCCTTTTCGAACAGGTGACACTTCTTGGGGCTGAGCTTCAGGTTAGCCTTCCGCAATCTCTGAAAAACCTCTTCCAAATTCTTCATGTGGTCCTCGAATGTTTTACCTACCACAATAATGTCGTCGAGATAGACTAAACAGGTTTTCCATGATAGCCCAGCCAATACTGTCTCCATAAGTCGTTCAAACGTTGCAGGGGCATTGCAGAGCCTAAATGGCATTACAGCAAATTGGGAAGGCTGTCTTTTCCTTATCTTTTGAATCCAAAACTACTTGCCAGTATCCGCTCTTTAGATCCAGAGTAGAGAAAACCTTCGAGCCAGCCAAAGTATCTAGTGTATCGTCTATTCGAGGTAGCGGGTAGCTATCCTTCTTAGTCACGTTGTTAAGTTGACGGTAATCGACGCAAAATCGTGTAGAGCCATCCTTCTTCTTCACTAACACCACTGGTGAAGCCCATGGACTGCTTGAAGGTTCAATCACACCTTCCTTTTTCATGTCCTCGATAATTTTTTCCGCTTCCTCACGCTTCGCCAATGGTAGTCTTCTTGCTGGTTGGCGGATGGGTCTTGCGTCGCCGGTGTCTATCTTATGGTGAACCACATTTGTTCTCCCGTTGGTCTTCTTGTCAACTTGAAACACATCTTGATATCTTCCAATTAATTTCTTCGCCTTGGTTCTCTGGTCGGCGGTCAGTTCTTGGAAGGTGGTTGATAATTGGTTAATTAATGTGTCCGGAACTTCCTGAGATATGTTCCCTTTGGCCTTAACAGTTCGAATAATCGAGGAAACTTCCAAACATTCTCCTACAATTGTTCCTCTCTTAAGAACAACAGGATAAAAATTTACGTTCATTATTCGAACTGGTATTAATTGACTGGCGTTGATCAGTGATTTTCCTACAACAACTCCAGTACCAGTCTTCACATCATCATTTTTGGGCTCAAGCATAACAATATTCCCCTCACAGAAACTACCATCTAATTGTGCTTGCACAATAGATTCACTTCGTTCTGGAAGGGTAACATCTTCAGCCATTAGTACGCGCACAGCTTTGTCTTCTCGTGGGTTTAAAATAAGTTCTTCTTCATTGACCATCCTTACTCCATTCTTCAGGTCAAGTTTAAAACCTTGCTTTTTCATCACGTCCATACCGAGTATTAATTCATCTTTAACGTCAGCTACCAGCGCACGATGTTTAAAGGATGTGTTTCCAATAGTGATGGTCATATCTATTTCTCCTAATGTGGTAGCTATTTCTCCCGTTGCTGTACGTAATCGCCACTTGGTTGGTTGAAGATGCGTCTTGCCTGTGTTCTTTACTAAGTCGGGTCTAATTATAGTCTTCGTCGCACCCGTATCCAGTAACATTTTTAGTGGTCTTCTATCAACAGAGCCATTCACGTAGATGCTGCTGGCTTGATGATGAAGGGATGCGACATAACTGATGGATTGTGAGGCTACTAGATTACGGGTCGACGATTGCCCATTCGCATCAACCCGATTTAGTTTTCCGACTCCTTTTCTTCTTTTATCGATTCTGTCTCTCTTTGCATTTTTCTGCAGTCTGTGCGGATGACCCTGTTTACCGCAATACCAACAGATGAGTTTCTTTCTTCCGGTAAATACTTCATTTACAATTCGTCGCATTTTCTCTTCTAGGTCTTCCGCGTCCTCTTTTCTCTCGGCATCAATATTTCGCACTCGAGATTGGTTACGTGAAGCTTGTTTAGCAGCTTCATGTTCTAGTGCATATGAGAGTGCGTCAGTTAATGTTTTTGGGCGGGCCAATCGCAGTGCTTGCTGTGTTGCGCTGTCTCGAACTCCGTAGATGAATGCTTGAACGGCCAGGCATTCCAAAACGCTGTCAGGAGCTGCAGGATGTGCGAGACGAACCAAACGAGCTACGTCGACTTCAAATTCTTGCAGGCTTTCTTTTGAACTCTGATAACGATTCCTCAGTTGCGTCTGGTATACTTGCTCCAGGTGCGCATTGCCGTACCGCATGTCCAACCGCTTGACTAGTTGGTCGTAGTCCTCTTGTTCTTCTTCCTTCAGCGTTTGTAGGATGTCGATGGCTTCCCCACGCAACGAGACAGTCAATGCTGTAGCCTTCTCTGTAGACGTCCAGTTATGTGCTTTCGCAGCCGCTTCAAATTGTTTTAAATAGTTCGGCCACGAAGATTTTCCATCAAATTCCGGCGTTTTGATGTGCATTTTTGTACTAGTATCAGGTTTTACTACTTTACTTTCTTCTTGTAAACCTGCCTTCACTACATCGGAATTTGGCATTGGTGACAATGTACTTCTAGTGACCTTTTCTCGTAATTCTTCCATCTGCTTGTCATACTTATCTTCTAAATTTTTCAAGTCTTCCTCCGTTTTTCTAGAATTTTCCTCTAATTTGTATTCTAAACTGCTACAATTTTCTTCCAATTTTTGTTCTAAAATTCTAGAATGTTCCATTAATTCTTCTTTTAATGTTCTGGAATTTTCTTCTAGTTTTTGTTCTAGTGTTCTAGAATTTCTTCCGCTTTTCTAGAACTTTCCATTAATTTTTCTTCTAATGTTCTAGACTGTTCTGTCAATTTTTGTTCCAATGTTCTAGAATTTTCCGTCAATTCATTTTTTAATGTTCTAGAATTTTCTGTCAATTCATCTTTTAATGTTCTAGAATTTTCTGTCAATTCATCTTTTAATGTTCTAGAATTTTCGGCTATTTCCTGTTTTAATGTTCTAGAAGTTTCTGTCAATTCTTCTTTCAATGTTCTCATGTTGGATATATCGAATAAGTAATCGTCAGGACTTTCACCGGAATCGATTAATGCTTGCCGCAGTTTTTCTTGAAGCAGAGACTTCTTTCCTGTCGTATTTAACTCTCGTTCTTCCAGTTCTGTCTTCAGATCACTTACTTTTAATTCACATAATTTTAGTAGTTTAGCCATTTTATTTATTTTTAATTAACACTTCACAGTTTATTAACCCCACACCTGACACCAATTGTAACGTTTTTATTTATTTGGGTGAAGTGTAAATATTAGACAATTGTTATTAATGAAAATAAAAGTTTATTATAATGATAAATACAACTAACACTACAATTAAACAAATATTAAAGACTAATTATGAGTAAGAATATTCTAAAACACTTAAACACTAAGATTATTTATTTAAACAATATATATATATATATATATATATATATATATATATATATATATATATATATATATATATATATATATATATATAGATCACTTATTTATTTATATAACTGTGTTTATTTATATTCACCACTTGTCTACTATCTGTTTATATCACCAACTGTTCAACACGCAACGCTTATTTATATCAGACTGTCCAATGCCTTCACTAACAGTCCTTATATACCTCGGCATCCGTGTTCCAGAACTCACTAGAAGATTTCTAGATAAAGCACAATAGGTTACATCAACCGCGTAATTAAGCAGGTGCCGACACGTCTGCTGCGTCATCGTTAACAAGAGACACTCGCTCGTCCCTGCGACAGCGGCGGCGACAGCGACGGGGACAGAGGCGGTAACAGTGGCGGCGACGGCGGGCACTGCACTTAACAATATTAATGGAGCTATCAATATTATTTATTAGATCGTTATGATTTGTTTCAGGGGGCGTTTATAAATTAATTTGTATATTTGTGTCTTCAAATATTTTTAAATTTTTATTTGAAGCGTCTTCCCATTTTAATTCGTTTAGTTCACATCCTAATTTTGGAATATTAATTTCATGTAATTCGTTTAATATCATATAATCTCGTAATACTTTAAGAGGTTTATCTAAATTTTTAATGGTAGGTATGTCATTGAATTTTTCTTTTCTAATTAAATGAAATATTGTTTTGTTATTAATGTGTTGCATAATAATGTTCTTATTATTGTCTTTTTGATTATTACAGTATTCTTTACTTTGGAATGAATCATCTATATCTTTGGCTAAACCTTGTGTCATGTTAAAGTCTTTTGATATACAATGTGCAAATATTTTTGTATTAGTTACGTCTCCTATATGTTTTATGATATGTGTTTCGTTTCTTTGCCGTGATAGATTATCGGCGATAACGTTCATTTTTCCTTGTAAATATTCTATTTCGAAATTATATTCATTTAATTCTATTTTCCAACGCATAAGTTTTTGATTTGGATTTTTCATATTGAATAGCCATACAAGTGGTCTGTGATCGGTTTTTATAATGAATTTTCTGCCGTATATGTAAGTTCGACAGTTTTTTATGGATTGTATTATTGCAAGTAATTCTTTTTCTATGATACTATAATTTTGTTCAGCATTACTTAGTGTTTTTGAAAAATATGCTATTGACATTTCTTTGTTATTTTCATTTTTTTGAAGTAGTACAGACCCTATAGCAAAATCTGAAGCATCGGTTGTAAGAATAAAATTTTTATTGAAGTCGGGATATTGTAATATTGGTGAACTGGTTATTGTTTCTTTACATTTATTAAAACAATTTCTGTATTGTTCATTGTAGATATCAATAGTTTGACCATTTCGTAAACAGCGTGTAAAAGGTTTTGTGAGTTTTGCAAAGTCAGGAATGAATTTACGATACCATCCGATAGTACCAAGGAATTGTTTAATTTCCTTTTTTGTTTTTGGAATGTTTAAATTTTTTATATTTTCGACTTTTGATGGGTCTGTTTTTATACCGTCTTGTGTAATAATGTAACCGAGATATGTAGTCTGATTTTTTAAAAATTCGGATTTATCAATTTGTACTTTAAGATTTGCTTTTCTAAGTTTTTCGAAAACTAAAGTTATGTTTTTTAAATGCTCGTCTAATGTTTTTCCAAAGATAATTATATCGTCGAGATACACTAAGCAAATTTTGTTTACTAAGTCGCCTAATGCAATATTCATCATTCTTTGAAATGTGGCTGGTGCGTTTTTGAGTCCAAAAGGCATGCGAATAAATTCATAATGACCAGATGTTGTGGAAAATGCAGTTTTTTCAATGTCGTCTTTATTCATTAATATTTGGTGAAAGCCAGAGTGTAAATCGAGTGTTGTAAAATATTTTGAGGGTCCTATATGGTCTAAAAGAGTATCTATATTAGGGATTGGGAATCTATCGTCTTTTGTTTTACTGTTTAATTTTCTGAAATCAATAACTAGTCTAGTTTTGCGTTTGCCAGATGCATCTAATTTTTTTGGTACAATCCAAATAGGTGAATTCCAGGGAGAATGTGAAGGTTGAATTACATTTTCTTTTAATAAAGTTTGAACGTGTTCTTCGATGTCTTTTTCGTATATTTGTGGAAGTCTATAATTTTTTGTGTGTATAGGAGTTTCCTCGTTAACTATAATTTTATGTGAACAGATATTAGTGCTAGATAATTTTTCGTCTTTCTTTGGGAATAAGTCTTCGTATTCTGTGATGACTTTATTCAATTTTTGGTTTTCTAGATTATTTAGGTGTTCGTTTCGAATTTGAATGTTATTGTTTTGTTTTATTGTATCTGAATATACTTGTAGTGATTTTTCTTTTCCCTGTACTTTTACAATATTTTTTGTGAAATCGATTTGTATATTTAAATCTTTGAATGCTTCTATACCCAAAAGTAGGTTGTATTCTTTGTGAAAGTTATAAACATAACATTTGACTGGAATTTTGTTTAATTTTAATATAACATATTCGTTTATTGTAGTTTTGCCATTTACAGTTTTAAAGGTGCATTTTTCTTTATAAGTTTTCATATTTTTAATCATGACTAATTCCGGAGTTATTAAATTTATACTAGAGCCTGTATCAAAAAGAATAGTGTAATCTTGTATCTGTAAAGATGGGAGGTTATACGTGATGCTTGACATTACGTGTTTTGTTCGTCCTCTTCGTTTTCTACCTCTAAAAAAAGCGTCTTCGTCTATTTCGGATTCGCGTTCTGTGTCAATTAATTGCTCTATCGTAATTGAGTCATCTGTCTCGTCAATATTATAATTTTGTTTTATAGTTTGTGTTGACATAGGATCAGTTAAACGAGTCTGTTGTGTCATGGGTTTTGGTTGAAAGGAACGTTTTGTTTCATAGAAATTTTTTAAATTTTGTCTCGGTGCGAATGGTGTAGGCTGTTTATTATTATTGTTTAATTGTATGGGTTTTGAGGGGAATTGTTGACCTGGGAATTTCTTAGGAGGTATGTTGAATGAGAAATTTGATTTTTCTTTTAGCATCGGTGATTGATGTGAAAAATTAAATTCGTTTCGCAAGAGAGTTTCGCATTGTTCTA